>CM076733.1:945000-1305000 GCA_038501795.1 Pseudopleuronectes americanus | reverse complement strand
GTGGACAGTCTTATTTCATTGTAAAGGTAGACACAGCTCATTGATTCACTCAGCCTCTGTTAGCTCTCTCTCTCTCTCTCTCTCTCTCTCTCTCTCCTCTCTCTCTCTCTCTCTCTCTCTCTCTCTCTCTCTCTCTCTCTCTCTCTCTCTCTCTCTCTCTCTCTCTCGCTCTATCACACAAAACCGAACACACACACACACATACTGTGCCACTAGCGTGGGTGTGAAGTCTTAACACTTACACTCTAGAACTATATATCAAATTTCATCAGCAAAATAAGACTGTTCTCAAAATGAAAAAATCTATTTGTGTGAGAACATAGGTCAAGACAGAGTGGCAATTGACATGTGCATTGTTAATGTGGATTAGTCTCAGATTTCTGAGTGTGCCTCTGTGTTGCAGAAAATGGCCCTCAACTTTCGTTGATGGCAGAACAGACAAAGGTGGTGTCAAGGCGAGGAGGGAATGCTACCTTACCTTGCAAGATCCAAAGAGACCAATCCCTGGCACCCAATCGCAAGATGAGGATCAAATGGACCAAGCTGACCTCAGACTATTTGAAAGAGGTTAATGATCACTTTATTAGTAGCAGATAGTTGAATCTGCATCATGTTTTTAAAATTTCTCAAATTGTACCTGTATTCATCTATGTTACAAACCAAACTTCTAATACTGTCATAGATGTTTTTTTTAAAGGCTCGGTGTGAAGAATTTAGTGACACCTTGTGGTGAAGTTGCATGTTGCAGTTAAATGCCCCTCATCTCACTCTCCCCTTCTAAACATTGAGAACCTATGGTAGCCTTCTGTTGTCATAAAAACTCAAAAGGTGTTCAGTTTGTCCAGTATGGGCTACTGTAAAAAAAAACATGGCTCCAGATGTAAATATAAAGTATTTAAATGCTCCATTCGCTGGTAAAGAAAACAACATTTTAGACAATTTATGCAGTACACCCAACAAATAACCTGATTGTCTTTACACCTAATCTTATCTATCAATGTGCTCGGTTTCTGACTTTAACAACAATCTGAATTTAGTCCTGAACAGAGCCTTATTTCATGCTGCCTAGCAGGTAGTCACATGCTGATCTTTTCATTAAGTTGTCAGTTGATTTTCCGAAATATCATAATTCCTAACCCCCTTGCCATAACAGGAGTAATGTTTGGCACTCAATTTTGGAGCATAAGATCTTGGCATCATGAACTCACTGCTCTTCTTTTTGCTCTAGGAGGATGTTTTTGTTGTCATGGATTATCACAAGAGAAGTTATGGCAGTTTCCATGGACGGGTCCACCTACAAGGCTCTTCTCCCATGGATGCCTCTCTGGTCATCACAGAAATCACCCTGGAGGATTACGGGAGATATAAATGTGAAGTAATTGATGGGCTGGAAGATGGAACAGTGGTGGTGTCTCTTGACCTTGAAGGTATGATATTTTGGTAAAGAAAGTCTTTACAATGGGAAAGAATGACAATGTTTCATGAACTGTCCAAAAATAATTTAACTTAATTATATTGTAACAGGCTGCAGTGGAGCTAAATTTAGCTCCAACAGCAGAGACTGCTTGGGGGAATGTCAGGAGCAAGTGTTTTCTGTAAGCATAGTGCAAATCAGTGTCAGAGCAGCTTCATTATGCCTGAGTGGAGCCAGAGACATCAGCCGTTACAGAAACGCTGGCTGCAGGCCGACATAGAGAATTGTGTTTTCACTCTATGTCATTAGGTTAAATATTAGGATTTAATGTAAAGCCCAGAGGATGGATCCCGAGCAGTTCTCAGACATTAACGCTGGAGAATGTCCTCACAATTGAGTCCAGCCTTTCTCCGGACTTTCACACACGAACCACACAGCAGGAGATTCTCCGGACAGACATGTTCACAACAACACAGAAGTCTCTGGAGCGTTCAGAAGAGAGGTAGTCCAGCATTCAGAAGCAGGTCATAACGAATAAATTCCCTGTTTTTGTTTCCAGCACATTGACACTGGCATCAGCCCTGCTCTCTTGACATCTTCGTCTGTTTCCTCTATGTGCATAGCATCGCTTTTGCATCCTGAGATATTTGTAAATGTTGTGTTTTTCAGCTTTGTAAATGTTGTGTGTTTGAAACATCATCGCAACTACCTGCTCGCAGTGCATCCTCCTGCGGATCTCCTGCTGTTTTCTCATTTGGGTATTATCAGAGTTTTTACCCAGGGCGCTGGCAGGAAATGATTCAGAATTTAGAGCATGTCCAAAAGTAGCCAAAGCTGTATCTGATTACTGCAGGTAATCCATCACTTCTCTTACTCTGCTCTCTTTTTTGCTTTTTGACATCTCTCCGTATAGGGATTATCTTCCCATATTATCCCCGCCTGGGTCGCTACAATCTCAATTTTTACGATGCTGTGCGGGCATGTCATGACCAGGATGCCATCGTGGCCTCCTTCGATCAGCTGTATGACGCATGGAGAGGAGGGTTGGACTGGTGCAATGCTGGCTGGCTGAATGATGGCACGGTCCAATATCCAGTCACCAATCCCAGAGAACCATGCGGCGGCAAGAACACAGTACCAGGCATTCGCAACTATGGCCTGAGAGACAAGGACAAGAACCACTACGATGTCTTCTGCTTCACCTCCCATTACAAAGGTGAAGGACTTTAACAATGCTCTTACTGTTTGTTTGGTTTTACTTTTATTTAACCTAAGGACAATTATCCTATGAAAACAAGGAGGCTGATGGGTTAAACCACTCCCACTGTTTGGCTGAACAAAGAAAATATACTCACTGACTTTGCCTTGAGTGTCTCTGTGTTTTGTATTCTTGCAACGCAAGCACTCTTTCCTTAATTCAACAGTGGGTTTCACTTGAATTTTATAGATGCCATGCTTTAAGGTGACTTTGGCTAGAAACACCCAATGCAACTGTAGGTTTTTGATACTTAAGACCAGTGATATACTAGCTATTTATCCAGACATTAGCCAAGACAACCAGATGTGTCGTAAGTGGGATACTGGATATGTTTTACCAGTGAACTTTGCATGTTACTGCCGTACTCCACCACAAGGTTTTGCAGCCTTTACCAAACACCTTTGCAGCTTTGTAATCTTTTCATTCTTCATAACATCTAAGCAGCCACATGCTCAGCATCTCTCTCATGAGTGTATATTACAGTGGCATCTACATATAAGAGGATTATTGTCGGTAGATTGAAAAAAATATATTTTTGGCATTTACTCTTTTCTGAACATTATCATATGTTGTTGCAGATGATGTTTTTATCTACATTTCTTTCATTCTACCTAGGCCGGTTCTACTACTTGATCCATCCCTCTAAACTGACCTATGACGAGGCAGTCAGAGCGTGTAAAAAAGATGGTGCTGAGATTGCCAAAGTCGGCCAGATGTATGCCGCCTGGAAGCTGCTGGGTTATGACCGCTGTGATGCTGGCTGGCTGGCCGATGGCAGTGTCCGTTATCCCATCTCCAGCCCCCGCCGGCGCTGCAGTCCCACAGAAGCTGCTGTCAGGTTCAGCGGCTTCCCCGACAAAAAGCACAAGCTGTACGGAGTGTACTGCTTCAAGGGCCAAAACTAAAACACAAAACAGACATACAAACAACCTGCTCACACGGACAGCACACATTAGCATGTACAAATAAAAAAACACACACACACACACATACACACACTGGTGAAGAGAAAAAGAGACAACAGACGCATCCAAACTGTGATAATTTTTTCATGGAAACCTTATGACATTACTGTCATGTCATGTTGCTTTGTAATCTTGGACCAGATACTCTATGAGGGTTGGATTACACATATTATTTAGTACAGTAGAGTGCTTCAGGGATGATGTGTTTTTATAAGCCAATGCAGATGTTAACATCACACTGGTTCCCTCAAGAAAATAAAACAAAGAAACTATTGGATTTTACCATTCATTTTAGGATTATTGTTATGATCTCTTTTAAAAACTAAAGTTCAGGATACGTGTTTTGTTCCCCAAGGAACATTTTTGAAGTCTAAATACAATCCCCAGAAGTAAGATGCTAATGTTAGGGTATAACCAACTACATCATCTACACACAACTTTTAACACCACCAAACTTCCAACTTGTAAGACACGTAACTCTCTAAAAATCATGAGTGTGTGTGTGTGTACTGATGTAATTTATTCATTAAATAAGAAAAGAAACACAAACAGACTTCAGGGCCAAGGTACTGATAGTGTGAAAATACTAACTTATTTCTGGAATATAGGACTCATTCCTGCAGCACTCTGTATTTGAGAGGGGTGGGTTGATAGGGTGGGCTAGAGCCATACTGTCATTCAAGAATGGACTAGGCATGTGAAGTAAGAAGGAACCACGCATATAAACTGAGAACAATTTAACAGCAAAATGTCTCATGGTTGGAATGATACTTTGGGCACTTATCTTGTTTTATTCAAGACCAGGAACAACTGCAAGCCATGAAATGCAGCTGAAATGAGGCAACAGAGGTCGCTAAGATCCTCTCAAACTTGTCAGATAGGACTACAAGCCTAGCACAACCAAACCGATCGTTGCTGTCCATTCCTAACAAGGTGCTACGACTGGTACTTTGTACTTCATCATATCGTCCAGCGTTTTACTTTTTTATACAAATGTGTTGGACCAAATCAGTCTCATCACAAAAATTATTAGAAAAGGGAACATCCAATTGTTAGCATTGCTTGTTTTCTAAGAATGTAGAATGTGATTATCTGAGTATGTATTTCTTTTAATGAATATTTTTTGATATACTGTCGAAATATTTACATTTCTTTTTATTTTATGTCTTTCTGGCAAAATTATCCAAGTCGCTTTGGTTTACATAAACAAATGCGTTAAAAGTACAACAATCCACAGTCCTAACAGAAGACGTTGATCTTGCACTGAACATAAAGAAGATATCTAGAAAAGAGGATGAGGCAAACAATAGTTCATCTTATCTGGCAATAGAAGATGTCTTGCAATATTAGGAAAAGCATTGTGTTGCAGAATAGTGACAATATAGTAGACCTTGGTTGCTGTGTCTCTGTTTGGCTTCAACTTCCCAGCATGACATAGCTTCAACAAGAACACAGCAAAGTAGCTCTCAGTGTAAATCTACACACTATCTATCTAGCGCCTTGATAAACTGTTATTTTTGATACAAAGACTGTAGTTTCTTATAGTGAATGAGCAGAGCCAAAGCTTTAGACCCATTTGTGACCCCAACGCTCCAAACCTAACTCTACAAATCAGTAACAGAATGTTACACGTGCACATCTGAGAGGGACAATAGAAAAAAAACATTATTTTACCTGTTATGCCTTAGTGGGATGTCTTTTAAAGAGTGTTTTTGTGTCAACACAGATTGGATCAAAATGTTAATATTGCTCAGAAGACACATTTGATATTTAGCAACTTTGTCAACAAAACTTGTGATGACTTTTTCTCAGCGTGAAATCTAAGAGTGGGCAAATCAACAATAAAAAACATATGATTTTCAGCAATTGTTAATAACTCAACAATAATCTGATATGTGGATGAATGGACAGTAGTTATTTTGACATTACAGGTACAAATTACACTTTGTAGCTCTTGATTGCTCAGCTTCCAAAACGTCTTCAGAGGATGATGTAGTGGTAAGCAAAGGGGGAAAAAATTCATGGACTAGGTGCACAAACTGAAAGATTTAAAGGGAACAGCAGCATCTGGGATAAACCATAAAAATAGACTGGACAGCACATCAACATTTATAAGAAGATAATCCAAGTAACAATATCAGGGGCTGGGGCTTAGACTAAAATGCCCTAATTGTTTGTTAATACAATGATTAAAATGGGGCAAAACCTGCACTCGAATAAAAATTGCCAAAAAATTCATAAGGTGCCAGCATTTACACTGCTCTTTCTGGGCAGACATTAGACACTGTTGAAGATTTAACCCACTTCTGGATGACAGGTAAAATAAATAACATGTTGACTTTTACAGGACAAACACTTGTGATGGAATCACAGAGTAATGTACAGAGCGCTGAGGTCACTGATGGGACTAAGCCAGGTTCTGAGTGAGCATGCTTTTCCTGGCAGCAACTGGCAACCTGATTGCTATCTCAGCTCTGAACTAGCCGACCTGTCTCTCGCTCACCGTTCAGACAAAGCAGCCAACCTGCAGTGGCCTGCTGAAGGAGACAGAAATACAATACATTCAAGGGGTTGAATGTACATGCTGAGAGGTTCTTCCATCAGAGGGTATCATTAACGGTGCACATTGATCATTCTTAACACACCCAGATCGAGCTCTCATAGGCGGGTTGAGGTCATCCACCTGAGCCTGGTGAAGGGTGTGCAGTGAGTTTCCACGCTGAGAAAACGGTGACAGTTCAAAAACAAACCATAAAACTATGACTGGTTGTTTTTACATTTCCGTTTGAGTATGAATTAAACACAAGATGTAACATGTGAATGTTAATGGTAATACATCAAATTAATTTACAGGTGCAGATTGCAACTCATATCTATCTGTTGATGATAACTACAGCTTAGCATTGTATAAAGACTACAAATAGATGGAAAGAGCAAGTGCCTCTAAAGCTGACTTACTAACTGAACTTAAACAAAATGTAGGTTGTTTTTAAGAAAGCTTAAGGGATGTTATCTGTTTCCCCATTGTTCAGGTCCTTATACAGAACTAAGCAGATCACGCTTCATAGTTCAAAAAGTGAATAAGCATATTTCACTAAATGTCTTTTAAGGTTTAAAGAAACAGCAAATCTATTGCCTTTATTTTGTGTATTGTGTGAAACAGGAGCTAAATTCATAACTGCACCATACAAGGGACCCAAAGACAAAGGACAATAAAAGAATACATAAACTATATCTCTGTCTCTTTCTCTTTACACAAGACTCATTGAGGTCACCTATCGTCCAAAAATACATAATGACATTTTATGAGACATCCCAATATAAAATAAATGTCAGCAACATTCATGTTGGGCTGAAATGGACTTTAGGATGGCTGTTTGCTGAGAGAGTGCAGATGCAGTTCCTGTGTAACGCAGTAATGTGCTCAACGTGTTTCCAAAGGGAGTGGTGCTGCTTACACAAATGTTTTCGTGACAGAAACACCAAGGCCATTCATGGTGCTGCTTTCAGTGAGTTTTGCAACTGAAATACAGAATGTTGCCAAAGCACATACCTGTTTTAGGAACTGAGTGACGACATTGTAGCTGACGTGTTGGGTTTTCACGTTTGTAGAAGGCTGTTTGTTTGACTGTGGCAGAGTAGGACAACTCAGGTGTCAGACAACCATTCGTTTACACAGCGCCAAATCATAACATACATGATCTCGAGGCACTGTACATCCGCATTCATTTACTTCAAAAGTCTACAAATAAGCCTATGTAATGTTTATATTATTAAACATATAGTTATTGTTATAAAGGTGAAATTCCACATGGAAGCAACTTAATTAAAAGGTCCTTATCTGTTAACTCACGTCACATCATCCTTTGAGACTCTTCTCTTATGGCAGACTGGACTGACAAGCTGAGTTAAAGGATGAGTCTGGATATACTCTATATTTCTACCTATTCTAAGTGTTGTGTGTCAATCTACAATACATTTTTATTTGTGTAGCCTATATTCACAAATCATGTGAGTGTGTCACCAACAGGCTCTTGCACTTCCCATCTCCATTAATCCTCTGAAATAAAACTGTGTGTTTGGAAATATACCAATAATAATTTGGTATGGAAACTGCCTCAAATCATATAACCACCTAGTCTGGATGCCAGACGAATTTAGCCCCGCCCACAACATTTGAGGTCGGGAAGTTCGGTCTGGAGTCGCTCCCTTGGGGAGAAACTATGCCCGAACAGAAGCTGTTCGGGCCAATCAAAATTGTCAGGGCGGGCTTTATACGATGATGGACAGATGATCAACAGTAACGTAATCAACCACGTCACCAGAGAGCTCTTGGGTTGAATTCCTTTTCAACAAACATGCCTGCCGCTGGAGAGATGTGTAGATGCTGCCATTGAGTCTGTTTTAGAAGACATCGACAGCACATTCATTTTGAAAGAGGAGCAGAGAAACGTGATCAAGGCATTTGTAGATCGAAAAGATGTTTTTGCCATCCTTCCTACGGGATTCGGAAAAAGTTTAATTTATCAGCTGGCCCCGATGATCGCGAAGAAGATGAGACACGGGAATGTCGCCTTCCAACCGTGTTATTAAGTTGTTCAGTACAATAAGACACCTGCCGTACAGCGCCGGCACAAGGATAGCAGCAGGAACAACGACCGGACGCCGGCTGTGCGGCATTTCTCAAAAACTATAGTGTCATGTCTGTCATTTTAGTTGGTTTATTTCAGTCTCTTTGTGTTTTCTGTTTCATATTTTATTTTGTAGTCTCGGTTCCTTGTGTGATGTTTCTGTCTTCACTTCCTGTCCTGTTGATTGTCTTTCCAAGTTTAACATTTGTGTTTGGTTTTATGGATTAAAATATTGTGTACTTAACGTCATTCCAGTTTTATGGTGTATTTACGGTGAACGATGAAGTGAACAATAAAGAGCCGTGTGACATCAGTAGAGAAACGTTTGTTTGGGGAAGCGGGGGGGCTGTTACACTGATCGTGTTGGTAGGTTCTCCATGTATCCTTAAATTATTTTTACAAAACCGGCAAAAATCGTTTTTACTGATCTTCTTCTTCTTTCAGCGTGCGTGCAGTTGAGCTCTGTTGGCAACAACTATGCGTCGCTTAACATACGTCACATACTACGTTGCTCTGATTGGTTGTAGGTCTATCCAATTGAGCGAAGAGGTATTTTTTTTCCTGGTTCGGTTGAAACACGCCCCATAATCACAGCCCAATGGAGTGGTATCAGACTCACATTCTGACTAGAATTGTGAGTATGACAACGTCAGGCTATTAACCACCCAGATCAAGAAAGAAATAATTGAACTTATTGCAAAGCTCTTCATTCAAATACTGTGATTCGGAATAAAGCTCCACAAGCAGAACAGGTTGTGGTATGAATTGGTATTATTGCACACACAGCTGACAATGACAATGAAACCAGGATGATGAACATTTTACAGTAACTTTACTGGAAAATGACACTGAAACATAAAACATAAGCTCTTGTGCCACAGACACAGTAAACCCTATCAACCGCACAGAGTAGAAAAAGAACTTTTAAAAATGCATATACATGGACAAAAAATATATAAAAAGGAAAATGTATGAAGAACAAAATGAAAAAAAAACTAACTAAAATGTGTCAGGTTCAAATACAAAATATTGTGGATGATGTTGCCTCTATGTGGCTTTTTCACATTCCCATATCAGTTTCCACATGTGCACCAGAAAGCAACAAACTACATGTAGCTGAGAACACTTACAAAACCCAGCATAACTATTTAGAACATTTTCGAGCGAAATACTCTCAAATACCCACAGCAAAATAAGATGCCCCAACTGCTCCAACAGCTAAGGTTGCTAAACAAATGCAGCGAACATCCACGACGGCAGCCTGGACTGTTGTAAATGATGAGAAGTTCTCTCCGCAAGAAACAGCATGACAGTAAACAGAAAGGAAGTCATCATAACAGAACTACCTCCTATTACCTTTATTTAATATCACAGTCCATTCATAGGTTTAAAGTATACAATAAGTTAAATTCATATGGCTTTATATAGTATCTATATTATATATCCTATGATTAATAGCCACAGCACACACATTCATAATAATATACCGACCTCTCTTTAGCTCTGTGTGCCGCCCTTTAAATATCCCATCTCTCCTTTAAAAATAATTTTCTGTGTTAAAATATTTTTTACAAAAAAAAATTCAAGGGAGATAAACCGGTAAAAAATAATTGTCATAGTAAACAGCACAGCCCAAAATTAGACAAACTGAAGATGTTTCATGAAAATAATTTAAAGTGATGAATTCATGCTTTTTTATAGTCTATCAATAGCATTATAACTATTCTCAATACTGGACGAGCTTGAATTAAAATAAAACACATATACTTCAATGAATAGTGTGTTTTGGTTTTGAGACTTACACTACTGCTTATTTAGTATGTGCAGAATCTTCCCAATATTAAAGGTACCTTGTGGGGATTTAGACAAATAGTGGCACATTAGCACTATGGAGCAACAGGTTTACAGAGTTGTGTTAGCATCTTGTCTCTGTGTCAAAGGCTACCATATTGGCCATTTGGAGCGACAGAAAAAGCCATAACAATCTGGTATGCTTTGTCTCATTGATTTCAACCATGATTTTTCAGCTTGTTTTTATCAAAACCAACTCCAATTTTACTGGAAAAATTTACACTTCAACATAAATCGGTGTGATTAGAATTACCTAACATGAGAGATACCGTCTTTGGGAAAAATGTATTTAACTCGTACTTTGACTTTTTGGTCTCCCGTTCATTAACATGGAGGAGGCAGGATTTATGACCTACTCTATACTGCTGCCAGCCACTAGGTTGCAATTGAGACACTTTGTCTTCCCTCTTGGAGAGCTGCTGTGTCCCATGTTGTTCATCTTTATATGCAGTAAATATTGAAAATGTATTATTCGTCTTGGTAACAACCTGACGCTTACATTACCCACAATACAACTCGACCACTGACATTTTGTCTGTAAGTTTGTATGGCTAAAATTACAATATATTAACTTATTATCTTATGGAAAATGGACTTTTGTGACCTATCCCAATTTTGAAAACATTAGCAAATATCTCACGTGTGAGCTTTCAGAAATGTTCAAGGTCTGAGGTCATGCACATAAGATGGGGGTGTTCAAATGGACTCTACTTATTACCTATGAACACAATGATCTCATTTAAATGAAGAAACACAACAAAGGTGATGAGTCTTTTCAAGATGTGTAGGAAAAAATAGGATTGTTCATCAACCTGCAGAGTTTCTCAATTATTTTACCTCTTATTTTCACAAAGCAGTAGCCAAAACAAATTTTTAAGGTCCATTCCCTTCCCTTCTAGTTTATAGCATTAGGCCTCACAGATCATACTCATTTTGTTAAGAAAAAATGAAAGTAAATATGTATATCTAAATGTTATCTTTGTTGGTTCATAAAAATACAAAAAACAGAGCGCACCTTTAAACTAAGATTTCCCACACGTCACCTGGTTGACAAAGTGTGTTCAGATTCTCTGTCGGTTCAGGAGAAAGTGAACACAGAACAAAAATCTGGTTTCACAGACCAGCTGTGTGGTATCTGATGATTAAGTTAACCACACAGTGACATGATTACA
This sequence comes from Pseudopleuronectes americanus, assembly GCA_038501795.1. Lineage (NCBI taxonomy): Eukaryota > Metazoa > Chordata > Actinopteri > Pleuronectiformes > Pleuronectidae > Pseudopleuronectes > Pseudopleuronectes americanus. The sequence continues at coordinate 1,293,709 of CM076733.1, read as the reverse complement.
GTACCTTCCTGTTAAGAACATTGTGGCATTATAGGCTGATGTGATATAGTCTGATTTAACTTGCTGAATATACTAACTTCTCATTTGTGTTACGTTTCAGATCCTGGAGTGTTTGTGGACAATTTGCTGGAAAAACATCCACCTTGCTCTTTTCAGAGCCATTGATAGACAGTTCAGTACACCGCTGTCTATCAATGACTCTGCAACGTGATGGCAGGCCTGCTGTGATTGGCTGCCGCAGCATAGCTGATTTATAAAAGCCCCAAACCGAATCAGTGTCTCATCTGATCTTCCCTGTGTGTTTGGACAGGCACTTCCCTCTTCTCCCTCGGCTGCTCCTGGTCTCGCTTCTGAAAAGGGTTCCAGAAGCTCTGTAAGATGCTGTAACTCTGCTTTTGCTCATGGTTTTGAGTTTCTTTCTGATGAGTCTTGCTGGGATGAATGTGATGATTCTGGTGGCTGTTTTGTTGCTCGCTGTTGTTGTTGTTGTTCCGGTGCCGGGGAGCAAATGACTTGTGGTAGGTTGCAGCTAAGACAAAAGATTTATAAGAAGAGAGATTAATAAGTGAGAGCACTTCAAAACGTATACTAATAATGAAGGAAAGTGCTAATACGGTATATTGTCCTAGAGTCTGTTGTTGATACTCACGGCTGGTGCAGGTGACTCTGGGTGTGTCCCATTGGCCATTTGCACGGCAGCGTATCGTAGGGGCATGTCTCTGGATGAAACCCTGTTTACAGTGATAGCGTAGCAGGGAGTTGATTTCATATCGAGGCTTCATGGCCCCAAACACTCGAGTGTCTTTCACCACAGGGGGCTGTCCACATGCCACTTAATTGAAGCAAACAAAAAAGAGAAATTAAATCAGAAAATGTCAAAAGTAGCAGTGGGCAGTCTGCCCAAAGGCTAACTGGAGTTTAACTTTCTGAGATCTGATCTGGAGAGCATCAGATTTAAACATGAAAGGGATTGAGGCATTTTTTTTTAAAACTACACCTGTGTTGTTCATGTTGTTGAGTCGCGTTCTTACATAATATTGTGTTATATTATACTTTCAAACTTGTAATTCAAGATAACGGCGCGTTTCATTTGGTCACTTGCAGTGGCATCAAAACCTCTTTGTACATTTGTCAGTGTTTAATTTTATTATTCAACTTTAGATCTTGGTGGATTTTAATACATATTTTAACCAGATGAAGGATTTCAGTCATCAGATTGCTCGGTCTTAAGTTATCATGAAAGAAAAGCTGAGGAAATGTTAGCAGCAGCTCGACTTACAGCCCCTCACAGACGTCAACAGGGTCAGAGAAATCTTATTTTGAGACTTTTGTGTGTTACTTCCTGATCATACCTGTTCCCTTTTTGCAGGTGAAAGTCAGGTGATAGTTGCAGGGCACATCGTTCCACTGTCCTCCCTCATGCCAAATCATCACCACACAGTCCTCTCCTGACTGGAAGAAGCTGTCCGGCTGGTTCGGCCTCCAGTGGTCGTATTGCTGTCAGATCACAATTTGTTTGTACTACTATAATGTGCACTGTAAAAAGGTTTAAGTCAGTACCTAATACCTCTGTACACAGCCTTAAAAATCTCAAAACTGGGTCACCAGTTCATCATATGCGGAAACTTAAGATGATTTTCACTATTACCCTGCCACAGTTTATAGAGCTCAAATATAAGAAACATATGTCTGTGTAAGGACCATGAAAGCCCTGCCTCTCCCCATGAGGGGATGGTGATTTTTCATCACATGTGGCTGGGTGTAAGTCATTGAGGGACCAGAGAGTGGTGCTACTGAGACAACCATCACCACAGCCTTACACAGACTAAAAGCTTCCTAAGGCTTAAATCCACAGATACGATTAGTTTGTGTAGTTTGAACAATTAGACCATGAAAAAGAGAAAATTAACACACAGACAGTGTGTTAATTTTACTCTACATGTACTCTACTGTATGCACACATAAAACTCTTAACAAAGTTCACCCCAGTAAGGGTGTGCCCCTATTCTGAATGATAACACATTACAACAACAGAGTCACCCCAGTGTCAGATTTCAGGCCCTCTCCTCCCATCATACTCCATTTCCACTGCATACTTAGCACCTTAAATAAGTCTGAAAAGAACTTGATAAACGTCAACCTTGTCGGCTTCTTTGAAAAAGAAATGGAAGCCACCACAGTTATTACAATTCATGCTAAAGAATTAAGGCCTGAACCAGATGTCATGACAATCCATCCAATGGTGGTCGAGATATTTCCCCCAAAACCACAATTGTCAACCTCAGGGTGCCATAAAGGAAAAGTCACAGGATTAACAAAAAATGCCAGATTCATCCTCTGGGACCTGAGAATGTCAGAACTCAATTTCTTGGCAATCCATCAAATAGACAATGACTCAGTTTAGTCTAGATGCAAGAGGACCAATGACATTGCTATCGGTAGAGCTAGAGCAGACCCAGTTGTCTGCAGACCACTCTGTTAAACTGTGTGATTGTCTTACCATTGGCCGGCCATCAGTCCACCTGAAGTCCCTCTCAAACATCTTGTCATTAAGGCCAATCCACTGGTAATCGCTTCCCAGACCTGCAGAGAAAAACACACCAGAAACTAACTGTGAATTTGCATTGATTGGTTAGCGGCTACCTGGCGCATGGGATCGGGATTATCCCCCTGCACATGCTTTGGAGGAGAGTTTGTTTGTGGTTTGAACATGTGCATGGCATCAGGGGCAGAGGAAAATAATCAAGGGTGTGAAAAAATGAGAGAGAGCTGGAAGCAGAGGAAATGTTTGGAAACCGCACAAGCCCATTTCTTCTCAGTCAACAGCTTTGCAAAATAAACTGGAGGTCAACATGTTGAAAACACAATGAGCTTTGGTTTTTCATGGAAACTCTTTGTTTCCTCTCTGTTTAAACAACCTATGTTTTATTACTCGTTCTATCTTCCTGACACTCTTCTGTGGATTAGAGCACAGACCTACACAGCATTGAGGCTTTAGCTCTCCAAAACAGTTCTCGACCTGGTTTAGAGCTGCCTGTTTACTGAGTTGTGTTTATCAATGGGAGGCACAAAAGTAGTGTTAATATTTTTTTTTATGTGAAGTTGGATTTGGACTTGGAGTGTCGACCTGTTAGCTCAGTTTCTCAGTAGAATTCAATGATCATAAGAATTGTTTGAAAAATTTAGTTAAGGGAGATTATCTATCTTCTATCTATAACGACTGAGAATGCCGCAACAAAGCTGTAGCTCGATTGGACTGCGCCAGTTCCACATCGTGGACTTACGGTTGATGAAGAGGTGTTCCTCCTGTGACAGGATACTGGCCAGGTGGGCGCCGTGCAGCCGGCACTCCCTCTCAGCAGCGTCCCAGGTGCGACGGTGTGTGAAGTACTTATAGCAGTGGGACTGGAACTTCTGCCAACCAAATCCACATACCTCAGTGTCTGCGGAGAGGGACACAAGGAAAGGAAATAGTGAAATAACTGTGTTGCTTAATATTGATCAAAGTTGTAAAAACACCAATAACCTAACAATAATATACTGTTTCTATTCACCCAGTGGTGTAGATTTTATTGTATGCTTTAACCACTAACCAAAAGGTAAGTGGTTAAATCTAAGGCACCTTCAGTCTGCGTTCTGAAGTGGTGTTGAAATTATACTATGATTTGATGATAGAACCTTCACTGAGAATGTTGCACCTATCAACAATGCCATGTCACCAGTGGTCATTTCTGGCTGTGACTACTGTTAACATTCTTCTGGCAAAGGCGGCAGCATGAACAGTTAAACACCCGCAAATGGTCCAAGGTGGAGCATCACGTCTGATTTTCGTCCAGCTGAAGAAAGCTAATGTCACTCCTCATTTAATTATTATCTGGCCCTGCTCAGACCTGCCACTGACATGAGTTTCAAATGATCTGGTCACTAGTGGAAGGCTCTATGTACAGAAGTGAATGCACCCAAGAAACATTGACACATTTGAGATCTGATCACTAAGACCATATTCAGAGGTGTTTTAGGACACATGAGAGCTCTTTTAACTGATGTCCTCTGTGTAAGTTGAAGTAGCCTTCTTACTAATTTACACTCGTTCATGATATTTTCCCTCCAAGTTGGATGAAAACCCTACTCTGCCCCTGAATGGCTTGATGTTATTTCTTCTCTAACACTTAACGTAACCAAATATGAGGAAGGGCTGGGTTGAGTATTAATTTCTATCAGATGGAAAAAACATTAAAGCCAATAATTCAGATTGCATGTTTGCTTTGTCCACAATGTCTGAATATAAAAAAAGGCCCATGGAGAAGTATGACAAGTGCGTCACACATCTTGGTTGATTTGATTTGTCTGGACCACACCAAAGAAGAGGACCAGTCCTTATTATATTAATTTCTCCTTCTTGAGACTAGTCATGGGAAGTGCACTGCTGCCTCCCACCATTCAAAAACAACCACCTATTTAGTTTCTGCAAATGGGAATGATGCTCGTGTTTGTTTACATGTATGCAGGAGAAGGAAGATACAATCAATAGTGCTCATTGGAAACTCATGTAGAGATGCACTTTCTTGCCAGGTTTGCACTGATGAACTTAGAGCTGTGCCATTGTGATCAGATTAGAAACACATGTTAATACAAGTAAGCACAGAGCCTCTGCAGGCCTCCTATTGGTGCTAACAGAGTTAACTCTAGCACAGCACCCAACCACCTCAACTACCTCATGCACTGTAGGTAATTTGTAGGTCACTTTGGCCAAAAGAATAATAGGGGGTGAAGTTGCGAGAGAGAGAGAGAGAGAGAGAGAGAGAGAGAGAGAGAGAGAGAGAGAGAGAGAGAGAGAGAGAGAGAGAGAGAGAGAGAGAGAGAGAGAGAGAGAGAGAGAGAGAGAGAGAAAGCTCAGTAACATACAGTTGGACTTCATTTATCCACACAACTCTCCAGTTTTCTGCAGGTCAAACACACACATACACACACATGCACATGCACATACTCTTACAAACAAACAGGTCAGGCCAACACACACACATTTAGTTTGATATGCAATGACTTTAAACTATATAATCAGCTCTCTGCTTTGGCAGGCTCAGTAAACAATGGCTGCTTTGTATCAATGGCTTCAGGATAATGTGCATGCCAATAAAGCCGTGATGGAAAGTTGCTGTCGAGGCTTTGGGATATTAGCTATCATCAGCCCACTTCATCTTTACAACTCCACTGTGTAGCCACCTGGAGCTCCAAGGGTCAGGTGAGGTCTCCATGCCCACTAATAAATGTGGAGCATTTACTGCCAGACTCTCCCTCTGGCAGTTTGAAAGTCACACAGCTCTATTCTGATATAAAGAGGGAATTGGTTGGGTACAGAAGGCCAGCCTAAACAATGCTTCTTCCAGAAGATGAGGGGGAGCCTGACTTTAAAAAAGAGTTTAATAAGTCTGAGGCAGTATTTAGCCACACAGCTGCAAAAGCTTTCTGGCAAAATAATGGAGCAATTATCTGTTTCTTTCTCCTTCTTTCCACTGGCAGAAATCTACAAGAGGACATCTGTGTCTGCTCCTCTGTCTGCCAACTACTGTAAGAAGATGCACTGTATACACTACACAGGGATTGTATTTACATCCAAGTTGCATACAACCTTTAAATGGATTCACATTGATACACTGGGATTTCCACTTTTTGTTTATACTTCTTTTTGTAATGGAGCGATAATGAAAAGAGGATTGAAAACAATACATTAATAAATAAATATGTTCGAATATATATATAGTTAAACCTATGCTGATCAAAATTAACTTAGTTAATTTACTACTTACAAACTGTTACTTTACTAGAGTGCTTTACTTGAATGCTATTGCATACTCATCTATACCTACAACATTTTAAGAGGCCATAATTTAGTTATTACATCACTACCTTTATATTTAGTGGTTACTTTGGAGATTAATGTAAATAAGAATATACAGTACGTTGAACAGTATATTAAGTCACAGATTTATGTAGAAACCAGAATCCCCTCTATTTCTGCTTAATGTTAATGCATCATTAATAATTATTAATTTAGTATGAAGTAACATAAATCTGACAGAGACCATTCTGCATACTGCATAGTGAAAGTAGATATGTTTACTTTTACATTCTAGTTTCATTGTACTTAAACAATGCAAAACTTAAAATTGGGGTCTTTTTTCCCAGGAACTTAAAGGGAGCTGTCAGTCGGTAAAAATGTGTGAATTTTGTGAAAATGTAAGAATATATGATGCATATAGCTGTTAATGTGATTAATGTAAAATATGTGCTGTATCATGGCTACGCCATAAAATAACAATTAAACTCTAGTATGTAAAAGAGGAATGTGGCCTTATCATTTTATATTCTAACATAATAACACCTTACTTCTGCCCATAGAATAACAGGAAGACATTTCACAATGTCAACCCCTTAAAGCTGGTAAATTTTCATGGAAAATATTAATCCCTGGAGTTGACTTGTTGGCCTGAACTTCAATTAGCTGCTGAGTAATGACAGAAATGTTGTAGGAGAGGCTGGAACTAATCTGCTGAGGAGCCAACGCCCAGTGCTGCAGGACAGCTGGCGACCAGAGACTGTCATACCGGTAACCTAAGACTACATTATGTGTCCACCTGTGTGCACATGGGTACCTTCTACACATGATAAGATCTCTTCTAAGAATATAACTTTTGGTCAGATACAGTATTGTAGTTTTGCTTATAATCAGTGATAAAACAGCAACATCATGACAAAAAAGAAACTAACCTCAACAACAGTAAGTGCCATATGATAAAGAAACCTCTACATATCTCCTTCACAAAATGTTAAAGGAAAAACATGAAGTCTGACCTGAATGCTTTGAAGCTTTGACCATTTATTTTATTATTATTATTATTATTATATTTTTTATTATCAAACTCTTAATGACCATTATTCAGTATACATCAATATTAATTATGAATAACTATCACAAATCTCAAATTATGTTGCTAGCATTGCCACTGGGACAGTAACATGACCATGTGACAGGGTTACAAATTAGCAAGATATGAGAAGTGTGTTACTGGGGTCCCTCAAGGTTCCGTCCTTGGTCCCCTCCTCTTCTCTCTGTACACCAACTCTCTCGGCTCTGTCATTCATTCACATGGCTTTTCCTACCATAGCTATGCTGATGACACCCAACTAATCAACTAATCCTCTCTTTTCCCCGATCTGAAACACAGGTAGCAGCGCGAATCTCTGCCTGTCTGACTGACATCTCTCAGTGGATGTCTGCACGCCACCTGAAAATTAACCTTGACAAGACTGAACTACTTTTTCTTCCAGGGAAAGACTCTCCCATCCACGACCTGACTATTAACTTTGACAACTCCGTATTAACCCCCACTCAGACTGCTAGGAACCTGGGTGTGACACTAGATAGCCAACTCTCCCTTACTGCCAACATTACTGCAACAACACGGTCCTGTAGATTCATGCTGTACAACATCAGGAGAATACGCCCCCTTCTCACTCAGAAGGCTGTGCAGGTTCTGGTCCAGGCTCTTGTCATCTCACGCCTAGATTACTGTAACTCCCTCCTGGCAGGTCTACCTGCTACTGCCATCCGACCTTTGCAGCTCATCCAGAATGCAGCAGCACGACTGGTCTTTAACCAACCGAAATTCACTCACACTACTCCGCTCCTCCGCTCCCTCCACTGGCTACCAGTGGCTGCTCGCATCCGGTTCAAAACACTTGTACTTGCGTACCATGCTGTGAACGGATCAGATCCAGTCTACATCCAGGACATGGTCAAACGTTACAGCCCAGCACGTTCACTCCGCTCTGCTTCGGCCAATCAGCTTGTTGCTCCCTCACTGCGAGCTAAACACTCATCAAAATCCCGACTGTTTTCTGTCCTGGCGCCTAGATGGTGGAATGAGCTCCCCATTGACATCCGGACATCAGAAAGTTTACACATCTTCCGCCGAAAACTAAAAACACACCTCTTCCGACTATACCTTGAATGAAAATACTAACAACTTTTGGAAACTAACACTTTAGTAGCACTTAAATGGCACTTACTTATAGCACTTTGTAGTTTTGCTTTATTTTAAAGAAATTGTACTTTCTTGATTCTTGTTATCCCGGGTCTGTACCCTTGGGGTTGAATGCACTTATTGTAAGTCGCTTTGGATAAAAGCGTCAGCTAAATGAAATGTAATGTAATGTAATGTGTTGAATAACCAAACTTGTCTTGATGATACAGTGAAAAAACAAAAGCCAAAACATTCAGGTCAGTTTGTTGTCCTCACCTCTCTCTGTCTGTCAAAGCTTTGACTATTCACAAATTAATCTCCCAAACAAACACTGAACAATAATATTCAGTAGGTCAATAATATTCAGCAATATTGAGGACAGGAGAGACTATTAGCAGCATTTCAGGCTTCTGTCCACTTTCTGTATTACCTTCAAATAAAGTGCTTCAGATAATCTGGATTAATAGGGGTTTTATTTGCAATGTGGCACCACACTGTCAAACGTGCAAAGTAGGATTCGCTGCAAAGGTTGAGTTATTGAATTAATGTGAACATATTACACTATATTATTGTTTTTGAAAAAAAACGTGTATCCGTTTGTTACTTGACCTAGAGTTAGATCAAGCTTTTCACTGACCAGAAGGTCAGTGGTTCGAGTTCCGGCCCCTCCTCCCACATGAAATACATTCCATCAACTATTATCACCAATAGATATCCAAACACAAACAAGACTTGAATTATAGTAAAGTGTTATATGATAAAATATATCAGTAGTGCTTTCATCTGGAACAGAATGTAATTATTGAGGAGCAGCTGACCTTGTTCACAGAGCTCTCCTGCGTAGCTGGGCAGGCAGAGACAGGTGAAGGAGTTGACTCCATCCAGACAGGTGGCTCCGTTCAGACACGGGTTCGACTCACACTCGTCAACATCTGCAGACACACAGCACAAGCTTGTTATTATTCCACACCATCCATCTGTCACTATGGGGTCAACACAGTTTGTAAAAAAATATAAAGTTCTCTTTCTCTGTGCTCGATAGTGTAGTATGTGTGTGTACCTGTTTCACAGTGCTGCCCAGTGTATCCAGGTGCACACACGCAAGTATTTTGTACTCGCCTCTTGTAGCAGGAGCCTCCATTCTGACATACACCAGTTGAGCACGGTAAGAGATCTACACAAATAGCCAAATGCAAAGAAGGCCCATGAATAACATGCTAGTAAGTGTATCATGAGCAGTGCTGAAACATCCTGTCACAGCAATGTAACCTATGTGTTACTTGTGCAAGTTGTTCCACAGAAAGCATCCACACAAGGTTATTGTGATAAAATTACTTTTCAACATACATCTATTAATTGATTCTACTGAGATCTAAGGTAAATCACAGTGCAGGGCTGCTGGGCATTTGCGTGTCTACGAGGATTATTAATTGGTGGAGATGTTGACTCTATACCTGGGACACGTCAACTTTTCTTCAAACCATTTTCCAGTGGTTAGCCTCTCTAACAGCCACTAACTTTTTGTCTGCAGAGGGAATGGTTGCAAATCACTCCTAGGTTAACCAACTCTACAGTGGACACAGGTCTTAATCAGCCCTGGTTCTGATTGGCAATGACTTGCATAATAATGTGTCTCTTAGAACACATTATTATCTATTTTTCAAGCAAACAATTTGAAGATTTTAGACACAGGTAGATTTGTAGGCTCAGGAAACTATGGATTTTTCCTCAATCTCAAACATCCTATAAATAGGACAACATTGAAGTAGCTCCAGAACAGTACCTCTGACATTCACAGTGCTGGCATCCACAGAGAAAGCTGAATCGGTGCCAGCTTGCGGTTGCTCTGTAGCCATGTTCTCTTCTGGTATCTGAGGCAGCGACTCCACCAGAGAAGGGAGAATCCTGTCGTAATCCACCAACTCATCTTCTGGGAGAGGGGTGGCAGCTGGGTCGGGGAACAGTGCCCACTGGGGGACGGAGTTGGTGCTTTGGTCGAATGTGTACAATGTGGTGGACAGCATTGGCTGGCTTACATACTTATAGTTGCTTGTGGTGGACTGTTTTGCCTGGTCTCTGTAAGGGTTGGTGGGGTGCGTGTCGTCGCCATCAGAGGTTGTGGGTGCAGGCTCAGCGGTAACTGAAGGATGTTTTTTATCATCTGTGACAGCAGAGGAGTGATGTGCGGAGAGTTTTGATGTGCTAGATCCAGAGATTGTGTCCTTCATGTGTGTAGGGAGAGTGGTGTGCTCTAAAACAGCCGCCACAGCTGGTAAAACAGTAACAGCAACCTCTCTGGGAAGGTCAACCAGATTGTGCTGTTCCTCAGAAACCTCCTTCTCTCCAGACAGCTGCTCTGCACCTGAGCCTGTTTCTATAACTGTGTCAACAGCCTGTAAAACTTCAGGGACTTCTGTTACTTCGGTGCCTGCTGCAGGTTGAGGCTGCTGGGTGTGAAGGGTCGAATAAATCGGTGGGTGTGTGCTGGTAAGTCCAGGTGTCTCCGGTGGGTCTTGTCCTGAAGCTTCATCTTCTCCGGAGGCAGATGCTTCAAAGTCTTCAGTCTGAGTCTGTGTGGTGGTTTCTTGAGATTTTGTGTCTGGGATAAAAGTTGGTAACTCCGTCCCCCCAATTTCGGCCTCATCGGTCATCATGCCCAACTGGCTGTCTGCAGCTGGAGTGGGCAAAGCATCATGAGCGGAGCCCTCCTGTGTAGCAGCGTCTATGTCACAGTTTGGAGAGCCCTGCGTGTCCTCACAAGCAGAGACAACATCAATGACAGGCTGGGAGACACCAGAGAGGACTGGTGTTGATAGTGTGGTGGATGCTAGTGATGAGATATGTTGCATGTCTGGGGTTGTGGTGGACTGTTCTGGTCGCTGGGTTTTTGAGAGGACTGGTGTTGATAGTGTGGTGGATGCTAGTGATGAGACATGCTGCATGTCTGGGGTTGTGGTGGACTGTTCTGGTTTTGGGGTTTTTTGAGAGGACTGGTGTTGATAGTGTGGTGGATGCCAGTGATGAGGCATGGTTCATGTCTGGGGTTGTGGTGGTCTGTTCTGGTTTTGGGGGTTCTGACTCTCTCAAAGTCTGTAAAGACATAAGGGACCTTGTATACGTCAGTGTCCGAGTCTGTTACCACATCTCGATACATATTTGCAGGGTGAGTGACTGCATCACTGGTTTCCTCTGGCGGTGTCGCCTCTGTTTGGATTTCTAAGACACTGTAGTCAAAAGGAGTCACGCTTTCCCCGTCCTCCTTCTCTTCCACTTCCATGTCTTCAACTCGAACAGGAGTAGCTGTCTCAAACTGATCCCCTCTAGCTTCCTCTGGCTGCTCTGGCTCAAAGGTAACCTGGTCAGATCAGAGAGTCAGGAAGACAGGTCAATACAGGATAATCAGCCATGTCTCTTTAAAGGATTATTTCAATTCAATACAACTTGGGTCAGTGAGACATTAAACACTATGACAATAATATCCAGTGACAAAACACTGGGGAAATGTGTCACATTTTTGTTTAAATCAAAACCGAATTGTAACGAGCATGGACATCAAAATACAAATATTTAACAAAAAAAAGTCTGCAAAAACAGAGAACTTATCTTCAGAGGTGGATTTAGCTGTTCTTCTTATTGCACTGAAAATCTCTTTATGATTTTGTTTGATTAAACTCATTTGAAATCCCAATAAAAACTACAAAAAAGCAGCGACAAAACACCAAGGACAAACCACGAGGACATATATTATAGCAATATTATTTATGACGGCAAAACTATGAAAAAAAAACTCAGGTTGGAAAGAACCAAGATGATCTTTAAAAACATCCAACTACCTCGTGTTTTCCATTGAAAAAGCTGACAGTTGGAGGCAGGTTGATGGGTGAGGGCTCGAGAGAGTCTATGTCTCCGCTGCCCTGGATTGCTTCCCTGGTCATATGTGAAAGGTCAGTGATCTGGGGGAACAGGGACTCGAAGCCAGAGATGCTGTTTCCAGGCTGGTTTAAGAGTTCCAGGATGTGGTCAACTAGAGACAAACAGATTAAAAGTCAAAACAAATAAATAAGTGTTAAAAGAAATAAAAGTTGATTGACTGGGTTTGGTTTTCAACACTCAGGCTCTCCTCACCCTAATACTTGGCAAGATAATGCATAAAGTTCAAAAGCCAGTCCTTAGAACAGCGTATCTTTTCTCAGTCCTATATATCAGTAGTTGCACTCCAGGATTCAAAAGTAGCTAATTTCTGATGTTGATTAAAATGAGCCAAAGTGCATAGCTGGACGGTAAACAGTCAGGTCTGTGTTGCTTATGATTAAGGTCAGTTGGTGCCAGGGGCTGCTCTCAGACAATGAATGCTTGTCTCTCCTCAGTTAGACGTCATTGTACACATGAAAACTGTGTTGTGCGAGCACACACCTGAGTTTAGTTACTGTATCAGTTACTTTGGGAGGATGAACAGAGACATAACGCAGTCAGTAGGCTACAGCCTTTAAACTGAACCAATCTCACCAGTTGCAATTGCCTCAGTGTGTTGCCCAATGTCTAAAAAGTTTCCGTGGAACTCAAAACTTAATAACTCATGGAAGAGGAGAGACTTAATATCAAAACAATCAATGCTTCAGTTTTTCCAATTTCCTCAAGTTCGAGGAAACAGTGAGCCGGTCGGCCTCATGTGATTGAATAGGCCTTTAACGTTTCAATAACAAATACAACTAGTAGAGATCGCACCACTTGGCTGTGGATGGGGGGAGTAGGGGGATGTCTTAGTTGATACAGGGGTGAATTTAATGATTTTAGGGCCCTAAACAAGCCCAGAATGACTAAGTAAAGGACCATTTATAGTTCTTTTTTAATTTCTTTGTTTTTATATTATCTTTAACATTGAGCAAAACCCAAATATATGACTGAAATACGTTTGTCATTCTATCCTCAAATAATTGTATTACTCCAAATATTTACAGTAAAATTGAAAAACCTGAAACCCTGATTAGAAGTCCCTTTCATTATCATTCCGGTTTAATCTGCTGGTTTGTTTTTGTTGATTCCAGCTTCTTAAATGTGAAGCTTTTACTTTTTTCTTTGTTATGTGAGATACATTTAACATCATGGGTTTTAGACAATTGGTCAAATAAAATAAACTCTTGAATGAGATTATGTCCAACTGCGGAGTTCAAATTGCTATTTTATGTTATTTGCTGTAATATTGGTGTAAGATAATTATTAACCAACTGATCAGGAAAATACTTCTAAAAATATTTTTGTGGCAGATCAGACAAGCAGACGCCATATTACTAATAATATTATTATTTAAGGATTCGAAAATGATTGGGATTTTCCTGGGGTGTCTGCCTATTGGACGCCTTCTTTCATTGTTCCATGGTGGGGGTACAACAAAGAAAATATGGAGAAAGAAAGAGACTGTTGAGGATTCTGGAAGTTGTTGGTTACAGAATTTCAGGCTGCTCCTGAAAGCAAAAAGGCAGTAAGGTCAACTCAGTGTTTTGTTTCCAGCTCTTTTGACAGAAATTTAAGCCTGAACTTTAACACACAGCTCTATAGACATGCCCGCCAAATTGAACAGAGGCCACTCACTCCATCGGACCACCACAGAATCATTGTGTGTGAGAAAAAGACAGAAAGGAAAAACTAAAGACAGATTTGCTGTGATATATTTGACTGTTCATGGGGCTCCACTGCTTTCCCACGGGAGGCGCTGTGATGTGTTTACATCATGTTAAGCTACAAAACTGGCCAAGTGGAGATGACTGACTTCATAACTTTCCACATCTGGCTCTGCAAACAATGTGTGTGTGTGTGTGTGTGTGTGTGTGTGTGTGTGTGTGTGTGTGTTGTGTGTGTGTGTGTGTGTGTGTGTGTGTGCGTTTGTGTGAGTGTGTGTGTGTGTGTGTGTGTGTGTGTGATGGTGAGTGTGCACAAATACAAAGGTAACAAACCCTTAGCTTTTTCCTATGAAGACAACAAACAACACTAAATCAGATTGAGCAGATTACTGTTTAGTCCCCGACAGCACGCCATAACAAACATGAGGTTCTTCTGAAAGAAATAGACCCAGCGGTTTCATATTTCACGTGGAACTATTGGGTCCCAAAGCCCAAGACAGTTGAAAAAAGGTGCAGTGGGAAATGCACTTCAAGTCACATACGAACAAATATAGGTTTCAATTGTGGAGACATGAATTAAATCATCTTCAAAAATTTAGTAGTTACTGTATGTTCAAAACTTATCTTTTAAGGAAAGTACTGCTAGCTACTTTCTCAGCAGAAGGATACAGCTAGCTCACAGCTCAGAAATAGATGCCTACCAACAGGTACTTTGGAGAACATTAATTGTATATTTTTTTGTTTCATAGATCTTTTATAAATATTAAGTAGCACTCCTAGTGAGGTAGTTTTACGATAAAAAACAAAAACACTGCAGCTGCCTCAATTACAGTGTGTGTGATCAGCTGCAAAATTAGGGTAGCTATTAAACAACCAAAAGACTTGCTTACCTGACTGATTCTGGTTGTGAACATTGACGATGATAAGATGGAATGGGGGTTTGGCTGATGACTCTCCACTTACAGCAGGAATGGACAGCGATTGGTCAAGGTCAAAAGTGTGCGTCGCTCTAGTGGTGACGTCCTCTTTAAAAACCACAGCAGGATCTTCTCGCCCTTCATCTCCACTACCAACAGGGAGGCCCGGCTCTGGGCTTACAACCTCTGGGGAGAGCACCTCTGGGACAACATTCTGTGGGGTGATCTCTGGAAGCTGTGATGGTCTCAATGTGGTTTCCACGCTCAGCTCCGGCCCAGTGGTCGTTTCTAGAAGCTGACTTGGTATTGATACGGCTTCTGCCGACACCTGTGGTGGGCTCTCCACTGCTCCTGCCTCAGCCCTTCTGGAGCCGTCATCACCACTGCCTCCCTGCCCGCTCTCACCTCGGCCCGACCCCACCTGGCCCACTAACTCCCCCCCTTGGGAGATGTCAAGTTTTTCAGTCTGGGAGAGGAGGGTGGGTAAGGGAGGGAGCTCCATGGGGACCACAACGTGTCCTCTAACTGGTACCGACTCCACCTTGTTGATGGCGAAACTTTGAACATCATCGTAGTCTAAGATGGGAGTGGGGTTCACTGAAGCTGTGGTGTGGGGGGAGGCGTGGAGGGCCCCAGGTTGATCTGGAGAGGCTGTGTGTGGCCTCTCTGTAGGAGAGAATGCAGCCGGCTCTGGTCTTCTTGTTTGAATTTCAGCCCTTTCAGGGTCTGAGAGTGGCCACAGTGTAGTAGTGTTGGGATTGTATGTTGGGTCGTGAGGTTTGTACACAGCTGAAGTCGTCGCTGGGCTCATGGTAGTCGGCTCTGGTAGATAGGCTGTAAGAGAGGGAAGCAGAGAAAAGTATTTCCATCTTACCTTTACAGAAACATTGGTCTCACTTGATAAATGTTACTGTCATTTCGGCTTAGTTTGGTTTGGTTACGTTAAACTTAAAACTTAAACATATTATGAAAATTCCACCTTGTAGTGCTTCTACATGTTAATTTGGGTATCTGGCATGTCTACCGTCCCAAAAACCCTGGGAAAAAAAAACAACTCCCGCGATTTGTTGTTTGATGTCAGAAACGATATGCTAGATGGTCCAACAATGCCCATGTAGGGAGTCTCGCTACATGACCATATCTTCATAAACAGTTGCTCATGTTTTATACTAAGTTGTATGTCCATCCAAGACTTTAAGAGAGAGAGACCTGTGATTCAGGTAACATCATCTGCAACATTTGCCAACAGGGTTAGCACAGGTAAGAAAGACAACCAAATGTCTTAACTGAAACAATTTTGGATAGCATAATTAGAAAATCTACTTTTGCCGAGTGACATTGAAGTGGAGATACTGGCATTTAAAAGAAAATTGCCTTTAAAGATTTCTATTGTGATATGAAAAGTATCATAAAATACTTAATGTGAATTCGGAATGTTGGTTTGTTTCCACTAGTCTGAAAGACATGTACCGAAATGGAAGCAAAATAGCACAACATTTTTTAATTGATCAGAACAATTAAATTACAATTTTAAGACGGTACTTTAACAGTCCCGTACTACCGATTCATACATCTGGCTGGTTTTGATTTTTGAGAATTATCTGCGTAACAAATTTTGATGAATGTCCCAGTTAATGATATCTTGAAGTTCTCTCTGATATTTCTGACCGTCACATCCTGTACTGTATAGGCAAAAGGCTGAGTATCACATTTCTGATGTCTGACTGGGTCTGAATGCCACACCAAAAAGGTTTCTGCCAAAAACTATACTGACATATCAAGATAATAATAACCGTGGGATAATCGACATGGTATTCTTTGGGAAATGCGCCACAGCAGTGTAGATTATTCCCTAATCTGTCAAGAGTGGGCTACAGTCTGGTCCTTTAGAAAACAGCCCCCTTCAGCTATATCCAAGAAGAGATGTTTGCCCAGTGAATCAGTATTATCATGACTCATTCAAAAAAGAAACTGGCACTATCTGGAAAATACTAATCATGCTGCTGTAGGACCGCTGTAATCTTACAGACTATAAAAGGAAATGTAGCAGCTTTGATTTTTGAAACATGACGAAAGAGCCAGTGGTGTCAGAAAAATAACAGTGACCGAAAGCCTAATTGTTTCAGGAAATGTTGTCCAGAGAGCGACATACAGTAATTCCCTCGCTAAACCTAAATCCATCTTCTTCTTTCTACTCTAAACAAACACTAGTCACAACTCTGAACAGACCACAAGGCTTTTCATGCAAAGACCTCTTCAAAATAGTCCAATGCTTAGTGAAGATTTCTATCTCATTATGTGGAATACATACCATATGAGAAAAGACAGGAAACCCAGGTCCCAAACACACATACAATGCTGTGCTTTGTGTGTGTCTAAGTGCTGAGTTCATGTAGATAATGTCTTGGGAGTAAGCAGCAGGCTTTGAACGTCACTGACATAATGCTCCAAAAAACGAGATGTAATTGACTCTCCTCCGTAAGGATGGATGGGGTGAGGGGTAGGTGGGGTTCCCTTCTTCCACACTTCCTCCAACTCTTTCTACCAGCACGAGGAAAGTTACTGAGTAGATTACTTAAGTATTACGTGTGATTGTGACGTACTTTTGCCTGAGTATTGCCATTTTAATGCTATTCAAATACTGCTACTTCACAGAATAAGATATTACATTCAAACATTTGATATTATATATCTAAATGCGATGTTTAATCTTGGATTAAACCTGCTTGACAACATATTTGGTTTTTTAAAAAGCAATAGTCCTACATCCATGATGCTTGAGTCATGGCATGTCATCATTATTCACCAATCTTTTGTGTTATGTTGGAATTCTGAAATATGATACAATATTGATAGCTAGAGAACAGGTTCAAACACAGTCATTGTCTAGTTGTTTCACTTTCAAGCGGTCTACGGATTGTATGATAACATCATGGAGCAAGTGCATTTGGTTTGTTTCCAAATCCACTTTGTGGCTCAAAGGGTTTTTTACTTGGTATCTATAAATCATGGGTGTATTTGGGGTGTAACAGGCAATAAAACAATCAGAGGGCCATCTTCCATTCCCTCTGGTGCAGTTGCAACTTTGTTTCTATTGTAATGGTATAATGGAACTTAGCTGCGAGGGTCCATTCCTTTGCCAATATTTGAGTTTTAGATTTGACTTATAAGTAAACAGTTTAACATTGTTTTATTATGTTGGTTGAGCAAAGGATCTGAGTACTTCTTCCACTGCGGAACATACTAATGGTGTTTACTGCTGACTGGCCTGCAGACTCTGGGGATCTCCGTTTCTGCTCTGGTCTTTCGCACAACGACCCTGGCTGCGTGTTCGGCCCTGCCCAGATATGATGTCATGTGTTTGGCGAGCTGCATTCATCTGGCTGGGCTTGGGTCTGTCCTCATACTGTCACTTCTCTGTACATTAACTCTCTCCTGCAGCTCTGCCACCTCACTTAATGCTTGGCAGAAAACATCACGCAGTCTTCAAGTCCAGAAAGTACCTTGACGCTGCCAGACATGAGACTGCTTGTAATTATATCATCTATAAAGCATCATACTCAGAGTGTATAATCTGTTCCTTTGCTGCATATCTACTTCACACTGCACACACTGAGCTGACCTCTCTTTTTAAGGTTTTTGTATTTGAGTGCTTTTTAACGATAATGTTACTTATGGGAGAACTAGGTTTGCAATCCCCCACTTTTCCCCCTTCTCCTCCCTGTGTCAGTCTGTCTGCCAATCTGTATTTGTGTGTATGTGTGTATGTGTGTGTGTGTGTGTGTGTGTGTGTGTGTGTGTGTGTGTGTGTGTGTGTGTGTGTGTGTGTGTGTGTGTGTGTGTGTGTGTGTGTGTGTGTGTGTGTGTGTGTGTGTGTGTGTGTGTGTGTGTGTGTGTGTGTGTGTGTGTGTGTGTGTGTGTGTGTGTGTGTGTGTGTGTGTGTGTGTGTGTGTGTGTGTGTGTGTGTGTATATGTGTTTTTGGGCAGGGTCCAGCTGTGAAGCATTAGGGACCTGTCCATTTTCTGCAGTATCTGTGTGAGAGTGCAGGGAGTTGTTTTTTTCCCCTCATAAAAAAAAGTGCCCCACCATAAACAGGGTAGTGGGAGGTTCATTCTGCTCTTGTTTGGGTTTTAATACTGTTTGTTGTCTCTCATCCCTCTGCGTTTTCCTCGTCTTTACGCTCAACTGCTTTTAAGCTACTGCAGATTGTAGTGTGCTCGTAGCCATAACACACCTCATCGTTTATGAAGTCAGTTATCTTCTGACTTCATGTGTAATGTATGTGTCAGTGATTTTAACTTATGTATCAGTCTAGAGCTGCGTCAGCCTAAATTTATTTATTTATTTAACCTTAAATGGTCATATACAGTTTTTATTCAACAACTTTTTTTTAAAAACTTTGTGTCTTTATTTGTATGTTATATCCTCTCATATAAATCTAAATTTTCTTTCATTTCTTTGTCTTACTTCAAAAAAAAAGTTCACATAATAAACTGACTTGAGATGACTTTGTGCCAATTACAGGAGTGGAAGGAACAAAATCATTATTATTTATTCATGCCCAACTACATAAAGCATCATGAGAGACAACTTTCCTTGTTAGCTTTAAAAGTCTCAAGATGATTCACAGGACAAAAAAGGCAGAACACATTTTATTCCAGACTTTATGGGGACCCTGGAGAGTTTTACTTAATCAGGACTTCTTAAATTCAAAAACTCGAATTTAATCTGAGCCAATAGAAAATCCCTCTGCTTACTAGCATCCATTGCCTTACCTTTTAGGGGACATTAGCCAAAATGGCTGAACACCATTGCAGTACTTCAACTCTTCAGGATATATGCTCGTCAATTTTCTGTTGCACATTTTTATCTTAAATATGATTTTGTCAGAAAAGATCTCGATTTTTACTATTCATGGTGTTGAGACTCTAAACATATGTGAAAGCCGGTAGATGGCTGTGCATGCTTCTCTTCCTGCCTTCAAGGGAACATTATTTTAGACGTTGTTGAACTAATTCATTTAAAGAATATGTTTGTAAAGTTTTGCTGATTTACATCATTTATACAACTGTGATTATTTATTATGTTATGTTAGAGGAACTTTGGCTTTCAGTCTTACCCTTGAAGCAGAAAAGTCCATGCTTTTCCGAGGGGTCTGGGTAGCCAGTTTGGTTTTCGTACTTGTACAGTGTGCGAACACCCAGCTGGCCCCCTCCACACTGAGGCTTGGGGAGGGTGATGGGGTAGCGGGCGCTGCCGTCAGACAGCCAACCGTAGTCGCATCTGTTCAGCCCCGCCCTCCAGGCTGCAAACAAATGACCAGGTGACGCCAACAAGGCATCGTGTTTCTCACACTCCTCTCTTGCCTGCTGCAAGGTGACTTTAACCCTAATAGATGGAGGGTAGAAGACCTCGCCTTCAGACAAAGCAGAAAGATAAAGTTAGTCAAAGGTTTTGTGTTGTAAAAGCACTTTTATAATGTATGGAAGCTGTTTACATTAAACCAAAGTATACCTTCGAATATTTTTGCACATTAACAGATCAATCTTGACCTTGCATTGAGAAGATCTTAAAGCAATCTCCAGTCATGGCCCCCTTATTTGCTGTTTGTGGAGCTTTTGACTTTGTCACACATTTTAAACTGTCATTATTCAGGGAATTTTTATGACTTGTTTACTCAAAAGTGGACTTGGAGAGATTCTATTGCTGCTGCTTCTAAATATCAATCAATATGGTCAAAAGCTCCACAATGAAACCAGAAGACCTTGAGTGGAGAAGTGGAGAAAAGAAAAAACATGGAGTGGAGCATCTAAGAAGTATAAACAAAGGTAAAAAATCATATTTTACAAATGGCGCAGTTAACAAACCAATGTGATCATTGGAGGGAAGTGCTGCATCAAATGCAAACAAGAACGAGAAATTGAAGACACAATAGAGTTGTTATTACAATGAGTAAGTTAAGACCAAACGAGAAGCAAATAGCCATAAATATGTGGCGTGCGAAACAATAAGACAATAAACTTTTGCACTATACAGAAAAAAGGGAGAAAAGTCAGGCAAAAAGTCGCAGAACAAGGTGGGTTCAGAAAGTATGTATCTGTTACTTGATTCCTGTCAGTATAAGCTGCCTCCACAGTTTAGCACATAGTCTGTATGGCTGAGACCAGCACATTCACCTGGAACCTTTAAAAACCATCAAGTCCTACTGTGGTATCAATATAAGTATTAAATGCTGATTGATGGCGTTGACTGATTTAGTATATTTTTAAGCTTTAGGGTCAATACATGAATCCTGCACCCAAACACTGGAGAGCTAGATAAACTGTTGCTGATTAATAAATTGTTGCTAGTTATCTGCTCCCACTCTTTCGTGAAATGTACTTACCGTGAAATTTGTCTACAAAGCAGTACACATCATATTTCTCTGTGGGGGGTCGGATGCCGTATGTTCTCACTCCTGGCTTGTTCATCAGATCACCTGCACAGCCATGACGGGGCACGGTGATTGGATATCTATAAAAAGCGCACAGAATTTAAGAGCAAATCCCCACATCAAGTTATTTCTGTCAATGTTTAAGTCCTACCAAACCTTATATTCTCTGAAAATGGCTTCCAGCACAATAACAAATAATCATTTTAAAACACACCTGACAGACTGGTCGGCGACCCAGCCTGCATCACACTGATCCAAGCCGTCCTCAAAAGCAGCCTTCAGCTGCTCTGGTGTAGCGACGGAGGCATCTACAGCATGACACGCCTCCACAGCTCCAGGGAAATCCAGGGTGTAGCGGCTGATGTTGGCTCTGTAGTGGAACACGACACCTGGACACAAATGATAAACAATATAATAAATATGTGCAGAGTTGTTTAGGGACAAGGGCTGCAGTCGCAGAGCAACATGATGATTCATTTGGAGTGGTGTTTGTGTCCAAGCTGTATTTGTTACAAAGTCATCTCTTTTTTATTCATTTATTTAGATATTATTTGGTTATTTTTAGGCTTGTGGTGTATTTGTTTTATTATTTGTACCAACACTAAGTAGAAATGTTATTAACTTCAATTAAGAAAACCAATTTGTGACAGAAACAATTATAATTAAGAAAACAATTAATTCATTGTCAAAATTTCCACTGATTGATCATCTTGATCGACTTATTGGCTAGTCAGGAAATTATTGATAAATAGCTTTAGATCTATTTCAGTATTGCTCGATAAGAAGAGTTGCAGTAGCCTTTTTTATAAGAGGGGTTTCCTTTCAGGCAGACAGTGATTGGACCTTCAGTAAAGAATATATACTGTATATACTATATATAGTATGTTGTACATGACGGTCAAAGTTTCATCAGACATCACACTTCAGTGAGTAATAAAGATGTCTGGGCTCCTGACATCAGAGCTCATCCAGTGGAATCCCCACAGCGCTCTGAGGAAGATTATCCATCTAATGAGCAAACCCTTTCTCTCAGACATTTACACAGATTCCACATAAATACTGAACAGAGAGCATTGTCCAGCAGCTGCTTACAAAGATGCCCCCTATGAGCGATAAACAACTCTCCCTTTTACCAGCTCGGTCATCTATTCACATCCTCCTGCAGCTCTGCCAGGATATCCTCACAGATTCCAGCAGAAAATAAAGGAGCTAATGACACAGGACAACAGGGACATGTAGTCTGAGGATGACAGCTGAAATAGCAGACTGGTTTATGTTTCCCTGTTCTGTTGTGTAATGATTGGACTTTTTGTGGCTGGAGGTATCTAATTTCTGTCTGGGACAAATATTTGATGTAATCCACAGGTTTTACACTAATATCTATCAATAATTCCAAATAGAAAAACTTGATTTATTGTTATAAAAGCTGTAATTATTCTTTGTATGTAAACAGGAAACCTAAGGGCGCCCTGGAAGCAGTGAGTTAAACTGTGGCCTACCACTTGAGTTGGGTGATTTTTGAGACAGTAAATATGCCTTTATATTTTAGAAAACAGTCACTATTAAAAATGGCTGAATAGGCTCCTGTTTACAATGTACCCATGGATGAACAGACTATCACTGTGTTACTGCAGAAAACGTGTTTTACCTGTATATACTTGTCCCTTTCACTACACACAGTATAGTTGGGTGGGGTCTCACAGTATTAAATCAGTATCTGAACCATTAATAATGTAAATCTCTTTGTCTGTGCAGATTTCATGGAAACAGTATGTGCACAAGCTTGAATTAATATTTAGAACAGAGCCTCCCCCTCTGAAAGCATCAGTGAACTCTCTACCAGCTTTTCACATCTGGATTCAGGCAATGAACCAGTTTGTAGACTCTTTACATGGACTGTTAATGTGACCAATAAAAGTGAACAATTGGCTGTGTGTATATGTATGTGTATGTGTGTGTGTGTGTGCGTGTGTGTGTGTGTTTGTGTGTGTGCTTGACTTACCAGTGACATTAAGGCTTACAGTGTCCTGAGTGTCCTCCATCCCATGCATCACCTCACAGCGGTACAGTCCTGCGTCACTGGCCCTTAGCTTCCCTATGATCAGAGAGGCATCCCCGACCGACAGCGGGTGACTGGGCACAGACACCCTGCTCTTGTATTCTGGCCCCACTTTGACCAACCCTGCCTGGGCCACCAGTACCACCCTCTCTTCCTTTCCTTCCAGCTTTGTCCACTTGATTCTCAGCTGCTCCTCAGTGTGAGGAGCGTCGGCAGGGAGGAGAGGTCCAGGTGTAGAGGTGTGTGTGGTGGGTGAGGGAGTGTATGTCAAGCTGCTGGGTGAATCTGGCATCATGGAGAAGTGACATGGCAGCACCACCCGGCCTGACAGAGAGCCGACTGCATGTGAGTTCTTCTCCACTCTCACTGAGTGTGGTGGGGCTGGAAAACAGGATCCTGCATGAGTGTGTGTCTTTGTGTCATAATGGTGTAATACACAGTTACTGTCTAGATCTGTTGACATCATATCAAGAGTCACACTTGAAAGTTGTCTGAAAAGTTTGCTTTCATTTGTCATTTATACATCTCATTAAAAAGAAATGTTTAAGTTTAGCTATAACATTTTTTCCCAAAAAAACTGAGCTAGGGTCGTGGGGATCCATCATCCTCTAACCAGAAGGTCACTGGTTTAATCTAGTTCTCTCCATTCCACATGTTGAAGTGTCCTTTCCCGTTCTCAGTTTAAATAGATGCATTGTACTGTGTGGGTGAGCCAAACGCTAATATTGAAACATCAAGATAATAATCAGAAACAAACATGTATGTAGGATTCAGTGGTGGAGGAAGTACTGAAGTTAAGTACTTAAGTAAAAGTACAAGTACCCAGGAAAATATATACTTAAGTAAAAGTAAAGTACTACATAAACAATCCTACTTAAGTAAAAGTAAAAAGTACTTACTTTTAAATTTACTTTAAGTATTAAAAGTAAAAGTACTCACGCAATGGGTTGTCTCTCAATGTCTAGTCTGTGCCATTTTGATTAAGAATGCAGATACAGCTACTGGTAATACTCATGCCTCTACAGATGTCACTACTAGTAATAATTATAAGCAACAAAAATCTTTTATTGGAAAGGTTGGTTTACTTATTGTGCTTACCCTCTGTAATACTGTTCAATCTCTATCTTACAATTCTGCGGATGACAAGTTATCTACCAGGGATTATCTGCAAAGTTAAAACCATTAAGCAAAACCTATAAAGACAACATGTTATATCTTGAAATCTTTTATTTAATTGTATATGTGTAAAAAATGTAAACACAGAACATGAAAAACAACTGTAAAACTGGTCAGAACAAGGCAGATCTTAGAATGAGAAATTTAAAATGAAGGACCTTGAAATGAAAATTTGACCATTGGTCAGGCAGCCAAAATATTCATCTTCTGAATATTTTGAAATGGTTTAGACCTAAGGAGAAATGTTATACTTCTATTTTGAAAAGGTAGTCCCTGAAAAACGAAAAAGATCGCTTAATGGCAGGTGTGCCTCGTTGTTGAATGAAAAGCAATACTTTTAGTTGTTTAGCACCTGGCTGATAAAGGCACAAGGTTTGTGGTTATTTCGTTACTTGTTGTCATTATTATAAACATAATTCTAAACGTATTTTGTAAGGACACTTGTGTGTGTGTGCGCGTTTAAACTTCCAAAACAGCAACGCAATCCATATTTCCCGAAACTGTGTTCATAAAATTTAACGAGTAACGACACATATTGTAGAAATGTAGTGGAGTAAAAGTATAGATAATAGCTGCAAAATGTAACGGAGTAAAGGTAAAAAGTATGCAGTATTATTTTTACTTAAGTAAAGTACAGATACGTAAAAATTTACTTAAGTACAGTAACAAAGTAAATATACTTCATTACATTCCACCACTGGTAGGATTTTTTAAAGTATTTGTGGATTTTTCCTTTTCTTTAGTCTTGCCTAGCCAGACCCTTTTCTTCTATGCTGTATCAGTGGTGGACAATCGCTGCCTGCTCCGATTATCATCCTGCTATCAGAGATAAATAAAAAACACTCTGGCTTATTTGCAATTCTTTAAATCAATAACAATTATGTTGGTCCTAAACACAGGATGCAGCAACAGTGCAACTGCAAAAAAGTGTAGAAAACAGGACGCTGACTATGTGCTTGCAGGATCCAAATATTCATGTGAGTGTGAGGTGTAAATGTCTTTGGGATTTGAACTCAACATCCATTTGGGTGGGTTCACACTCGTACTTAGCAGTGTCTGTATCACCCAGGACAGATAATACCAGATCTGAACAGGTATCCACATGCCAAACCTGCGACCTCTCCAGAGTGTAACCCACTTTAGGCTCAATGTGACCCTTCAAGGATAAGCATAATATAGTATAATTAACGCATTGGATGATTTTTCAGGGCCATGGAAGTTTGGCTTTTCAATGTTGGCAGCAGAGGCAGCAGCAATCAGACACTTGCTTCCACAGTCTGATTGTAAGATACAAGAAACTATATGTAGTGAGAGTGTGATTACTGGAAAACACATGCTCAGAACAGATTTCCAAATCAGAGTGAATGTGTCCTTGTGTGCTGGAGCATTAATCACTTTCCACTGTCAGTCTAGGACCTGCAACCTGGCATGTGTTATATTAGGCCTACGTAAGAGGCGCATGAGGAAAGAGAAGAAAAACTGATGAGTGGGGACAAAGTTTGGTTTAAGGCTTCAGTCCAATTATTTTCGGCAACAGGTGACTCACCTGGTTGAGGACGAGCACAGCACAGACACACCAGACACAGCAGGTATGTGAGGATATGAGGAAACATCTCAAAAACAATCTGTGGGAAAAATATGGAGAATTCAGTGGATGATACAAAATTTACTTCTGTTCAATGTCAGGGAAAAAACAGTAAAATAATGACAAATTCAGTTGAATGCATGTTTTTCTATTGTGTGCCACTTTAGACTTTAGTGTCTTTACTTGAGAAAAAAAGACAAACAATGAATCAGTAATTTCCTGTTGAGTAAATGACTTCTGGAGATCTGAGTCGTACTTCTACTGGTTGTCATGGTAACACTGAGGTGTTTTTTTGTCCGCCCTATTATATGGGAAAACATAACTGAAAGAGCTGAGCAGCTCCATATGATTCAGGGTTTATAACAGCACAGTGCACCAGGTGACAGTGGAGGAAAGTATACAGTACTTTTACTCAAGCTCTATTGGTTTTGAAATACTTTCTTATACTTGAGTATTGTCACTTTAACCTGTTTCATATTTCTACTCCAACAAGGTTGTATCCTATATACTTTAAATACTCTGTACTTTGCAACTTCAGGGTTTAGATACAAAACATGATTAACTAACCAACAACATGAAGCAGATACAATCAGTCCCCAGCTACAACACAATACTGTATATGATGATTTTACACTCTGAAATAAGCCAGTCTGCAGAGTGAATACTTTTGATACTTAAGTCGAAGCACATGAATATCATCAACAAAGGCGAACTGTCTATTCAGAACGGTTTCAAGTGATGCTTTTTTACTTTTAGTTTGGTAAAGGATCTATGGAGCATGTATTTCTACATAGATTAATTTAATATTCTGTTTAATGTGACATTAACGGCACTGGAGCAAAGGGAACAGATGTCAGTGAACCAGATGGCCGCATCGCTGTCGTGATAAAGCTTATCAATACATCACGTGATGAATTTATCAGTGGATGTAAACGGACCAAACTGGTCCCAACTTATCACGTCTCTCATCATTCCCTATTATCAGTGTGGGAACATTCCTGCCCACCCACAAGCTCTGCTGCTCCTGTGGATGAGAGACGCGCACACTGGAGCATCAGCTTCATGTTCCCTTCTGAAAACTATTTACACTAGATTCTGTGCCCGAAACTTCAACAGGAAATTAAATACAAATTTACAAATAATTAAATATCCTACCTTGTTAACACTATTTTTTAAAAGTCAGAAAATCCAGCTGGCTTGTGTCTGGGTTATCAGTGAAAACTTTCTGCAAACGAAAGTCCCGGGGGTTTGATCCCTGTGGTGCAGCGGCTCCTCTCACACTGACGTCTGATGTCCGGACCTCTTCCACCTCTCAGCTCTGGTTGCAAGTTAAAATCCATTCCACGGCCACTATTATGCAGCCACTATGGGAGAGGAGGGGCGCACATGTCCGCAAACCGCCCACTGTGGGATGGGTGGGGGTTGTTAGACAGAATCAGGGTGAATAACAGAGAGTGGGAGGTGTAGTCAGAGGAAGTGAGAATAGGGAAATCCTGAGTGGGAGAAACACTTCCATATTAAAGGGTCATTCCACTGATTTAATGCTGTTCCTCCATCAAGAATGAAGGATTTATACCAGAGACAAAAATAAATAGATAAAAAAAAATTCTAAATCATTTCAGCAGAGGAATGGCCTGACTCAAGGTAAAGCTCCAAAAACTGTGGATACTAAATTACCCTAAATGCATCTTGACAATATATTTAGAATTAGTGGCAATTAGCCGCTTTCCAGTGATGCTGTGATGGTGCCTAACCTAGAACCAGCTCCATGCATTGCTGATTCAGAAGTTGGAACCATAGACTTTATTAAGATGGACGACATGACGACTCCCAAAAAGTGAAGCCTTGATGTCTACTTTGTGGCGGGCTGCTGTATCCTAACAACCGCTTCTTCCATGTTAGTAGATGGGACATGGAAAAATAATATTTATTCAAGTGCTAATATTCAGATACAGTTGGGTTCAATTAGTTATTTGAGGTCATGATAGACAGCTGTGATTGACTCATGATTGCTCAAGTGCTGGTATCGATGGGAACTCACTACTACTTCCCCAAACAATACTGCGCAGACTCTGGCTCCAATGATCTCTAATTCTCTGTCTATTGCAATAAATGTGCAAGATTGTAGCGTTCGTATGCAGAATAATGTTTTTTTATTTTCATGGATCGTGGGAGGAAGTGAGAATGCACCATTTGAGAAAACATGACTGACAGCAGCAGCAGTAAGAAGGTTTCTATAAACGACAGCTTCCAACCCAACAGGATTTTAAGCCTTTTACTTTCAAATTGCAATCAAAAGCAGGCCAATCCAAGACTTAGTAAACTGTGAGTCACCTAACATTTGTATGGGCTTTTCAAAAATATCCGACGTTGTCGACAAACAGAACTAATGCAATTTCAGAAACTGTCATACACAGACATCAGCTAAGAAGGTCCTTCATCGTGGCTCTGGAAACATTTACGGTCACATAGCTAAAAAAAAACTGAGCATGAGCAGACCAGACCAACTCTGAGAGTCTTACAAGTCATAAGATGTCATAAACATATCCAGGATGCTTTTTGCTTCCCACCTGTGCCTGTGATCATCTAGAACACATAAAATTGCCAGGTGTGAACAGGGTTTAAGAAACTGACACGTACATGTACAAATACACACATATTGCAATTTAAAACACAATATTTACATGGTTTATTGGTACAAATACACATTTTTTAGAAACATTTATAAATATGTAATCACAAAATCACAATTTAGAATGTAAGATGTCTTGAAAATACATAATGATTCATAAACATCAGTCCCCTGAACGTCACAGTCAGGTTGACGATTCAAAGGAACGACTGAATTGAGAAACTGACTGAGGAGGTTTGATGACAATGCTGTGAATCATGCTGTAAAAGAACGGCCTGAGTGATGTGTTAGAAGACAGTGCTCTTCACTAATACCCCTGGTCTGTGGTGGGGCGAGCAGTTGACTACTCAGGTAACTTGATTAATCTGTAATGTGTAAAACAACATCACAGTATTGTGTTTTTCATTGTCCAGTGCATTATCACAGCCAGAGCCCAGATACTTTACCATTTCATCTGCTGCATTAACCAAAAGATAAAGCAGTTAATATTAAATAATTTCCTCCAGGTCTCAGGGTAGCTAACCAAAACTAAAGTCATCAACTGGAAAAGATCTCATTTAAACATTTAAGATTTGAAGATTCTTTCAGAGTTTCATAATATTTTACATCAAAGTGTCTGTTTTTTCTCTTCATGTAAAACACCTTCAACTATCTGATGAATTATCCTGCATCAAGTGGTGTTTGCTCATGCTGCGTCCAATCATAATTCTTTGGTGATTTTTTAACTCCCTCCCCATGACTATAACTTCTACCAGCTACTGAGCAGCAGACAGGGACCTACACTGTCTGATTCAAAGATTAATTTGGCGGGCGTAGGTGAAGGTGATGACAAGAAGTCCTCCGAATCCTTACGGCTTTGGTCGTGACTTTCTATGTTGAACTGGTAGTTTCCTCAACTTTGCCTTTATATCGTTTCCACTGGTGGAGAAAATATTTTTATCCTGGCCAAAAACTCACACTTGAGCTTCAGGGCTTGATCCAGTATAAAAACATCAGAACTTTACCGAGATACATCAGTCAAGAGTTTATCTGTACAGCACAGTCAGGAAGTGATGGGTCAAAAATCCTCAAACAGGTCCTCTGCTGCTGAACTTGCTGCCGCAGCATCTGTAGAGCGCTGGGGAGTCTGCTGCTTACTGGATCCTGCAGGGGAGTCACTCCTGTGCAGGACACGGACACACACACACACGGACACACACACACACGCGGACACACACGCGGACACGCGGACACACACGCGGACACGCGGACACACACGCGGACACACGGACACACGGACACACGGACACGGACACGGACACACACACACACACACACACACACACACACACACACACACACACACACACACACACACACACACACACACACACACACACACACACACACACACACACACACACACACACACACACACACACACACACACACACACACACACACACACACACACACACACACACACACACACACACACACACACACACACACACACACACACACACACACACACACACACACACACACACACACACACACACACACACACACACACACACACACACACACACACACACACACACACACACACACACACACACACACACACACACACACACACACACACACACGTCAGTGGGCTAATGAGGCTGGTTTACAGGAGAGTTTTCCTGTTGAGACGGGAAGTGTATCATGTGGCCCATAGGGAGCAAGACTAGAAACACATGGGCAACTTTTATACCTGTGTGTAGATAGGTAGGTGTTTGTGTGTGTGTGCGTGCGTGTGTGTGTGTGTATGTGTGTGTATAATCAAGGCCCAGCAGCTCCCCCATCTTAAGTGGTCTACAACAAAGTGATGTGTGCTTTACCACGTATAGAGGCTTGTGCTTATTTCAGGTTTCTACCTCACAGACGCTGCTGCATTCTGTCTTCACTTGAATGTGTGGCATCATGTGATGTTTAAGAGCCAGAAAACAGCATATCAGAGATACAGAGGATGAGGGATCAAAGATGCACAGAGGGGATGGGGGAAAACGCAATAGTCCAACTGGTCACCAGAGCTATATTTTGATTTTTTGGGGGGGGTTAATTGTTGCAGTTAAAATTGTTAAATGTTTTGACTGCCACCACTCTCACAACTACAGTGACTATAAAAACTACAGCGAACTGTTCGCTAGCTTAGATTAGCATAAACAAAGAGAAGCAAGCCTGGATCTGTCCAAAAGCAACAAACTCTAGTTTTACCCGAACATCTAAAACTCTGTGATTAAAAAACAATATTTGGTCTGTTTAACAATGTATTCTTTGTAGATTGGAGTGATGCTCTCGACTCTTTCTTGGTTGGTAGAAGTGGAGACTGATGCCATTATTAATGCCGACAAAAAAAATATTTTAAGATAGAATCAACATGAGTCAAGTTCTCACTGATACTGTAATACATTTTTTTATTACTAATAAAAAAGTATTAAATACTATTTAACGTGAAGACTCAAATAGTTGGCTGGGTCTCTCTCTATTTTAACGGCAGAGAAAACCAGGTAATTCATACTAATTTTTCGTTTACCCAATTCAATGCAAACTCAACACCATGAATGAACCAGAACACTTCTCTGTAAATGAAAGAGATGGCAGGAGCGCTACAAGTGTCGGATATAAGTTTTCCTCACTTCCCTCCTAAAGCCATATAAAGTGGAAAAAAAAATTTGCCAGTGAGTTTTGATGACGGTACCTTAAAATTCATCAGAAGTTTGGCTAAGTAGAAAAAACTGTGTGAATTGTGAGAGTAGACTATAGGTAGCTGCACGTCCTGATTGTTTTTTTTTAATCACTCAGCCATTATTTGAATACCTGCTTTCACATGACAATTCATAAGTGAGATTTCTTAGAGCAACCAAGTCAAAATGCACTACATTGATGGTTTGCGATGAAGGTAAATAATAAACAGCTCAACCCGTTAAGATAAATCAGCCCACCTGATTCTGGTATTCCTTACAGCTCTACAGAGCGCTTTAGCATCTTTTCACCCAAGCGCACTCATGGGTTAAAAGATGTTTAGTTTCCACAACCCTGGTGATTCACTCCCACTTCTCTTATTGTGTTGTTTTGGAACACAGTAGAGAAAGTGTTAGGGGAAACTTCTGTAAAAAAAATAGACAATGTCCAGTAGCTGCTGAGCAGCACACAGCAGACAGGCCAGGATGGCCGTGGAGACCAAAAAAAAGAGAACAAAATTGGTAATTACTTCATTTAGATTCATGAAGTGAAAAAAAAATGGCAGGCTCTAACATCAGTTCTTTACAAACAAAATGGCATTAAAAAAAGTTTGCATTCAAGAGTGGATAAATCACGTGACCTTATTAATGTGGATATCAGTACTTGCGTGTTGGAGGAAGCAATCAGGTCCAAGGTTTGTATAAAAGGACAAAAGCAGAAAATTATTTAAAGCCCCTCTCCTTCTGTAAACCATCTAACATAGATCTTATCTCAACTTTCACCTAACTGCATGTGTCATGACTGGACAACCTGAATTAAAGGTGACCTGTGGACCACCCACAAACCCAGTTAAGCAATGTGAGCTTAGAATTACAATTACAAGACATCATCTACGTAAATTCCTTGTATGCTCAAACATACTTGGCTAATAAAGTGGATTTTGAAACAAGGACATAAGATGGGACATTTTCTGCTTCCAAACCATCGGCACAGTAATGATGAGAAGGGAGGCCCTGAGCTTGTTTAAATCAATACCAACTGTATGACGAAAAGCACTGCACTGCTGGAACCAGTTACCAGGAAACAGGAGACGTGTTCACTGCAGAGAGGAAGCTGTTCCACGCTGCCACAGAGGACCACCAGAGACTTCAACACATGGCAGAAGAGGACGTGACGAGAGTAGCTTCAATCCTGCGAGGTGAGGTTAAGCTCAAGAATTGGGTGCTCAGGAGCCCCCACACAGAGCTGGTATGGTGACATACCAGAGCTGCAGCATGCTGTTATTTTGCTTACGTCACTTAACAGAGATTCACTTTGGACCACGTTGGCCGAAGGAACAGTTTTATATAGATGCAGATTATGTTAGGGCAAAGTTCTATCGCTAAAAGGTTCAATTCACCAAATTGTGACAAAAACACTTTCGATACTAGTGATGTCTTTTCAGATAGTGTAGGCTTTAGGTGCTCTGTATAAATTTCTCCTTTTGGAAATTGTAAACAAAATTTCTTGAATGGATAGTTCACACCAAAATGGAAATTCTCTCATTATCTATTCACCACTATGCTGATGGAGAGGTTGGTGGAGTGTTTGAGTCTTAAAAACACTTTTGAAGTTTATGGCGTAAACAACATTACAGTCAAATCCAATTGAAATTAATGGTGACCACGTCTTCAAAAGGGTTAGTTAAAAGTAACAAAAAAATGTAACAGAAAAAAGTCATTAAACGCCTCCAAATTGCTCCTGTGGTGTCATCCAAGTGTCCAGAAGCACCAACATTGGACTCACTTTAGACAAACACCCACCCTCTATCGGCATGGTGGTGGGTAGATAATGAGTGCATTTTCAGTGAACTAACCCTTTAAGCAAAGTGACACTCTATTTAGAGAATGGTATTTTCTCTATTTTGGGTAGAGAAGAAAAAATGAAAGAGTGAGTCAACCCATCTTCATCGACTTGGATATGACTATCACTCAACAAATAAGGTGGTCTGCAGCACAAACTATTAGTCACCTAAAATAAGCGGCTTATAGACATGCACTGAACTCCGGAGATCCTGTAAACATTTCCGCAAGGGACTGCATGTGTGACCGCTAATGTCTGAGTAAGACCCAGACTTTCTATGGGCTTTCTCCAACCAGTCACCTTGTACAAAGTCAGCAGATTGTCCGAAGACTTCCCACCAATCTGTGGTAATCAAAGAAGCATTTTGGATGCGAGGCGAACCATCTTTGCGAAACTTGAGTCCAGTTACCGATGTTTACCTGTAAAACTCCTGAAGATACCATGACCTCAATGACTGAGGATCTTCACAGACCTTTCCATCCACTACTGTTAGGTGAATATTAGACGTTGATTCAAGTGATAGAAGCTTGGTGACAGAGTTTTTATTAAATTAATTTGAGGAACATTTTTGCATCCTGTGTTTAAAATCATTTCATTTAATTTAATCATTTATGGACCCTGAAATAGACAAGTGTATTAGGATGCTAATTAAAGAAAGAAGTAATTCACTTAGAAAAATATCCAAATGACACAATTATTTCATAATTTCATTAATCTAACTTTATGTCTATCATTGAAGGTGCAGGTTGCAAATAAGATGTGAGCAGTTTGACCAAAGCATGATGTCCAATCCCAACTTTGTTTATATATATATTAGTGCTGTCAGTTTAACGCGTTATTAACGGCGTTAACGCAAACCCATTTTAACGCCGTTAATTTTTTTATCGCGAGATTAACACAGAGCTGCGAACTCTCACGCTTTCGCCGTGTGACACACGCTTTTGCATGTTGGTTGTTGACTAAGTCACAATAATTTTTTAAAACATCATCGTATCAGGCCGTCATGAAGTACAAGGAGCTGGCGAGTGTGTGTGTGTGTCTGTGTGTGTGTGTGTGTGTGGTTCCAGATAGCGCAGCGTAGCCCCGCCCCCTGCCCCCGCGCACTCGCTCAGTGAGATCAGAGCTCAGTGACCGACTGCTTCTTAACTATGGAAACAGTGAAAACACAGAGTTTCTCTGGTCTCAGCTGATCAGAGATCAGCGCCTCAGCTTCTTGATCAGAGCAGAAGCTGAAGTTGGTTTCTACCGAGCGTCAGTATCTGTGTTCGCCTCCAGTCTGACCTGCTCTCGCTTTTTTGTTTTAATATTTCGCCAACTAAAATATATATTTCTAAGCTATTAGGCTGCAGCTATATGTTATTATTTATTTCAAAATAGGATACTTCTTATTTCATACATTTTCCACAAATATGGGGAGGACTCAAATAGCCCTACAAAGTTCTGTGTTTAATTTATTTCAAAGTAGGCCGACACTTGCCTGTGTATTTTGTTTGTTTGTTATTTTGTTGCTTGTCTGTTTGAGAGGCCTGACTGCTATATTCACAGCAAACTTGAAAAAAAGAAAATATTAAGCCATGGTTTAACTGCACTATAGGCTGAGTCCTTGTTTACCTGAAATGTGCACTATATAATTTTATTTTGAACCGCCCTGTTTGGCAATGTTGTTTTCAATAAAATAAAACATTTGCATAAAGCAAGCCAATCCACTTGTCCATGTTGATAGAGCATGATGATGGGGAAAAAAATAAATGAAGGGACATTTAGAATAGATACAAATTTGCGATTAATCTAGATTAATTTCGAGTTAACTATGACATAAATGCGATTAATCGCGATTAAATATTTCAATCTTTTGACAGCACTAATATATATATATATATATATATTGAGAAACATCACGCTAATTAAACTCAATTAGAACAAGATATATATATATATATATATATATATATATATATACTATATATTTTTTTACCCATATCTCAGTATTAATCCTTTTAGGAGGGTCCAGTGCCGTGAGTAAAACTGTTCATGAACTATATTCACAGAGTTTACAGGTTTCACATCTCAGTGGGATCATGTTAGAGAGCAACTGCTCACAACAACCTATAAAAGAACGTTGCTGATCCTAGTGTAAAGCAAAATGCAAACACATACTTAAAACACGACCAGTCCCGTGTCTTGCAGTGATTATCTGTGATGGCTAGGAGCGATGTGTGATAGTTCACAGAGCTGGTCCCTGTGAGAAGGAGAGAGAGTGACTCACTGCTAAATTTTTTTCATGGCAAAGGCAATCCTTACAGTACACTGACACTTCCGACAGACACATTAACAGATGACTACAAAAAATGTTTACATGAGCATCAGAACAGCCAACTCAACACTTGTCTAGTTATTAGTGATGTGTCAAACCCAGAGGACCACAATGATTGTTAAATGAGTGAATAGTTCAACATTTTGAGAAATACACTTCTTTTCTGATAAAGACTGAGATGAAAAGATCGATATTTAGTCTCATGTCTGTGAATTCTCTACAGAGCAGGAGTCAGGAAATGCTTACCTTAGCTTAAAAGCAGCAGAGGGAAACAAGCTGGCTCGGTCTAAAGTTTAAAAAATTAGCTATCTGTAGAGCTCAGTAATTAACATGTTGCACCATGTTTATTGATTTCAACAAACTGCAGAGAAGATGTTTGTTCTTTTTGGGAAGTTAAAGCTTGTTAATTTGTCTTTGTTAAGCGGCTACATTACATGTGTACACTCTGACATAGAAGTAAGGCAGTATATCTCCCAAGAAGTTGCGCAATCATTATTCATCCTTGTCCTCTGTTCATATGGACCTCATTTAACTCTGTGAAGGCTCTTTCACTCCCTTCATTTTCTGCTCTTGCTTCTCTTCCTCCTCTCTGTTTCCTCTGTGGATGACCTATATGCAGAGAAATATGGAGGAATCACAGGAAGCTGAATAAGTTGAAGAGTAATGGAAATGGCCAAAAACAACAGTCGGGTGTAGGGCTGCCAACAACTTTAGCCCCCCAAGTTAGCCATCTCAGACAAAGGCCTCTCTTTTATAGCGAGTGTTTGCCAGCTCAGGGGGGTAGCTTCTGCAGCCATCAAACATCCAACCACAGCTGCTCATAGGCTCACTGCTGCTTCTTGTTGTAGCAGTCAGAGTTGGTAAGGAGCCTGTAATGGGCACCACTACCAACTAGTGATAGCAGTTGGGGATGGATGGCACCACTTACAGCCATCTGCATGTGGCACAGTCATTGGTGCTAAGAGGAGCTTGGACACGATATATTCACCCTCTGTTGGACAACTACAGAGTCAATGTCAGATTGAGACAGTTCTTTGGAAGAATTTCTAAATGGCCATGTCCCAAATGAAAACCTGGCGCATGGGAGAAATGGGCACAAGAGCAGTAGTATTGCTAGGTTTTGGATGTGCGCCTGCAGGGCTTCAGAAATCCGTGATAGTCTGACTCAGCAGCAACTCCAGAAACAACAGAGAGGAGAAAAGAAGAAAGTTGTCCTTTGAGATCAATGGCTGACTTTGGCTCCCCACTTCAAGTCCAAGACCCCGACCCCACTACTGCACTGTGTTAAGAAAAGAGTATAACAGCATTCAACAATTTCTAAGAAATGAAAGGATTAGGTGACTGAGGACCCTGAAGTGAATATGCCCCAAAGTTCTCCTCTCAAGAGTAATTTTCTCAATTTAGGGGTCCGTTTTCAGTTCTTTCTGTAAACACATACTCAAAGAAATTCCTCTTCAGGATCACCAAACCAAACCAAATGTCACATAGAGGTGTATGTCAACAGCAACCAGTTAAAAAATAACAGAATGATCCTCCTGTTTAATGTCCCATCAATACATGTCACTGGCTTGACTTATTCCCCGGTGTCTTTGTGTTTTATTGTTGAATGCTCGTGCAATATGCTTACTCAAATTAACTACTTACAACTTACACACAACACTTCTTTCCATTTTGAGACAGGGATCCCCAACAGCCTACTCTGAGGTTTCTCAATTTTTGTTCTCTTTAAAGGTTTATTCCTCAATCCAGTCTAGGGTTAAGGGCAGAGGATGTCAC
Organism: Pseudopleuronectes americanus; assembly: GCA_038501795.1. Taxonomy (NCBI): domain Eukaryota; kingdom Metazoa; phylum Chordata; class Actinopteri; order Pleuronectiformes; family Pleuronectidae; genus Pseudopleuronectes; species Pseudopleuronectes americanus. Next base: position 1,256,620 of record CM076733.1, on the reverse strand, counting down.
ACCTTGTTAAGACCTATGAGGCAAACTGTGATTTGGGAATTGGGGCTCTAGATGTAAGATTTGATTGATGGATAATTTCCTTACTTCTTTGTGACAATATAGGCTTTAGATGGTATCTGCTGAGATACAGATATTGTAGTTCACCTTAATCTATACCTTTGATTGAGTTTGGTCAGGATCTATCTATGTGTTGTTAAGTTATTTTGTACATAAACACAAATAACAGAGTGCAGGATAAATATATTTTAAGCTCAACGAGACATCAGAGATCGATCTCTCAAACCCGACATGTCAAAGGTGGATTAAGTTAATTTGCAGTGCTGTTAAAGCCTGTTGTTCCAATTCTCAAGCATATTTGAAGCAAACTTTTCAAATGCTGCTAAAAAGGCATCACCAAGCCGCTAGCACCACCAAACAGATTTGTGATGTTGGAGCGTTCTACGTTGACACCCCGACTGCTGTTATATCAGAATATTTAAAAAATGAAACTTAAAATACTTAAAATATGTAGCTATTGTAAACAAAGGTCAAAGAGACCTCTTAAGCAAAAAGCAGTTCCCGTGTATTGGAGACTGGATGTCTCAGTCCCCTGACAAATAAAACCCCACCTTTATGCATTGAGAGACACCCAGAGCTAAGTGAGAAAATATATTTTGTTATATACCCTATAATTTTCCATGCTATGTAAGAGTTTCAACAACAAAGACCATACTATGAACATATGACAACATGTGTTCTGATGCAGCTTCCTGATGTTTTCCACAAACTCATTAGTGAAGCTGTGCGTTCACATAAAACTGCAGGATGGAAAAGAAGTCTTCTCTCCTGAGGCTGACTCTAGCAATCGTCTCATCACCAGCTGGCCCGCCCCAAAGCCACGGCAGCATGTGTTTGTGTGGTTAAAGAGATAAAACAGACAGTCCGATAGAGAGGACATAATCTTGAAGCTGTTGAAGCCCAGGAGCAGAAATCCTATACCTGCAGGACAACACTGGTCTTTTATCGCCAATAAACAGTTAGAGCAGAATTTGATATTACCTCTAAGAGGAATGCAGTGAACGCCCTAAAGGTGTACAGCTGGGCTTTCTCTTGGTTGTAACAGAAGGGGACACGAGTGGAAACTGCTGCTGCAACTGCTTTGCTACTGGAACAAGGTTAAACTGATGGTCAAACCAAACTACACTTTTCTTCAGTTCAGTAATGTAATAAAAGTACTTCTAGACTTCCACTAAGCTCTGCAGTCATCTATGGCAAAATATGTCACATGCTTTATGTAGCTCAGTGTGGAGGGACATGTTTAGTCTGAGACACGAAAACTGCTTCCAACCTCATCAGAGCCACAGTTCGCCTGACCCTAATGACCACTGTTACTTATGGTACGTTGAGAATATGAAATAAGGTGAAAAAAAGTTATGTACTAAAAAAAATTCAAAAAAAAATAAACATAGCATCACTTTTAATGCAACCATTTTTATTTTGAATCATTATCTCGGACTTTGATTCCACAGCTCCACTCCATGATCACTATTGTACAGACTCTGGGTCCAAATGACAAGCGCCTGTATCAGAGTTATTTCGGCCTAATTTTTTTATTGTGTTAGTACTTAGATTGCAAATTAGCCCCGTGAGTTAGCATACCTTACTTCACCAAACCTCTAGCACCACCAAATGTTGACACAGGTTTGTTTTATTGGAGCCTTCTACATTGATACCCCAACTGCATCGTCACAGTGGTCAAATACATATTCTGGCCTTGCAGTGTGGCATTTATCCTTTCATACAAAATAAGATAAATTAATGTAAAAACAATCAGAGCGGGGTGTTTATGTACACGTGTTTCCTGTGAAACACACTTTGCTACATAGCTCTCGACATCCCTTCACATATTTACGTCACTGATTGTGTTGTTGTCAATCACTGGTCTCAACTGACTGCTACCATACTAATGAGATTAGCTCTACTGCCACTTTAGCCTTGTGTATACGTACAGCTCAACAGCAATTTAGTGGGGGGGAATCCTCCAACCATGTGAATGTTCAGGTCCAAAGGTTAAAATCTTAGAGAGCTGCTGTAGATTGGATGTAATTGCCTGACATAAAGAAAATCCCTGACATGTAACTTTTATGATGTTTGATTTTCCCATTCAAGACAAGTGTTGTTGAGGGGGGAGGAGAAGAGGAAGAGGGGGGAGGAGGAGGAGGGGGGGGATTTGGGTAAAGGAAGGGAAAGGAGAGGAAAGGAAAGATGAGACAAAGGGAAGGAATTCGCAAAGAAAATAAGAAAGACACTATATAAAAGTATTTTTTCGCTATAGTCAAAGAGGGAGGTTGTTTTAACTTGTAACAATAAAGTGTATTTAAATAGATTGTGCATTGGTTTGTGCTATTTAAGGTTCGAGATGTCACACCCTGGCTACATGAACAAGTTTAAGGAGAATTGTATGAACGGTTTATGTGCTACCAGGCCAGTAAACTGCTCCAGAAAAGGCATTAACTGACACCATAAGGCAGGGGAATATAATGTAGGAGGAATTACTTTTCACACAGTGTCTAAACAAACCTATAGCAACACTGACAATCAGCAAAACACATGTAAATGACAAACTGGTAGTAATGCTAAGCAGACAGACTCCTACCTCTTTCTATGGGAAGTCTGTTGGTTTGGTCTTTTAGGCGCAGGGTCCGAGGCCTTGAGGTGACGAAACCGCCGTTTGCGACAGGGGGCCACGTCTGGGATGTCCTGTAGGCTGCCATCCAGTGGGCTTGGAGTAGAGGAGTCTGTGGAGAGCATTAACCAGTCATAAAACAGTGGCCTAAAGGAGAGACGTATGGTCAATCATTAGTGAGGTAGCATTTCTATTAAAAATCGTTTGCATCAATAAACTATTCAGACTATAAAATGTTGATTAGATCTCCATCTTCCATGAGACTACTGTGAAACGGATTCTGAATATCTGGTTAACTCTTGGTGCTACCTCCTTTCCTTGTTCTCTCCTCATACTGTGGGATTGGAGTTGCAATACCTTGAAACATGAGGGTCTTGGTTTGCCATGCGGCATATGAGCCTGACAATCAATATTGATTTCAGGCACTGAAAAAACATTGTCTGGGTCACACGCGATGATGTGTACACCCTTTGTTGCGAACCCGTGAGCATCATGCATTCAACAGCATTTTTTCACAACATAAAAACACTAATGAACACTAATGAAGCTCAATAGGGGATCTACTGTGCTACTGTGATATTTCAATAATAGCCCCAATTATTTACCTCATGGTAGTTAGTGCCCAAGGGCTCGAAGATTTAGAAATCACCTTTTTTATTATTGGGCGGGCGGGTGGGACACACACACGCAAGGCTTTCATAGCAGTAGCAGTAGAATCTATGCCTACTCTTCACACAGGACAAAACACAAACCATAACCACAGATTTACTCCTGCCCCCTCATCCTCTTCCCTACCCTCTTCCCCCTTAACCTGTTGGCAATAACTCGGAACATCCAACTACCTGACTTATTTTCTTAGCAACAGAAACAATACAAATCCTGCAAGCCTTCTCCCAGAGAGAAGCAGTGGAAGTCCCAGGAAACATCGGGCATGCGTCACCACAAAAATACATTAATTCATCAAACAAACCCGACCTGGTTGTGGACCATTAGCACATGTGAGAAAGTGGAAAAATCAGCTGAGAGAAGGGCCAAATCTGTCTCAGCTGCATGATGGGTAGCTTATGTTCTGTTCACATTCATCTTAAACACACACACCTACACCCAAAACATCCATCCTCCTGCTGACGACATTAATCCCACCCGGGCCACATTGCAGCAGAGGTGTAAAGGTTGATGACGTCAGCCTCAGAAGCTGCTTGTTTTCAAAGGTGTTCGGGGATGTCAGTTCACAGGCTTGCTACTCTGCATTACATAATTCCTTCTCAGTGATGTCATGCTTGGTTTCTGGGCATGAAAAACACAGAAATAGTGCAAACACACTCAGTTCTCATGGCAGCAGCTCCAAACACTCTCATATTTCACAAAAGTGAAAACTTATATTTAGCTTTTTTCACAACTAGCACTAATATTGTTGTGTTTTGTGGTGACTGCTCTTCTGTGCTCTCAGTGACTTTAAAGCACATTCCCCCATCATTGACGTCTGAGCAGGTGTTTCCCATCGGCCGCCACAGTCAGAACACCTGCAACAGCCATTTTCTGCCATTTGTGATTTAATGTTAACTAATCCTCTCAAACGACAAATTTAGTACTCTCAGTAGATGTTTTGTGAATGTTCCCATATGAAAACTCATTCTGTTGACTTAGAGAAATGTCTGGGCATAGGAATAGAGTCAAGAGTTTGGCCTGGAACTAAGCTCACTGGAAAAGTCCCTGCTCCCTGGAAACTTGAGAGGAATAGCTAACATTAGCATTAGGAGGGCTTATCAGACATAAGCATTTGTTATTGAGATCAAACTCTTTGTACTACAATATGTGGTACTTCAGATTTGAGGTTGGATATTTTGTTTGTTTTGGTTACAGTTAATATTTCATATTCATCTTCATTTTTACAAGTTCACAAGTCCTATATTTTATATGTTGAAAACTCTTTATCACAAATGTTTCCAGTAATTTTCATATCTAGGGAAAATCTAGCTTTAATCAGGGTTACCATGTGTTTCATTCGGTCGCCTATCAGTGGCATCATATCCCACTTAGTAGATTTTTTTAACCAGTTTTATGTAAAATGTTAATGATTCACTCCTAGATTTTGGTGGTTTGTAACTTAAATTACAGGATAAACGAGCGAAGCAGCATCTGCTTGTCTTGCAGCCCCTCAGAGTTCGTCTTTCAAAACACGTTTCTTTCAATTGTTTTTCCTCTGAATTGGGATTATGTTGAGTTTACATAAGGTTGAAAAATCATAGATAAATCAAGTTCATCAAGGTAAAGAAAAATCACAAAAGAAGCTTTAATGGAAATTGATTGTGTCAGTCAGGAGCCTATTTGCAATCGCTTTTTGATGATTCACAGGAGCATGGGTTAATGGAGGTGGGACAATGCTAAGGTTGAGGTAAACCCCAGAAGCAGAAGAGTTGGGGGCTTCACTGGCAGAGATCTTACCCCGGGATTGTAAAGTGGAGGCTGCAGTGCACTTCACTTCCTCTGGCTCTTCGTCAGTGCTTCCTCCATATTCATCCTCCTCTGCTGCTGTTTGGTGGGATTTTACTGAATCCTTATTTTTCTCTCCCTCAGAACTTTAACAACAGAAACCAGAGACAAAAAAGTATTCTTTCTGTTCAACAATGTGAAACACAACAGTTTAGAAATATCCACCAAACTTTCAAAAATTGAATAAAACACTGACTTATATGTCACATGATTATAACCACACCAGAAATGACTCAGTTGACAATTTTTGTATATTCATTACTTTACAGTAAATTAATGTGAGCTAATTTCAGAAAATCTGAAGGTTATACACATGGAAAACATCCAATTATAAGCAGTAAACCTGGATTCTTGCAGTTGTGAGACAGTTTCCTGAAGACTGCGGATCTTAGCTTTTTTCTCATTCAGGACGAGGACAAATCGAGAGTAGAGCTCTGTCTCCAGGGCTTCTTTACCGCCAATGTATCGCTTCATGCTTAGAAATAAAGAAACGCAGAGACAAATACACAAGTCTTAAAATGTCGGAGTCACAACTTTTCTTGATAACTTTTATGCATAAACCTCCCATGAAACAAACACACAGACACAAGTCTTTCACTTAAGAAATATAACACGACTACAGCTGATGGATGGAGGAGTCAAGGGGCTGATTTTAAACAAAGCCAAGAATCAAAAAGAAGGTAAGCTGCACTGCATCTGAACATCAAAACATCTTACTCTGATTTACTATAATCATGAATTTCTTGTAATATTGAGCCTTAACTTTAACATAATTTAAAATGTATGCTTTATATTGATTCTATACTTTAATTTTTTACAGTTTTTCAAATTGTTTTTACGCTGCTAATCTACACATTTAATCAGTCTTAAAAGAGCATTAAATGTATGCTAATGTGCTATACAATTAAAAGTGCTTTATATATATATATATATGATTAATATACCCAACATTATATGTTTTATCACTTTTATTGTTTCTTATCATTTCTATTGTTGTATTGCTTTTCTATATAAAATTTATTTTTACATTGCTGGATGTTGTTTTTGTTATACTGTATATTTGTATTGAAAAAGAGAGCTTCACTCTACACCATAGACTGTTTAAAAAAAGCTCTGCACACAACTTCCAGCACACAAACAATACAATTTGACATATCATAAAATATATGTTGTAGACTGTTAGGTTTAATAGTTCTGGAACATTTGAAAGATTTTAATTAATTTTAATAAATATGTATTTATAACATGTCTACTCTCCATCTGTCGCTATTGCATGTGTAGCACTGCACAAGTACTCTAAAATCAAGCACAATCATCCAAAATCAATCCAAACCATGATATGCAAAGTTAGTGTAACTAACAGACACATGAAATTAGTTAAGTTGTACAAGATTTTCTGACATGTCTTGGAGTTGAAGTTTAAACTGGCATGAAGATGGATAAAACTGATTCTGTGTAGTTGAGACACTGGTTTCTGTGTGTCATGTGTGTTTACTCTGCAGTGATGCGTAGCTGTTCTTGTCTTAGTTTCCGGTTCTCCTCCTCTAGATCCTTGTTCTGGTGGTCCAGTGTATTTCCCTTCTGCAGACTGTGAATCAGTAACTCCCTCACAGCCTCCGCCGGCTCTGCCACAGACTTCAACGAAACAGAACCCAGCCTGAACTGCAGCAAGAGAACAAAGGTGAAAGAAAGATTATAAAACTCTGGCACAATGGACACGGCATATTAATTCCAGTGTTTTCACTGTTGCCCACAGACTTTCACTAAATGGTAAATGCAGTTTCTGAATATGAAGGGACAGAGAGGAGTCAAACCCCAAACCCTACAATGTAACATTCTTATCAATGTAAAATTGATCTTATTGATGATGCTAACCAAAACCTCCAATTGTTTTTTTTGTCTTTTTGTATTTGGAAGAATTATTTTCTGAGTTTTCCAGGTTGTACTGATCTTTTTGACAAGCTAAGCTGTCAGTGTTATGAAATCCATTAACCTTTTTAAGGACAAACAAACAAACCAGCAAGAGATGGAAGACAGAATGATTTCCCAAAAAGCATAAATAAAAACTATATTATTAAATGTATGAAACAGATTGTATTCTGAAATATTTCCGTATTTAAAATGGTTTATGTTATTAAGCAAAGGCAGCATTGATTAATAAGCAATTTTTCATTAGAGCTCCCTTAAGTTAGTTTTTTTTGCCACTTCAAAAGCCAGTTGCCTTTCATCTCAAAACAACACTGACATATTTTCACATTACAAAGTTGTTGATGTGAACTTGATGATTTACACAGAACAATATTAGCTTTATTTGGTCTCCACCATCTTCTGAGGGAAACATCTAGCTCTACGATCACCAGTTGCACCGGTGGACAGCAGCTTTATCTGAGCTTTTCTACATGAAAACAGCTGTCTGCAGCTGAAAATAAGGGTAAAGTGAGCAGAGTAAATCAAAACAATGCAGATTGTCAGGTGAAAAATATTTGTGATTCATCCCCAGGGGTTACTTCTATTACATTCATCTGAGCCATACTTGACGGATTAGCACAGCTTTAGAGCACATTCATATTCCATAGATTACTATATTTTTTTAAGTTTTTGGCCTGCTCACAGACATACAGTATAAGACAACTGTCCCCTGGGGGGCAAAGTTTTGCCCTAATCAGGTTGTGCACAGATAACAGGCAGAACAGTTCCAATCACCCCTGACCTCTGCAACCATCACCTCTCTAAATAAGTGACCTTTACAGAGGTGAGAGGCACAGCTGTGTGTCTGTACAGACTGGATAAGAGAGATAAACAGTCAGTGCGGAGGAATATTTAATCAATGACTCACTGCTAATGTTAATTTCCCATTGTATCACTTTTCCCTAATTATAAAATGTCATTACAATAACATATCCTTTTCATTAAATTTCAATTAAATTTTAAGTCAATAAATCAGATGTATGTATTCTCTTTTATGCTTTATTTCAAACCTATCCTTCCCACCCTCTGCCTTTCCTTGAAATTTTGGGTTATTTACAAGTCTCTTATATTTGCCAGCCAGTACTTCACCACCTCTTAGAAATGTTAAATAAATAACCTCAGACTAGACAGCCAGCTAAAATAGTCCTCAAAATGGAAATACCTCTTCTGAGCTCTTCTGGCAGACACTTCCAGGTATTGCCTCATCCTACTCTTGGTCAGTATTAAGCTTTTAATGGTAAGAGTTTCACCAAACACATGACGGTACTTGGGCTCTTAAGGCATCTGGGCTGTAAAGCATCTGGTCAAAGAAGATGTTGTGGACTGGTCTGAGACACCACCATGTTGGCTGGACAGTGTTGATGTGGGAAAAAGGTTCTCATGTTTTCATGGAGACACTTTTGTTTCAAAAGCTGCTTCTTACTCACAGGTCTACATTAATTAACTACTGGACTTTTATTTAGGGAGAAACCTCCGAGGGCAAATCCACCTATTCTAAATTTACTACAACATTAATATAGAGCTGGTGAATGTTAAAGACATTAATAAGCCTGCATGCTTATGAACACAGGAGTCAAAACTTCAGAGAACAGGAGGACTGAGCTCAAGTAATCACACTGTTAAGATCCCTTGAATAAAAGTAAAAGATTAAAAAAAGAAATTATTGTAAAGGGTATGTTTTTATAAATTGAGCTTTCTTAGTCTTGATGACGACCCAAAGAACTTTATAGTACAGTTTTACCACACACACGGGGGGTTGGGGTTGAGTGTCTTGCCCACCAACCTTCTGGTTAGTCAACCAACCGCTATATCTCCAAAGCTTTGTTTTACCTTTGGTTTCCATAGTTGTTTTCAAAACATTTGGCACATCTGAGCTAGTTACGTATGACAAATTGTACATACATGTACAAACATAACATATAATATACCAGATATAAACAGATTTTTCAGCCACTCAGTAAATGTTGTACAACGAAAACTATAACAGTTTTGAATCGCCCATGGTGTATGTAAATAAACCAGGATATTTGTTAAACTCCAAGATGATACAAGTAAGTACCCAGAGCATGCTGGTTAAAACTGGCATACTAAGCACATTCATATTGTATAAAGAGTTCACATATATGGCCTCATCTGAGGCTTTGTTGTTTATTCAATTCTGTGGGGACATAACACTTGCAATAAGTTTAACTTTTATTTCTGATGGGAGGGAAGAGAGAGGAACACAAAGTACAAGATACAGGGTTCTAATTATGTATAGATGATTCTTTGCCATTTATCTTTCCCGTTAGGTTAGTATGTTGAAAGGTGGAAAGATGAGGAGCAGCACGATCAAAAGGCAGAAGTAGACTGGTGCTATTACTGCTTAGAAGATGGAGCCAATCGAGCTGCTTAAGGCAAGTTGATTCAGAAGAGATGGATTCATAATGTAAGAAGTTGGTTTTCATTGGCAAGATACTGAACCCAAAGACTAGCATAGTGCGAGACAATTACAGACCATTTATTGGTTTGTATTTTTTGGGTGGTACAGGTTAAATATTTTATTGTGCTTCTTGGTCTGTGTTTATGGGGACACGTTCACACTGTATCCCAATGAATTGTAGTTATTTATATTAATATTCCTGCCAACAGTCTTTTTCTTCTTAATCACTTTTATTGGACACTCACTATGACACCATCTGATTCAGATTTTACTACACAAACTGGATCAGTTGAGTGAATAAACCTTGCAGTTTAAATCTATTGATGTCAATTGGTCCAATAACATGAAACATTGAAACCACATGTCTCAGTCATCACAGAGAAACATACACATCACACAGAGCACACGCAGACAAACTCGCTTGGTATGTTAACCACCTCATGCAACACCTGTACATGTGTGAGTCTCTGCTGGTGTTTTGCAGCGGTGGACAGGGGCTGCGATTACAGGGGAATGACCAGGAATGAGAGCGAAACCTTTCATTATGACTCATAACTTTATGACTTGTGAATTTTATGGTTAGCAAGCAAACCCTCTGAGGACACATAACAGTTCACTTCTGTAAAAACACATATTTGTAAAAAATGGGATCAGTTCATTTCCCTTTTACCTCCAAAGACGCACGTACAATTCCATTCTGTCATAACTACCATGGCAACGAAGGATGTGTCAACATAATGAATGAATGTGTCGACACAAATGACCCCTGAACAGGGATAACTCAGTCCATTGCCAAAGACCATCAGATTGGTAAAGTCCTTTCAGTCAACACTCAGGTTACACTTTTAACTCCTACGTCTGGAGTCCGCTAGAAGTTAACATCTCCTATTAGCATTCTTTTTCACAGATCAAATCAGATGATAGTCAAAAATAGGATTTTTCATTTTTCTATTTATTTGATCAGAAACAAAAAACAAAGCAATGTAAAATGACTCAACCACGTGTTCCCAAATCATATGATGACTTTTTAAAAAGTAATTTTGAACATGTAAAGTCGATGGTGCATTCAAATTAATTATTTATTACATTATAAAACAGACCAAATGTGCTGATTTGCAAACAGTTTGCAACAGGGTTCATTATGAAAGTCCTGCTGAAATGCAGATTATTAATGAACAAAATGAAAATCATATTTTCAACAACCCAAGCTATTTAAAAGACTGCCCAGAAGCTTACTATGATCGGAAAGTCTCTCATCAAACATGATTCTTTGTTGTCATTATTCTTTTAGATGGGTTAATTGACTGCAGTTTTGTGGTGAGGTACCACTGTTACCATCATACGAAGCCACGACTCAAGTTTCTAGAAAAATATTAGCAGCTTAAGGTGAGAGCAGAATCAACTTTAACACCTTTCATCTACTCCATAGTTCAGTCAGGAAAATAAAACAAGCATTAGTACACTTTTCTCTGGAGGTTTTAAACAGTCATGGTAAATGAGAGTGCACCATTATCTACAGTAAACGCAGAACTGACGTCATGTGAACCATTAACAGTGCCAGCTCTTAACATGACTCTAATGTCAACAATCACCTCCACATTTTACTGATGTTTTACTACATTTACTACTACGTTCTTTAAGTGAACCTTGTGACTCATCAGTGGGGGCAGAGAGAAATTTTAATAAACACACTTACACAAACATGTCGGATCATGAGGCCAGAGTGAAATGTGTTTGTATAACAACTCCAGCAGTTATCTGTGCTGAGCTACAAAAAAAGACTAATGACTGTGCTGTGTCAGAGTTGCGTTTTTGGAGCACTTACTGAGATGTCTTTCTGCACCTTCTCATATGCCAGTGTAACAGTGGAGCTGTGGTTTGGTGGAGACGGTGTCAGGGTGAAGCTGTAGGTGATGGAGCTCTCTGTCCCAGTCAGTGCTTGCTGGAGGTCATGGATGTACCTCTCCTTCTGCATCTCCAGCTCCTTCGCCTCCTCACACAGCGCTGCGTCACTCACTTCACACAGAACACAAACACAACAAGGGTCACCCTGAATTGTCTGCGCAGCATTCACAGAAAAATGTATATAGTGAAAACAAGAAAATATATAAATAAGGGCAGTGTGTAAGCATATGCAATCAAACAGCTGTAACACCACCAAGAGTTCCTTTTAACACCAGGTAATGTGGCGCCAAGTGCAACACAAGTGTCATTACTAGTTTCAGACATACAGACACAGCTGTCTTCTTTCATCCAGCACATACATTATTTAACTTAAATACAGCAACGTGCATCTGAGTACCCATGAGCATGTTAAAATGAGGTGCGATAAGGTGCATTGTTATCTTGAAGCAGCGGAAAGCGAATGGCAAAAACCTAGTCTAAAGTCACCTATCGTGCTCAGTGGCTGTACAAAGATAGCTCAATGTTTTCATTTCAAAGTTATTTTAAATTAGGGCAATAAAACAATATCAATAATTATTGCAAAATATATTTTAAATAAATATTTACAAATACACACTGTATAAATAAATATATAAAAACATAATGCTTGACCATTGTGTATGTAGTGTTTTGGTTAGGGGTTATCGTCCAAATCAACTTTTTAGGTGCATCATCAAGGCAATATCCACTAACATGGGGGTTGCGCAACAAGTGCACACTCTGCTTGTTGCACCCACAGATTATCTGCTAATGCTTTAAGTGATATAGTAGTAAGAAAAAAAAATTCTCTCTTTGCAACAGATACAACATTATAATATCAATCCCGAGGTGCAGGAGTGTGTGGCTTTTAAAGGCGATGTGAGCATTTTCTGTTCTAAACAGACCCATGATTAATTAAGAGATCAAACGTGAAACAAATTTTAAAGTCACATTACATTCACGATGTGCGCCACAGAAACATTTTTGTTTACTGCCTTTACATGTGTGAGTAGTAAGTATAGTAGTGAGTAACACAACTTGTAAATACTTGCCTGTTCTACTGGAAAAGAGGAAGAATACTAGCTGAAGTAATTACAACTACTGCATTAAACATTTTGTGGAAATGCCAGAGATACCAGCGCACTGTCCACAAGACAATCAAGAGACACACAAAGCTCATATTCTCAATTCCTTGTCTTCTCTGGAGCTGTGTCTTGGTGACTGTCATTTCCAGGGCTACCTCGGGCTGACCAGTGGCCAGTTTGATCAGCTAAAGATCAGTCCCAAGACCTGAGTCCAGTGAGTTTCATTTTTAGCTCTGATTGGCTCTTGCAACATTTCCATGTTCAAATATTTCCTTTCAAGCGATAGACACGAAGGACACAAATGTTTTGTTAATATTGCATCACGCTAGTCACGTCATGTTTGGTTTAAACAACGTCTTTATGAACCTGGTGCAGCAGCCTTTTCCTAAAATTAAATAGAAAGAAATAGTTTTAGCACAAACTAAATGATGAGGGACTGGAGACCACCACAAGTGATTAGTTATTCTTTGAGTCCAAATGAAGATTTGTGTTAAATTTAAAGGTTTAGTGTGTAAAATTTTGTGAAATCTAGTGGTAAAGTTGCATGATACAGATGAATCCCCATAACCTTAATATGCCCATAATGTTACCTTTTTAAATATAAAGGGTCCATTGTAGAGTAAAGAAACAACAATTCGTACAATTTGATGAAACACACAAGTGAAAATATTACTATGATTATTTTATATTCATTTTCTGCCAATAGATCCCCTTCAACTAAATCTCACATACTTAACCTGTAAAAAAAATCTCTTTAGGTAATTGCTGAGATGCTGCCTACTGGAGACTGGGATGGACAGTTGCACAAACATGTCTCCTGCCATGACTATTGCTGAGGTGAAGACATACAAAGTAAAGCTGCATAAAATGATATGTATACATTATCAATTATATAACCAGTTAAGGTCAACAATGGATAAGAAAACAGAACATCATAAATGCAATGACTGCATCTCAACAGTACTCAACAGAAACATCTGGATCCTGAGGGGCTGTTAGTATTTTTTTCACACTAACAGCGTGAGCCTTCAGAGAAAAGGCTGCTGAAAGGAACACATGCCTCCAGACGCTGTTATGTGAGTGGAAGCACGTTCTTGATGTCCAAGGTCAAAGGAGAGACCTTCTAAAACTAACAGGTTATAGTGCGCAATCACACTAGCCTGACGTTGTCATACTCAAAATTCTAGTCAGAATTCAAATGTTGTGGGCGGGGCTAAGTTTGTCTGGCATCCAGGCTACAATCACACAAGATAACAAGAGAAATCTCTGAATACATAATGTGAAACTCTCAATCAAAGCTTACATCAGCAAACTAAAAGAGAGTAACAGGAGGTGTTTGGAACGCAAACTCTCAGACCTTCAACATGGCAAAATTCATTTAGAAAATGTTTCATGCATTAATTTAAAAAGAAATGTAATCGTATGTTTATGGGAAATAGCTCTTGCAGTGTGCTTTGGCTCTTATGTCTTTTAAATTCAAACTCAATGTGCTGCTGCTGTTTTCAGTGACAGAAAAGTATTTTTTTCTTTGCTTGTAAATTCCCAGATCTCACGCAGTAATAAACTTTGGGCATGAGTTACAAAATAGATGTTTTTAATGAACCTGTTGGATCTGCATTAAGCCAGCTTGGATTCCAGCTCCAAGAAGAATCTTGGGATGAGAGGGTTCAGGCTGTTGTAAGGGACACTAATAAATCTACAGCCGACGGTAGCTGTCAGAGCAGCTGAGAAGGTCAACAATGGAGGTCTCTAAAATGAGCACAGGTGAAGTGAGAAAGGTGTGCTTGGTCAAACAGGTGAGGTTATCCATATATCAAGTAGTGTTGTCACGGTACCAAAATTATGACTTCGATACTATACCTGCCAAAATATCACGATACCCGATACTATACCACAAATACGATACGATACTGGTTTATCTGATAGTAATAAATAAAAACATCTGTAAGGTTCCCTTTTTTTACCAGCTTGTTCATGCCCAGCTTTTTGGACACTTAACAAATGGCATTCATATTAGTATTAGCCTACAGGCCCACATAAGTGAAATTATAGGTTATTTTGCATGTATAGCGTTTTCTTAATTTTTTTCTTAATTCTTAATTGAGTTTAATTTTGACAATGAACTGGGCTACGTTCTTGCAGCCAAATTGAAAGCTAGATCAACGTCTTAAACGAGAATACATGCAATTGGGCAAGAACACATTCAAGTGACTGGGGTGTAATGTTTCGAAGTGCGCAAAAACACACACACGTAACGTGAGGGAACGTCACGTTAATTTGTCAAATCAGCATCGTATCAGGCCAGCATGATAAAAACCAGGAGCCGTGAGAAGTTAACGTGACGTTCCCTCACGTTACCGTTCAACATATGAACACTTTACAGGTAGCCGCTGCAGAGGGGCTGAAGAGCCGCGGGTTGCGGCCCCTGGCTCCGGAGAAAAAGTGACTTTTTTTACTGCTCCGCCATTAAAGAGATGCGGACGTCAAAGCATTAGTTGCGCCGCACATTCACCCTCCCGGTCGCGCGCCCCACTTGTTATGTCTCCGCTCGGACGCGCCACATAATTTCCAGATTTCACTCCGCGCATCTTTATTTTCAATAAGC
Source organism: Pseudopleuronectes americanus (assembly GCA_038501795.1). NCBI lineage: Eukaryota > Metazoa > Chordata > Actinopteri > Pleuronectiformes > Pleuronectidae > Pseudopleuronectes > Pseudopleuronectes americanus. Next base: position 1,241,459 of record CM076733.1, on the reverse strand, counting down.
CGAGGACGGTCGGTAAGAGCCATGTCTCCCCTGAAATCAATCGCTGTGAGTGAGGGCCGCCTGCATGTGTGAGAGCTGTTAGCCCCTCGCAGTCTGCATGCAGAGTGACAGGGAGCAGAACAGCGAGTGCGCGCTGATTGCTGCTATTTCAATGAAGTACCGGTACTAAAAATATGCAAAACCGTATCGTTTTTAACGTAAGGGTACCGCGGTACCTTTCTAGTACCGGTACACCGTGCAACACTAATATCAAGTGAGTGAAAATCCGTCATGTCAGACGTGTAAAACGTGTGAAGACATGCTGTGAGGTCATGCTTGGCTAGGTCTTTACCTTCTCCTCTCCATGCTCCCTGTCCATCAGTTAGCACCAACTGGAAGCCTGAACCTAGGCTCTGCCCCCTCCAGTCCACCCGCAGGAAGTAGGTGGAGTCAGGCTGAGAGAAGACATCAATTTCACGCACTGAGGTGTGCATCTCTGCAAAAAAAAACAAAGCCAGACAAGGTTAAATAAACTGCTTAATTTATAATACTTTCAGCTACTTAAATACGATGCTTTCTTGCATTCTCCATTTCGTATCATTAGAAATTAAAAAAAAATGTGTTCATTCGTTGCTGCAAAATATGAAGTGAAACCTAATTTCTCATCGGTTCTTGTCTATCACTTCATTCATATAATGTGGGTGTATTTTTAGGACAAAGGTCAGCAAAGATTAAAAAAATATTAAAAAAATTCTATCCTCAACAAAACAAAACACACACACAAAAAAAATCACAATAGGCCACTTACACATTATACATTATGACGTATGACATATCATATGTCTCCTTTGAGTTAAAATTTACAAGAAGTTCCTCAACTTTCAGGTGGCAAACTCCATTTTTTGGATGAGTCTTACTGGAAATTATAACTGTAAACGGGGTCTGTTTGATAGAAAAATTTACAATAAGTCAGCAAGTATTATGCTAATTTCCCTACTACTTCACTGGGCCACTTGTAATCGGATCCATGTCTTTTTTTAACAAATTAAGTTCGTCCTCAACTTGTCCGTTCTTTCCTGAGGGTGTTTGGAATGATGTTACCCAGATGTTACCCAAAACAGTGAAACACTAAAAGACAGGTTGTTCACACACTTATGACATGGCAGAGTGAGCAGACAGCCCTAATTGGTGAAGGTGTGCAGAGCTGGTTCAAACCTGTCATCACTCCCGTTGCTCTTACATCATTTTCCTAGCTCTTGTTGCAGCCTGCTGTTCACTTGCCAACCTACGCTTCACCTCCCCTCACCACAGCTTCCAGCTAAATGACTCAACCCCCTGAATATGAGTCTGGTTTTTAAGCAATGACCTGATATGCTGTGAATTTATCCATGCAGCAGCCTTCAGCAGGGGCAGAGCAATTAAATTATAGATAGAATAAAAAACATATTGAGGGTACGCAAACATCAGGGACCCCATGAGGCTTGGCCATAAGAAACCTAAAGGCCTCCAAAAGAGGATCACACAAGGTCTGCCAGTCGTTTGCTGTTTCAGAACTGTGAACTCAACTGCTATCAAACGCTTTAGGCACCTATTTAATTTCAAAATTAGAAATAAAGAAGAAGAGCATGTTTGTTTGATATTAAAATGTCAGCTAAAAATGTTAGCATGCATCTTTAAGTAGCTGCTCTGGAAAAAACTACAGTGCCTAAACAATGCAGTGAGTTAGTGTGACATTGTGTATGTAGGAAGGCCTTTTTATGAAAAATTCAAATATCAGACAGCAATGAAAACCTTACTATTAGTATTGAACATTTACAAAAATTAAATTTTGTAAAATTTGCTAAAACTGTCACGATGTCCTGACAGGAGTAGATGGGACTAGATAAGATGGCTAATGCTTACTAGCAATGATATGTTATAGAGAGAATTCAATGGTCCCATTTCTAAACAACCAATTAGAGCCTGAGGAGTGTCGGATCTCGTGTCAATCATGTTACTGGGATGATGTTGCTCAGCTTCACTGATTAAGATGGGTAGGCTGCTGGTGAGCATTGTTTTATTAAAAAGTTACAGAATATCCAAACTGTTGTGTTGTCTGTTAGAAGTTTGATATTCATGTAAGTCTGCTCACACAGCAAGGTGTTGCTAGAGTGATTTACTGTGCTACCTGAGTAAGACAAAAAGTGAGGCATTAATTATCTGTTCACTTCACTGAAAAATGCGCAGACCTCATGTTAGAAGGAGAATCATGTTATTGTTAAACATTGGTTTTCCTTAGTGCCATTTGGTCGTGTAATGACCAAAATGAGCAGGGCCCTTGTAAATGATTAGTCCAGCTCCACGCAAACCATGTCATCACAGTGCTGTAAGCACTGTAATGCACTAATACACAACCTCTCATTAGGTGTAAGTACAGGCTGAGCAGGGTAAAAGAGAGAAACTTGCACCTCAGTTTGCTGGATACTAATGATTGACCACAGCAGCATGCTTCCTAACTGAGCCAGACACATGTTTTTACAGAGCACAACAGAAGCTTCAGCTTTAACAACATCCTTTTCACACCTGCTTCACAGGTAAATATATGCGCAGTAAGAGCAAAATCTCATTTGGAAAAAAATGATCTTGAAAAACAATGTTTCTTTTATTTAAAGTGTCTTTCCCTGTATCAAAGGCAGGGACAGACGGTAGTTAGTGAGGACACTGAGGTCATGTCTTCTGTATTTGGAGGAAATTTCTGAATTTCAACTGAGTGGGGATGGTTTATATTAAGAAGTTTTTCCAAATGGTGGATTGGCTGGTTCTAGTGTTCAGCAGGGATGTCAGTTCTTCCACTGTGCTGTCCTGGTCTCAATTTCACTGTATGTACTGTAACTATGATGAAGTGGATCACTGCTGCAGAATAATGGATAGTCTTACTAGTTATAAGTTGCAGGCAGCCTTAAAAAAGACAGTATAAAGGAGATAATCCCCACAATGGAAAGGTTTTCACCAGAGCCTGACATTTTGCTGGTATGACGATCACTGAGTTGATCTGTATTCTGTCCATCCACGATTAACTGAACTGTTTCTGCTTTAAAAAATTTTAATACTTTTGCTAGGACTTGACCTGAGTTTTGTTTCCTCAGAGAACCATTGGTGATTATCAAAGCTGTATTTAGATAAACTTAACCATTAAATGGAATTTAGTGTGACTTTCTTCTCATGCAGGAATGTGCATCTCACCCTCAAATGACAGCAGAAGAGGTGGAAAAGCATTTCAGCATATAGCTTAACGTTTGCTTAACTATTCAACAGGCCGAAGCAGATTCAGCTGATTCAGCATTCACATTATTGTTTTCCATGGGTTTTTTTTTCAATCTTCAACCACTCCTACCATTCAGTAGTTCAACCAATTTCAACCATTCAAACCTCACAATGTTTTCTTTTCTATGTGAAACACCTCATTCATTTAAAGCGGTTTTAAGTCATTTAAACTAATATTCAGCCCTCTGCAAACGTGTCAGAGGGTTAAGTTAACAATAACGTTTATATTTTTTTATCATGTAATCTGATGAGACCTAACAGTTTATAGGGCGCCTTTGTATCGTAAATCAGTAATTATAAATATAGTTTGACAGCTCTCATACTCATATTATTGTCCAACTCGTATCTACACAGACTAACACTGTGCAAAATGAAGCCTTCAGTAAAAGAGGGGGTAAGCCACTGTCCTGCTGCTACTAGGCTCTGTTTACTTCTTTAAACACCTCAAGTCACAGCGTCCACATCTCCACCACTTTCTATCTCACCCGCAGCTTCACCGTGTCGGGCCCTCGGTTTGTTTCACGGAGAAAATCCCACCTTTCGTGTGCTTTACTTCAAGAACAACTCACAGCAGCACCGGGAACTGTGATTCTACGTCATCACTCTGCGACAGGGTTTAACAGCTGATCTCGGGAGGGGGCGAGGCAGGTTAAACAAGACATAAAGTCATCATCAATACATGTTATTAAAAGCAACCAGTTTTCATTTATAGGAGAGAAATTATCCACGATCAACAATTTGATTTGATTTATTTATATTTACATGTGCATGTTAAAACCGTTTTAATGGTAACAGCAAATGTGCAGTATGTGAAATGTCTGGATACAGATGTTCAGTGCACACAGCAGCAGGTCGTCCAACATGTTGGATGGGACCTGAATCCACTGCCACAGAACTCAAACACGTTTTAAGCTATACACACATTCCATCAGTTTTATGAAATTATAAGAAATTGAGACAAAGTTTCCACTAAAGTCAGCACGAGAGACAAATTCAGGATTTTGGTTTAATGTGACCAACAGTTATTACATTAAATTACATTACATGTCTTTCAGCTGACGCTTTTTATCCACATAGATTTCCAATTAGTGTAGTTTTAAGATTTCAAGACTATACTCATAACATTTGAAACATTTAAAACATATTAACATAGAAATATCAGCAGTCAAGTTATTTCCCTGAAAATGTTCTGTAACATTGAAACAACATAGTATACTGTATATGGACTTGCAAGGCAAAGCAATAATGTTCTTCCCTCTCTCAGTGTCTCTTTGTGTTGATTTGGTTTCCCTGTCAGCGAGGCAAAGGCCACATGTTGTTGAGAGGGAAATGAAGAGATTACTGAAAGAGCATGATTTGAGTTCTGCAAACAGACACTCTCTCCAAGAATAATTGCCTTAGGAGGCTGATCGGGCATTTAAGGACACACACAGAAACAGGGGGCCCACATCAGCTGATAGTGTCAGAACATATAGTGTGTGTGTGTGTGTGTGTGTGTGTGTGTGTTTGCAAGCATGATTAGAATCGACTGAATAACCTGTACAGCTCTCCAAGAAGGCCTCCAAGTGCACATGTGTCAAGGGTCGTGGGAAATATTTATTTCAAGTCAGAGATTCTGCAAGATAATTCTGACTTGTTTACCAAAAAACAGAAACATCACAAACTCACTCACCACAAAAGGCAAACAAGCTGCAACTGACTTATCAGTATCACATACAGTGCTGTGAGAAAGTATTTGCCCCCTTCCTGATTTTTTATCTTTTTGCATTTTTGTCACACTTAAATGATTCAGTTCATCACACAAATTTGTATATTAGACAAAGGTAGCCAGAGTAAATACAAAATGCAGTTTTTAAATGATTATTTCATTTATTAAGTGAAAAGGTATATCCAAACCTACTTGGCCCTCTGTGAAAAAGTATTTGCCCCCTAAGCCTAATAACTGGTTGTGCCACCCTTGGCGGCATCAACTGCAATCAGATGTTTGCGATAACTGCCAATGAGTCTCTCACATCGCTGTGGAGGAATTTTGGCCCACTCTTCTTTGCAGAATTCATTTAATTCAGCAAAATTGGATGGTTTTCGAGCATTAATGGCTTGTTTAAGGTCATGCCAGAGCATCTCAATCCGATTTAAGTCTGGACTTTGACTAGGCCACTCCAAAACCTTCATTTTGTTTATTTTGAGCCATTCAGATGTTGAGTTGCTTGTGTATTTCGGATCATTGTCCTGTTGCATAACCCAAGTGCGCTTGAGCTTGATGTCACAAACTGATGGCCGGACATTCTCCTTCAGGATTTTCTGTTAGAGAGCAGAATTCATGGTTCCATCAATTATGGCAAGTCATCCAGTTCCTGAAGCTGCAAAGCAGCCCCAGAACATCACACTACCACCACCATGTTGGACTGTCGGTATGATGTTGTTTTTAGGAAATGCTGTGTTGGTTTTACGCCAGACGTAACAGGACCCACACCTTCCAAAAAGTTCAACATTTTTTTGATCAGTCCACAGAATACTTGCCCAAAAGTCTTTGGGGATCAACAAGATGGTTTTTGGAAAATGTGAGACAAGCCTTTGTGTTCTTTTTGATCCGCAGTGGCTTTCGCCTTGGAACTCTCCCATGGATGCCATTTTTGCTCAGGCTCTTTCTTAATGTTGAATCATGAGCACTGACCTTAACTGAAGCAAATGAAGCCTGCAGTTGTTCTGGGGTCTTTTATGACCTCCTGGATGAGTCGTTGATGTGCTATTGGAGTAATTTTGGTAGGCCAGCGACTCCTGGGAAGGTTCACCACTGTTCCAAGTCTTCTCCATATGTGGATAATGGCTCTCACCGTGGTTTGCTGAAGTCCTAAAGCCTTAGAAATGGCGTTGTAACCCTTTCCAGACTGCTACATGTCAATAACTTTGTTTCTCATCTGTTTTTGAATTTCTTTAGATCGCGGCATGATGAGTTGTTTTTTGAGATATTTTAGTCTACTTCACTTTGTCAGACAGCTTCTATTTAACTGATTTCTAGATTAAACAGTTCTGGCAGTAATCAGGCCTGGGTGTGGCTAGTGAAATTGAACTCAGTTTTCCCAAAAATTTGGTTTATCACAGTTTATTCAGGATTTATCAAGAGGGGGCAAATACTTTTTCACAGAGGGCCAGATAGGTTTGGATGGCTTTTTTCCCTTAATAAATGAAATTATCATTTAAAAACTGCATTTTGCATTTACTCTGGTTATCTTTGTCTAATATTAAAAAATGTTGATGATCTGAAACATTTAAGTTTGACAAATATGCAAAAAACTAAGAAACTCAGAAGGGGGCAAATACTTTCTCACAGCACTGTATAAGGCCTCAGTGGGGCCGCTTTGATATATTCATTGTAATACCTGTGGAAATGGCTGAAGCAACACTAATATTACATTTTCATGGTTTTCAGTGATGACGGCAAGGAAACAAGGCAAAAAAAAATCTTGCCATAAACTTCCAAAGGCATCCACCGATTAATTCCACAGTCTGTCTGTCTGTATGTACTGTATGTCTGTCTGTATGTACTGTATGTACTGTATGAGGGATGCATATCTCCTGGACCACTAATCTTACTGGCTGACACACTTTGCATGTGGCCTTGGGAAAGTGGCCACATGCGAAGGCCACTTTCACAGAATTACAGAATTTGTACTGTACTGTTTAATAAGTGTATGTATAATTACTATGTGAAAATTCACCATGATATTTTTATTATTATTATTTATATGGCAGTGTTTAGACCTGCATTATATAAAACAAGGTTGGAACGCCTCCCCACTCAGGCCCCTGAGAGAAACCTCCATCTGCTCATATGGTGTTAGGTTTAATGAATAACTTATGAATGATTGATAATATTATTAACTCTGGATGGGACTTTCCATTGCCTTGGCTGCTTTTTACCCTGAAGGGTTAGGGTCAGAGATGGGGATCTCCTGTACTAAATCAAAAAATATAAAGACTTAGTAATGAACTTTTGTTAGCTTGCTCTGTTTTTGTTGACCCCAGTGCTAATTATTTCCTGTTGAGCTTTTTTTTCTCATTAACTAGTTTTTAATATATTTTCAGACTGTTTACTGTCTCACATGATATTCCTCTGAGACTTTGTCCCACTTTGCAGTTTGTAATTATGTCTTCTTACTTATATAAACCTCAGATAACTAAATCCTTTTTATATGATAGAATAAGAAGCCACCAGCTCAATAACGTTCAAATTTAAAATCAATCTTCCATTAATTATTAAGTTAGTGATTCTATTTTGGAATTCCATGAGTAAGTAAGGATTGATCTTGCATTATACCTAACATTTATCCAGCTTTATCATTTTCTTGTGGTAGTTTTGAAGATGAAATTCTGTCCACAAGTCTGAGCTGAGAAACTGAATTTAATCCATAGACTGCACCATTTGGCACACAAATTCTCGAGTTCTTCTCCAAGCAAAACCTCACAATACCAAAATAATTATAACTTGAATGGCACACCCCACTTAAAGTCAACCAAGTTGCACCAAATAGCACTTACGCATAGCTTTTTTAAGTCAAAAACCATGCTTCGTTCCTTGGTATATTGGGGAAAATAAAAAAATGTACAAGAAAATGTTTTGTAAGAAAAGGTTATGGACACGCCTCTTTGTCTTGATCTGCAACAAAATTAAATGGGTTCTTTCTTAGCCCATCTTACCACCAACTTCTGTGGAAATCCGTGCATTAGCTTTAGCATTATCCTGTTGACAATCAAACGCAAACATTTCTGTAATTTTTTTAAGAAAAGCAAGTAAGAAATGTATTTATTTTAGTCAGAAAAAGGCAGCAATATTTGCAAAGGCTGTAATGCAAGCCAGACAGGGGCAGTGGATAAAAAAGGGATAGCATAGAGAAACAAAAGATCAGCGTAAAGGACCTGTGGGGATTGGAAACAGTTAGTATTACCTTCCTGCTTAAAGCAACCTATGGCGTCCTTCCCTGACCCAAAAAATCGAAAGCAGCGGCTGAACGAGGATCCATCCTGCCAACCATGCTCAACTCTAGCTACCCTCAGGCACATCCTCACAGGCTGTAACATCTCTCCCAAGGTAGGTATACATGGCAACACTACCAGGTACTCAAATGCCTTGCAGCAACAATAGAAACAAAGAGAACATCCAACATCAAAAGCAGTTCAAAGGACAAAGTATATCAGAGAGGGGGAACAGGGACAGAAAGATGTTGGGGGAGTAAGGTGCCTTGCTCAGGGGCACTAGACAGGGTCTAAACAGACTCTTGGATTTTTGGGCAGATCAATCCAGGTTCGTCTTTTGTTGTCTCTCCGTGGAGTCGAACCAGAGACGAACCAGAGACCTTTCTGCTCATAGTCCAAGTTTCTGCCACTAGACCACGGCCTGTATCATTGATTACAAGGCCAAAAAATACTTGAGACGCTAAGGTGCACAACTGAAAGTAAACTATTGTATAATCTGTATTTAATTAGATGTACTGATACAGTTTTGGACACAGCCTCCTCCATCCTGCCCACAGGCCTTCATAATTCAGCCTCATCAGTTAAACAAACTGACTTCGAGACATCTATGTAAACACATATCTGGCCTTGGTTTTTGTTATTGTTATTATTAGTTTGGGTTGTTGATGTCCTTGCCAGCAATGCATTGACTACACTGTGGGGCTGTGTGAGATGATACACATAAATCCAACTGTGTTAAGCAACATTTTGACTGAACAATGTTCTTTTCTGTCCAGTAATGTAGCTGGATCTGTGGTCAAAAACACACAGAAATATTCTTTATGTTGGCCAAGTGACGCTGGGTTTCTCAAGAGCTGAGGAGTTTCTCCTCTATAGTACGGTTTCCTCCTGCTGAATGATAACCAGCGATAACTTATGCCTAATTGATATTACAAGCCTTAATGTTGATTTATTTATGAAAATGCCCATAGTCAGCTCAAAAGCAGCTTCTGAGAATTCACAGAATCGCGGTTTGGTTGATCCTGACAGACCTCTAAGGAATTAGAGATAGAAAAGGTCAACAAACTGGTGCTCTCTCCAGGGTTTGGGGTCATTTATTTAGATTGGCACTGTGTTTGGCTTGGTAGGTGTCGATGACAACAGGCAGAGAAGACAGTATCTGCAAAGTTAAGTACAGGGTTTTTGGAAGCTGAGCTTGATTCTGTTTTTAACGACTACTTCAGTGCGCAAACATTTTCTCATGTTTTGTTTTAACTTATCCCCAAAAAAGGCTACTGTAAAATCATATGCAACAATATCTCCATGATTGGATTAACAGCACAAGCAAGAAGTTGCTGCTGTAATATTGGGTTGCTGTGAAAGAGCAGGCCATCCATTAACCAGAGGATCGACAGACAGTTCAATCCCATTCTAAACCCATTTCGGGTGCCACTTTGCTCCTGACAGCAGTGAATGAGTGATAGAGAAATAGATGCACTGTAAGGGTGAATGGCAAAACAGTAAAGTGCTTTTAGTGGTCATCAAGACTAAGAAAGCACTAGAATATAAATACAAATCATTTACCATTTACAAATCTACAAAGAACTTAAGTAATAAGTTCAAACAGAGGGACCTTCCCACATTCACTCAATCACAGAGGGGAGCTTACAGGCAGCATTTCCAACTTAGTTTTACTATTTTGTTCTAAAGAAGCGCAAATTGGGGCAGATCTAAACCTCTTTTCAGTCACCGGTGTGACCCTATGAACGAGAAGTTGGGCTGTCAGAAATTAAAGCGGAAATTTATGTAAATGTAAACAGCTTCATTGGTAATTTGATTATAATAAAAATTATGCAATGACATCATACATATATTCTTTATTAATTAGTGTATTACACAATTATTATTCTCTGTTGCTGCCCATTAGTAAACAAGCATTATGTTACTCCACAGTACTGCATAATGAGAAAATGACCCTGACTATATTTTGTCCAGTGGACTCAACCAGAGCCTTCAGAAGTTGCCTGGACATATCAGATAAACAGAAACATGTTTCCCAGTGGCTCCTGGCAATACCTGAGGGCTTGGCCACAGAGCACAGTCTTGTTAGCTCCAATAGACTTCTAACCTTCGTTTTCTCCTCTCCTCCATCATTAGCTGTAATTCTTCACTTTCATCTCTCCCTCTCTGTACTACTCAGGGATTCTTCCGCCTCTCTTCAGCATCGCCTACAACCAATAGCCACAAGCTCTTACGGCTAGATTCTGCAGTAATGACTTCCAGCTCAATCTTCAGGTAACAAGCATTTCCTGGTAGTTGCCTGAGGACAACTTACTGCAGCTCCCTGGGATCAGTGGTGTCTTTGTCAATTAAGCTATGTTCAGACTTTAATATGAAATTTAATATTGCAGGCTTTGTCACTCTGTTAAATTGATGGCTTTTTTTTCATGGAGATGTTAATAAAGTGTAAGAGCTATATAAAACATATCTTTATGTCCCTCATCAACAGCTCCACAGAGACACAAATATGTTTGACAGTGGACCCTTCTTTATCTGTAAACTGGGAAGATACAACTTATATTCCAAAGCATTGCCACGATTCTATGGGAATGAATGATTCTTCAATGAACAACACAATAAACATGAGCATATTCTAGTATTTGCTTAATAGGTTACTATGGATATCATCCATTTGTGAAACCAACCTTTTGGATGCACAAACAGTAAATAAAGACACATGCTGGGATCCACATTTTAAAATATGTGTTATTAAGAATATCAAAACAGAGCCTATACTTAATGAGTATTGTTAGGTTTTTCAATTTTTTTCTCATTTGAAATGTGTTCATTTTTTTTCACTCTTTGGTCTGTTTGTTTCAGCTTCTTTATTGTAGTTTGTTTGTGTGTATTTCAAATAGCTTTGTGGTTTGAGTCACTTTGGTGGATTTGAAACTGTATATATTTATGAGTTCCTTGTTTTTAATATGTGTTTTTTGAGTCTCTGGATTTTATTTAGTGTCTAAATTTTATTTTGTCTCTGAATTTTATTTACTTTGGTGGATTTGAAACTGTATATATTTGTCCCTTGTTTTTAATATGTGTTTGTCTTGAGTCTCTTTCGTGTTTGTTTTGAGTCTCTTTTGTGTTTGTTTTGAGTCTCTTTCATGGGTTTCTTAAAGTCTCTATTTTTGATTTGAGTCACTTTTGTGTTTATTTTGAGTCACTACATGTTTGTATTGAGTCTCTTTTATGTTTGTTTTTTGTGTCTTTTATGTTGTGTCTCTGTATTTGTTTTGTGTCTCTTTGTAGTTATTTAGCATCGCCACTCCCTGATGAGTCACACTTTAACCTTTTAACAATGTACAGAATAAGGCTTCCATTATAGTGGCATATAGTGGGGCAATAAAGACATTACACTGTTGATGCTGTGACATTTAGCAACATTTGCACAAAAACAGCCCCACAGCTGTCCCTCTCCTCAGCCCATCAACCCCTCTCACACAAGGAGGGCAGTTAAAACACAGTCCATAAATGTAGGTAGTGAAGTTCATTAGAGCTGGCCTAGTTTTGGAGGAAGGGGCACTAGAGAGGGGCAGAGGAGCTTGAATCGGGGTCTGGGGGGTTCTTGGTACATAACTGAGATTATGAATATTAACTGTTAAAGGGACCTCCATGAGCTGTTGTCAGTGGGCCCAGACACTCAAGCAGCAGTCCTGCATGGAGGGCTTAGAATGGGATGAATCTGCATCCAGGCCAGCTGAAGTAACAAAAGCATTAAATCGTCCCGTGAAGATACTTCCTGTGTCTGTTTGGTGTGAGAAGAACTAACAAAGAAAATCATCTTTATCCTGTATGCAGGAAAACAAAAGACGGAGGAATCAGTTCTATTGTAAAATTAATTGTAAAAAGGCGGAATACATTGAGTTAACCTTTTTGAAGGACATATAGTACCACTCTGAAACTGTGTGAATTTCCTAATAATTTAATAACAAATCTCCCTACCTGTACACTTGTTTTTGTTTGTATGAACAAATTCTCTCTGTTTCATTGATAACTTTAGCTGATTTGACAACTGGAAAGGTCGTAACAGAGGATATATAATCCCCCCAAAATAATAGAAACACCGTTTAAAGAAAAAGACACTTGAAAATGCTCAATTGCCATTTCCTGTATAAACTGTTCTGCATGTGTGCTGCTGAACCAAAGTAGTTTAGTTTCCTACCTTACTATAGGCCTAGGTTCACATCCAAAGTTGAGTCTGTGGTTTAGTCAATAGCAGTTCTTTAGTTAAGGTCGTTGCTAAATATAAAATCTCTGTGAATCCAATTGATCAAGACTGGGATCTTTCGCTATATTGATCAAAAGATATGAGAGTCTGAACATAACACTTTAATGTAGGAGTCACTATAAGCACATATGCAGTTAACCAATATGTTTGCAAAACACATGATGCAAAGGATCATCAGAGTCATTAAACTTCATTCTGTGGGTAACATGGAAGTCTGTACAAGACTTCATGATAATTCATCATGGCTCTACAACTTGCTGGTCCACAAGTTGGAGCCACTGACATCAGTGGCTATGGGAGGGGCTACCACAAGAAAATCTCCAACATTCAGAGAAAACATGAACAAAAGCAGCAGCGAGATGCTTTACAAGACCTTCAGATGCAGAATGTGGGGACTTCAATTTAGAACAAACAAATCAGTGAATTATTTTCAATGGCTATGTCAACCTCTTCTTCTTTGAGGTTTATCAGCAGGAGGGAAACAACAAATTGGTGCAATACCACCTGCTGCAAGTGTAGTGCAAGCATACACTGTGAATAAAAATGGCAGTCATGATGGCTCTTCTAAATTAAAGCCAATGCATCTAAATCGCCACCTGGTAGCTGGCCTAAGTCCTGGCAACATATCCCACATCCTCCACTTGTTTTCAGATATGACCTCCGGGTAAAAGACTAAGAATTGGCTACTGACTTGACCCCCAGTTTGTCTTTTACACATGAACAACAGGGCAGGATGTTCTCTGCACAGGCACACTCACAACAGCAGCAAATTCTCCGCATTATTCAGACGACGTATCCCGGCATCATTGTTGGCTCTTATCACCACAGACGCCATAACCCTAACCCTAACCCTAAATATGTATGACACTGCTTTTTCTTCAAGAGACTGCTTTCTTTTAGTGTGTTCATAAGTGATGATTAATCAGATATTTCTTTCTCAATGATGGTTTCTTTCCTTTTCAGTAGTTCTCATCAACATCTGATTTAGGTTCAAGTGTTTATTATTCCAGCAAGGAGGTTTCAATCAATGATTTGATGATCGAAAGGATGAGGCGTCATCATTGACAGCTGGGAGTGCAACTGACTCATGATTGGTTGACTGCTTGTATTGATAGGACCTCACTACCAAAGGCTGCACTCCCTGATTGCTACTGCATAGACTTTTGCTCCGACTGCACAAGATCATAGCTTTAACATCAACATTGGCATCATTTCTGTATAGTCCTTATATACATTCAATGAGTGTAAGTGTGGACCGTGTAATGTTTGGTTCTTAAACAGTTCTGGACCAAAGTTGACTTGCTGATCAATTCTGAACCAGCCATGCTTCTAACATCACTAAAGATGTGGAAAACAACTTTTTATTTGCAGGCATTGTCATAGGAGAAACCCTGTGATGTTGAAATATAAAGATGTATTTCTGTTCAGAGAAAGCAGAAGAGGGTAGAAAAGGGTGAAGAGTGGATGTTGGGCAATCTAGAGACAGAAAAAAAATAGTTTGAAGAAAGACCCCTCTGAGCTTCTCTTAAATTGGAACCAGGATATGTCTGTGAATGAGTCCACTGTGTTTTTATTATGAGGATCAGGCGCGCGCGCACACACACACACACACACACGTATCTTCTGTTGATAAAACATTTGGGTGCATTGTGTAATCAGTCTAAATGAGCTGTGCGCTGGCAGTGTGCAGCAGCTCTCTGGCTGCAGTTTCAGTCTGCCTCCATGAGAACGCATCAGGCTCTGTGGTAACCAGGCAAGGGGGGGTCTTCTGAGGGTAACCTCCAGGAGGCAGTGTAAAAGCTTCACTTTTACCCAACCAGGGAGTCTGAGAGAAAAAAAAACAATCCTTCTCAACGTGAGCTAGAACAAACAAGTAAAACCTACAGTGTCTGCAAAATAATATGTCAAAACTTATGCAAGGAACTAATGCACATTGTATAGCATTACCTCTGCAAATCATTTCTTTGATTAGCAGTATGTAACCCATGAAACAAAGTAACGAGACCGATTCGCTTATGAAGGCTTCTCGAAGATGAGGACGAAAGTTTGGCCCAGCTAAAACAAGAAGGTAAAAAGTCAGATCCAGTGAGGGAATATTCAGTTATTCAGAAATTAGTCTGTGATCACATCACCAGAACCAGACAACTAGTACATTATATGTGACTTATCAGACAGACTTCATATGGCCAAAAAAAATGCTTCTGAAAGTTTTAGCCAGGCTACCAGCGAAGACAGCTCTGTGGAGCAGATGTTGGGGGAGTAAGTTGCCTTGCTCAGGGGCACTAGACAGGGTAGGGAGAATCCTCTTGGATTTTTGGGCAGATCAATCCAGGTTCGTCTTTTGTTGTTTCTCCGTGGAGTCGAACCAGAGACAAACCAGAGACCTTTCTGCCCATAGTCCAAGTTTCTGCCACTAGTCCACCGCCTCTCTATGAAGCACCACTATTTTTGTTCTTGAATGAAATGTCTCAACAATATTGGAAGGATTTGTTTCAAACAGTTACCAATAGGATATTTCATAGCTGTGACTACAGGGGAAGCAATTTAATGGGACCCTTCCAGACCCTGGTTACAGATTTTTCCAGATCAGGCCAGCACTTGTAGTATTTTCACTATTTTCTCATACGCCATGATATGTCTGCCATTGACTGAAAACTGATCGGAGAGTTGATGATTTTTCTTTTGCCTCATCAATGATATAAGACCTTGTTTCATGCTCTCCAGGCAAAGTCACACACATGCATCTTATTTCTATCTCTTGGAAAACCCAAAAACTTTATCTTCATTAAAACAATCTGGAGAGAGCTGCAGTGTATGAGGAGTCCTCTAAGAGTCTGTGTTTCCCACTTTTAGCTGCTGACACATTATGCTTGAGGTTCAGTGTTTTGAATAAGACAGGGTGTTGTCTGCCTTATTGATGGGTCACATAAGGCTCTATTCAGGCGCAGGCTCAACTGCCCCCCCCCGAGCTGTGACAACTCGAAACAGGCCATCACATTAACACATTATCCCCACATGTATCTTGTAGCTCTGAAATATTCTTTAAAGTTGTGTTTGACATTTCCACTGTACTCCAGATTTAATGCAGTCCACAACATGGAGACTTTAACCAGAGAGACATGGTGCAAAATCAACTCAAAATAATATAATAATAAATATCAGAGGAAATCATCAGATATGTGTCGAGTGATGAGACAAGATCCTTCCTCACATAGACATATGAAACAATGAGAAATGTCACATTTTCATCATGTTGTCCATTGTTTGCAGCTCTCTTAATCACATTCCTCTACAGTGGTTTAATGGCAGCGACTGGAGGATCAGCTCCACCAGACATCTGAAGACACTCAACCCTAATTGCTGCTGATACTGCATCATCACTTTGTGAATGGGGGAATGACAAAGCCCATCAAGTGTTGTACAGACTAGAGCAATATATAAATACATGAGAGGAAAGACCAGTTACAGAGTGAAACATTTTAAATGGCACATTGAATATCATGACTGATACAATAGCCCCAACACCAGTGCTGACAGCCACACATACAGTACCTTTCTGCTCAGCTCACAGATATGACCTGTGCAACAACACAATCTGCTTCCCTTGCATTTGTGTATGGAGTCCTAGATCTATGAGCATTGGCACTTCTTTTGATTGTATTTGTAACTCATAATTTGGGATAACATTTTAAAAGAATGTTACCTTTTGTCTGAAGACGTTTCTGTTTGCCTCTGCCTTCTATTGAATCAAATGATCTCTTATACTGTACTTTAACGTTTGCTGTTGTATTTTTTACTAAATTCCCTGTGTAACTCTTTAATTCCTGTCTAAATGTTTTATTGTCCTATGTCTGAAAACTTGCGTTACCAGTTCTTTCAGGTCAGATAAAAAGTCCTCGGTCATCTTGCACATTCCAACATGACAACAGACCTTCACGTCACTTCACTATCTTCCTGACCCGGCTCAGTGCTGCCTCTGTGTGGCTGTGTTAACACAACACAGCCAAATTAAAACCAAAACATTCTTGTTTTTATACATCTCTAAGTGGAACCAGCCTTGTGCCATCTTCTCTCTCGCTTAAATTATGATATTGATTAGAATTAACATTAAATTACATAAAGTAACGGAAACTGCTTAACTTGTCTTATTTTGTCCTCTCTTCCCCAATGGGCGCCATCTGCATTGAAATGAAATCTGGCGGTGCAGTCTCACCGAAATAAGGTTCACTTTTGAGTCGCTGTCCCCCCCACTTTTGAGTCGCTGTTCAATTAGGAAGTATACTGGCTGTGTGTGTGTATGTTTGTGTGATATGATATGCGCCGCACGTTGATGTTACATTACATTACATTACATTACATTTCATTTCATTTAGCTGACGCTTTTATCCTAAGCGAATTACAATACGTGCATAAAACCCCAAGGGTACAGACCCAGGACAACAAGAATCAAGAAAGTACAAATTTTTCTTAAAAACAATGCAAAACTACAAAGTGCTATAAGTTTTTTGTTTTTTTTCTATTCAAGGTATAGTCGGAAGAGGTGTGTTTTTAGTTTTCAGCGGAAGATGTGTAAACTTTCTGATGTACGGATGTCGATGGGGAGCTCATTCCACCATCTAGGAGCCAGGACAGAAAACAGTCGTGATTTTGATAAGTGTTTAGCTCGCAGTGAGGGAGGTACGAGCTGATTGGCCGAAGCAGAGTGGAGTGAACGTGCTGGGCTGTAACGCATAATGATGTGATGATGTGTGCTGCAGGATTTTGTGCGCCACACGGTGATGTGCGCCAGACGATGATGTGCACCGCACGATGATGTGTGTACATGATGATGTGATGATGTTTGCCGCAGGATTATGTGCGCGGCACGATGATGTGATGATGTGCACCGCATGATGATGTGTGCACATGATGATGTGATGATGTGTGCCGCAGGATTTTGTGCGCCACACGGTGATGTGCGCCAGACGATGATGTGCACCGCACGATGATGTGTGTACATGATGATGTGATGATGTTTGCCGCAGGATTATGTGCGCGGCACGATGATGTGATGATGTGCACCGCATGATGATGTGTGCACATGATGATGTGATGATGTGTGCCGCAGGATTTTGTGCGCCACACGGTGATGTGCGCCGCAGGATTATGTGCGCGGCACAATGATGTGATAATGTGCGCTGCAGGATGATGTGCATCGCAAGATGATGTGCGCCGCAAGATGATGTGTGCACTTCGGTGATGTGCGTATGATGATGTGATGATGTGCGCTGCAGGATGATGTGCGCCGCAAGATGATGTGCGCCGCAAGATGATGTGCGCCTGACGATGATGTGCGCCGCAGGATGATGTGCGCCGCACGATGATGTGTGTACATGATGATGTGCGCATGATGATGTGATGTTTGCCGCAGGATTATGTGCGCGGCACGATGATGTGCGCTGCAGGATGATGTGCATCGCGAGATGATGTGCGCCATAAGATGATGTGCGCCGCAGGATTTTGTGCGCCACACGGTGATGTGCGCCGCAGGGTGATGTGCGGCGCACGATGATGTGTGTACATGATGATGTGCGCATGATGATGTGATGATGTTTGCGCCGCAGGATTATGTGCGCGGCACGATGATGTGATAATGTGCGCTGCAGGATGATGTGCATTGCAAGATGATGTGTGCACCACGGTGATGTGCGTATGATGATGTGATGATGTGCGCCGCAAGATAATGTGTATGATTTGCCCCCCCATGACTCATAAGGTCATGGGGGGGTCATAGAATGGGGGTTCGCCAAGGTCATGCCTTAGCGAATATTCAATTAATTGTTCAATAACGTTATGAATATACGAACATGTGTATGGAGTCCTAGATCTATGAGCATTGGTACGCCTTTTGATTGTATTTGTAACTCATAATTTGGGATTACATTTTAAAAGAATGTTACCTTTTGTCTGAAGACTTTTTAGTTTGCCTCTGTCTTCTATTGAATCAAATCATCTCTTATACTGTACTTTATTTATTTTATTTTATTTTGCCTTTATTTAACCAGGTCGGTCCCGTTGAGGTACAATGACCTCTTTTCCAAGGGAAGCCTGGCCAAGACAGCAGCATACAAAATATTTAAACAGTCACAAGACACACAGAAATCACATAACACAGATAAAATACATTTGAAAAAAAAGAAAAAAAAAGATAAGGCAACAGGACTAAAGCTCCGGATTCACACCAAAACAAGAACAAGTGCAGTATGAAGCCGCTCCAATTTCTCTCACACGAGTCTTCAAAGTTTCAAGGTTTATGAGCTCCTTAAACTTTAGAGTTTTTTGCAGTGCATTCCAAGCAGCAGGTACTTTGGGCATAATTAATAAATAAAACTCATTTGAACGTAAGCAGTAATTGCTCTGGGATTTAAAGATGTAATTACATAAGTAGTGGGGGAGCACTTTAACGTTTGCTGTTGTATTTTTACTAAATTCCCTGTGTAACTGTTTAATTCCTATCTAAACAGACCTTCACGTCACTTCACTCTATCTTCCTGACCCGGCTCAGTGCTGCCTCTGTGTGGCTGTGTTAACACAACACAGCCAAATTAAAACCAAAACATTTTTGTTTTTATACATCTCTAAGTGGAACCAGCCTTCTGCCATCTTCTCTCTCGCTTAAATTATGATATCGATTAGAATTAACATTAAATTACATAAAGTAACGGCAACTGCTTAACTTGTCTTATTTTGTCCTCTCTTCCCCAATTCATCTGCATTGAAATGAAATCTGGCGGTGCAGTCTCACCGAAATAAGGTTCACTTTTGAGTCCGTTTTCCACCCCAATTAGGAAATACTGGCTGTGTGTGTGTGTGTGTGTGTGTGTGTGTATGTTTGTGCTTACTACTGTTTGATGGAAACAAACAAAACATTAGATGATATCATCTTAAATTCCATCTGTGGATGATGATAATTCAACATGACAAAAAGCTACTAATCCTAAATAAAACCAAACAATACTACATGGACGTCATGATGTAATTTACTTGTCAGCAGAAAAGTAAATTTCTTAATTTTTTTTAGATCAACAATGACAAATACCTTGTCACTGGTTCAAATACGTAAATTATTTACCTTCCCAAATCTGTCTACTGCATCTCATGGTATTCCTGAGTTCAGCTAAGCTGTCGTCTGATCCATCCAGCGAGAAAAACTGTAAGATGCGTTTTAAAGCTCTGAAGAAAGAAAACAATTAGACTCGGAGCGAGATTTATTTTATATTTTTGTCAAATAGATATAAATCAGCTAAAAGATAATCTTGATACTTTCATCAGTAAACATCTCATTTTTTTTACACGAGGATCACCTTTAAACAAAGTTACTCTTGCAGCAACTAAATAAAATCAGACTGTTAATATATGGAAGTAACGTTTTATTGAAAGGGACTTTAGTTATAAATAAATTTATTAGAATTTGTCTTAACCACTTCACTGTGTGTGAGGGCAAATACTCGATGTAAACCAGAACAGGGGTTGGTTAGAGCTACATATATGAATTGTGTGAATGAAACTTTTGATTTTGAATTCTGTCCTTGAGCTACAGATCATCTTAGCAGCTCAAAACTTCACCACCTTAGTCGGTTTGGGTTTGGTTTTCTTCACTGGAAGGTGTACTTCCTCATGGTCTGCGCTCATGTTGTTGGACAACCAGCCCAACGTCACAGAGTTAGCTGCAAAAACACAAAAGGGAGACATCATGAAGAGTGATGGCTATTCACCCTTGTTTACCTACAACGATCGGATCTCACGACTGAAGGCAAGCTGTTTTAGGCTCACTACAGCGGGTTTCAGCTGATGTCCTCCTCAGTATGCAGACACAGAGAAAAGCTACAAGCACTACTGACAACATTAAAGGCTCAGTGTGTGGGATTTCATGATATCTAGTGGTCAGGGTACAGTGAAGCCACCTTAATACAGCAACCCATCATCCTCCAACTTCTGAGCTTGTTATTTAGGTGCAGAGAGACTTTAAGAGAAAGTTTATTGCTTTTAGTGTATTTAGTATGCAGTACTTAATACATCTACTTGTTCAATTTATTGTTTAATTATTCACCTTTTTCCAGTATCCATATGTTCCAATGTAATGTCATATTTTCCATGTAATGTGTCCGCATTTACCCTGAATAGTTTCACAAGTATAAACTAAATAGGTTAAAATGAAAAGCATCTAAAAAAAGTTTGGCTCGCAGCCTCTCAAAGACATCCTGTGTAAACTGACCAGCGTCAAAGAAAACTGATTTTTTTATGTGAAACAGCTTTATTCAGACTTTTGCCTGGATATAAATCAGCCACTCAGTTTCATTTGGAGAGGAGGAAACAACTCCCATGATCCCAGGCATCCAATCTCTGTCTTTAGTCATTATATTGATTAAAATTGAATGTGAACTATAGTCCTGCACCCTGAGGAAGTTTTTAATTCCTGTTACCTACATGTAAACTTGTTTACATTCAGCTGAAACATTGAAGCTGACACTCAGCAGGCAGACTGGTTGAGGAGCAGGCAGACAGTAGGGACTCACTTGCAGTCTGGTGCTCCGGGCAGTCCTTCTGAAAATGTTCCACTGAACCACAAACACGACAGGAGCCTCCTGCACACACACAAACCATTGTTTAAATGAGCAGAAAATGTATGATTGTACAGAGGTTGTTAGAGTGCAGTGACGGTCCGTACCTTGTGCATACATTCCCTTAGGATTATCTGGGCAGGATCGCGACAAGTGTCCAGTCTGACCACAGATGAAGCACTTTGCATACGGGTAATCACCTGAGAGAAACAGCATGTTAACACAGTTTTAGCATATTAACCCTCTGAAAGCCGACATCCCATGGGCAGCCCACCAGTGGCTGCAGGGGAGTGTTCACATTGTTAACATGATCCTATTTAAAATAAAGATTATATTAGTTACGACATTCTTTCTTTTTGTACTGGAAAGGCAGCAAATCATATTAGTTAGAGCAGTGGTCCCCAACCTTTTTTGCGCTACGGACCGGTTGGATGTCAGACAATATTTTCACGGACCGGCTGTTAAGGTGTGTCTACGGAACCTCATTACGGAGTCCCTCTGGTACCTCTGGTGACAGCGGTAGATCTTTTTTTAATTTAACGGAATTTGGAGAGGTTTTTTTTGGTTATTTAAAATAAAAAATGTATTCGTTAATTAAAAAAAAATCCACCGATGTCACTACAGATAGGATGTTGGAAATGGCATCAGAGTTTTTAGTGCTGTTGTGGCGATCTCAGGGTGTTCTGCTGTGGCTTTAATCCAGGACACCGGCAGAGTTGTTTTCTCAAACATACTTTTAAGGCCGCCGTCATTTGCGATCTACAGCAGCTGATCTTCTTCTTAAACAGACATGCTGGATTCACCTGGTTTGTTGACAAATGGGTCCGACAAATACCGTGTTGGTTTGTGTTCAGCGAAAAAGTGACGTGACCGAGACAAGCGTCTTGAAATGCGTAAAGCATGAGTCATAAACGAGAGGATCCGGTAGTTTTTCAAAATAAAATGGTGTTTTATTTTGAAAAATGACCAGATAATAGATAAAACAGAAAAAATGTAATTTATTTATTCTTCTGTGCGGCCCGGTACCAAATGACCCACGGCCCGGGGGTTGGGGACCACTGAGTTAGAGCATTCCATTTTCTGCAGCAGAAAGCCCAAAGCTCTGTCTTCTACCTCATCATGTTGTACGCTCTGGATTGTCCACTAACCAAAGGATCAGTGATTCAATCCCAGTTTCCCCCATTCGACGTGCTGAAATGGCCATGGGCAACATGCAGAATCCCAAAACTCATCTGACAGCTGTGCTAACAGTGTATGATTGACGTATGATAGACCAGTGCTGCTCATAGTTGCACTGTCTGAATGTGTGACAATTTGAGAAAATTGTACTGTAAAGAGCTTTGAGTCGTCATCAAGGCTAGAAAAGCTCTGTATGGACATATTTTAAAAGGATACCGGTAGTTTGGGTGAAGTGTTTGAGTCCGCAAAACCATTTGGAGTTTCATAAGTAAGCAGTGTTGCAGCCAAAACCATTACAATTGAAGTAAATGGTGACCGATTCTTCAAACGTACAAAAACATAACATGCCTCCATACTGCTCCTGTGGTGTCTTCCAATTGTCTGTAAGACCCGACATTCCAAATATGGTCTTGAAAGGGGGTCATTTACACCATGTTTTTAGCCTAAATGTGCTCTGATATCCTCCTATGGAACCACGTTTGCAAAAGGATCGCCGAGGACATTTATGCTAAAAACATGGTTTTGTAGAATCGGTCCCCATTTACTTCAATTGTATTGGATATAGCTGCAATCCTGTTTACCTCTGAAACTCCCAGTGTTTTGTTGACTCAAACACTTCACCCCCTACATCAGCATAGTGGTGAGTAGATAATGAGTCAATTGAATCATTTTAAACATAAAACAGGAATGGAGTTCTTTGTCAGATCTTATTTTGTTCAACTAAATTATGGATCGTAATAAATTGTTCCAGATTCTATATTTAGAAATATCAGTATGTTTTATGTTTTATTTCCTCACCGAGAGCCGGGTCAACTTTCGCTTTACATTTGTGGATTTCATGTTCAGTGGAGCCGCAGCGATAGCAGATGTCTCGTCCCATCTCCTCGTCTCCGTCTGCCTCTGGACAGTCTGCCAAACCGTGACCTGGCTTCCTGCAGTTAAAGCACATCTGAGGAGAGATCAACAGCGTCAGAGGATAGAGAGAGAGAGGAGCATCTGAGAGAATACAATCACTTTGGTACTGATCAATATTGCATTTTCAGGATCGGGTCTTTTAACTAACGTAAGGTAAAAGTGTTAACTGTTCTGCATCTTTCTCACTGCTCTAATAGCAACATATTCAGCCACAGGAAAAAAACAGTTTTCAGAGAAAAATAACCGTAAAAGGTCCACTTCCTATTCATAAGCAAAAAGCAGACAGACATAGTGGGGCATTTAGCAGTTAAAGAGGCATATTTCCTCCAGAAAGTGGAAGCCCAAAAATAGATAAATGTGAGGGAATACAGATTCATCAATTTTATATATTGGTGATAACATGTTGGTGTTGTGTTTTCAGACAGGAAATGCCACAAATAATAAATTGTGCAGATGTGTCCAAACGTGTCCAAAAACCACAACATGCAGAACAGTTAAGTGAATAGTTCTTAAACAGCTTATATGGTGAAATATTTGTCTTTATTAAATATGTTTTATAAAAAACACTTCCTAATCTACCTCACTCATCCGGAAAAGTAAAAGTATTAAGATCAAACTTCAAACATCCTGTTTTGAGCGATAGTTCAAACAGTATGAGTGTAGAAAACAGAAGGAAAATCGTCAAACTGACTAAGCATAACCCGCACTAATTTGTATCTAATTGTTAATTGATAAAGGTCCTAAATTATCAACTGATTATCAGAACAGATGCAGATCTATTAATGTCTAATGATTTCACCTCTTATTCATGTCCTCACACTTCACATCTACAGCAGGTCTACTATCACAAGTGTGGTTGTTGCGACAGACCAAATATCTGGCACATGCAATAAAGGGTTTGAAATCACTCACCATGTTGCTCTTTTTGTCTGTCTGTCTCTTTTATCCTTCTGTCCTCTCTTCTCCTGTCTTTCTTCAAGGCCATTTCTACCTCTTCCCTGAAATCCTTGCCCTGCTCCTTCCCTCCATTACCAGCTCCTGGCAGTGGCTGTCCCTTCTGCTGGAGAAACTCCATGAATCCGTTCACATCTTCATTGTCGTAATCCTTTTTCTTGCGGTTTGGTCTTTTCGCAGCGAATCCACCAGACTGAGTCCCCCTAAGGGGGTCACCAGAGCTGCCTGGCTGGTGTCTTCCCCTTGTTCTAAGCTGACTCCATGGAGTGGCCTCTGCTGGTTTGTGCTTGTGGACGTTATTGGCTCTCGCCCATCTCGTCATGACTGCACCTTCTGGCTGAGGACCAAAACAGAAACAGAATATATAAAGAGGAACAGTTCACAGCAACACTGCAAAGTTAACAACTTAAAAGGAGATTAGATTAAATTACTACATAAGTGCAGTGCCCGCTCTAAACCTGCCTGTTTTAAAAGGGCTGTTTATTTTGCCTGAGATAATGCTGTGCAGCTACTAAAGAATTATTAATGCATAACATAGCAGGCCTCCAATAAACTGTAACAGGGCTTTTTCATCTCTGGTGCAGAGTGAATTTGACAACTTTGTGTTCTTCCTACCTGGTTTATCTGCAATGAAGATTTTTTACAGACTTTACAGACTGAATATGCTTTATTACTGTGCAGTGCAATTTACAGCAGCTATAGAGCTATTTTAAAATTATACCATTGATAATTAGTCATTAGTGAGTCCTTCTCAGACAGTTCTACAATATACTTTCACTCTTCTCTTGTCTGCCTGCTGGATACTGTTTAAAACCTTTAATAGACAGTCTATGGTGCAGATAGAAGTTTGTATTAATCCTACCTGTTTATCTGCAATGAAAATTTAAAGTCAATGTTCGTTATAAAGTTAAGTTTATTACTTTTCAACAGTGTGGCTTATAATCAACTGTACCTGCTGTTATGATCTGATACATTACATGTCGGCTATTTTGGGGGTCTGTTAAGCAACTGACAACACCCTCAAAAAAAGTTTACATTTTTTTCAAATAAAAACTCCAATACAGCTTTTTCTTTATTATTCAGTCAATCAAATTTGATCTGTATAGCCCATATTCACAAATCACAATTTGTCTGACAGGGCTTTAACAAGATTTGACATCCTCTGCCTTTGTAAATAATGAATGTATTGCGTGTCCAGATTGTACATACATCGTACTTAGACACATACACATATTTAAGAAACCCAGTCGTTCTACTATTGTACTGGCTTATTATCTTGCAGCAGGATGAATCTCTGAACAACTAGTGAACTGCCCTTTTCTCAGCATTGATAGAAACACATCTTACTACTTCCTGCAGATCAGTCAAGTTATAGGGTCACAAGCTGCATAACCTCTGATGTAAGTTATGAACAAAATGTGGGGCGTCTCCAGGAACTGTTTGAATCAACCTTTAAATCTGAACTTAACCCATTATTTCATCCCTCAAGTGGTTTCAATAACACTGGAAAGATCGAGGAGTTCTTCATAATACACACACAGACTGCAAAACAAACAGCTCAACCTCTGAACCTGAAGTGATCTGCTCAACAGAACAACAATAAGAGTCTACAAAAAAGTGTTTGCAGTCACTTATCTGACTGTTCAACAACACAATCGCTGACCATTTTTAATTCCCTTTTAAAGGTTAGATGTCTTTAAGTTAAAACTCTTGCACTGATTCACACATAAACATGTAAATCTAACAGCTGTTTCCCCGACGTTAGGATAATAACTACAAATATCTAAGGTGGTGTTATTTCTATTTAACAAAATACAGTTGCAAATAAGTCATCTTTTTTTTTCATCCAACAGAGTAAAACGTTAAAAAGAACATGAATGTGTCAACGTTACCCTGTGAGGAGTTCCGCGTGTTTGTTTTATCCCGGAAGTGATCGCTCTTCTTCTTTGTAGTTGTTCCACGAGTAAGAAAATCATCTGCAGTCTTCAGGGCGCCCCCTACTGTCAGCAGCGTTAATGGTCTGAACCAACGTGGTCAGCTGTGTACAGCAGTTTGGCCAATGTTCATCTGCTTGATTTTTGTAAGTAAAAGTCGTATACACATTCACATTCAAATGAGTCATTATTTCTATTATTAAATTATTAAGATGAGATTGGTCAATAAATATAAAGATGTTTTTTTTTCATGAAGTGATACATTTTTTTTAATTTTGAGTTTCCTTTCACAGAATTAAAACAAATTTTGCATCTATTGATTTAAATATCATCTTATATCTTATAACATTTTTAACATTTGCAATCGTTCGAAATACCTCTGTATCTCAAAAGTGTTGTACTTTCACAAAACTATATCTTTAGTTACTTTCACTACAATGACTGTAGGTGTTTCACCCAATAATCATGCATCATATAGACATGATATGTTTTGTCTGATAAGAACAGCTCACACTGCACTCAGAGTACAAGTAGATTATAAATTAACTGAAGTACAGTTCTTGAGTAATATATTAAATTGCTTCCACTGCATATAAGTTGTATAGTCATACAGTAAAACTCAATATAAATTGAGGCGCTCAAGAGTGTAAGGAGAGAACTCGTCTGGACTCATGATCTTGTGGGCTACAACAATAAACCAATATCCAATGCATTGTCTATCTTTGAGTCCGGTGACCCATACATCACAACACTGTTAATGTTGTTTATCGTCATCAATATTGTATTCACCTTATCACAGGCAAGATCAGTCCATATTTCAAATCATCAACATCCAGTTTCCACTCAGTAGTCACACTACACCGAGCTGAAAATCTGTGTTCTTCTCTTATCATAGAGGCCTTCCTACACCTGTCCTTTCCTAAATACTTTTGTATGCTGTTTTAATGCGCCCCACGGTGGTCAAATTATGTATTACATATTGTCACCAGAGTGCAGCTTAAAGTAAAAACAAAAACTTTATTGTGGATCCTACAGAGGTATAAAGGTAATATTTGTATTCCGAGGTTAAGCACAAGTATCTCGGAATTGTACTTCATTACAGAGTAATGTGTATAAATACTTGCAGACTGCACTAACAACATGGCTGATGACCATTGGAATAAATTAGGCTGCAGCTCACAGGTGCTTTGACTTACTGTGATAATAATGGTGCACAGCTGCTCAGTCATGTTGAGTCTTCTTATCGCTGCACTTTTATTTGCAGAAAACCTTAAAGATGGTAAGAAATCGCAGTGTGGGCAGCTGCCTTTTTACTTTTATGCGTAAAAAAACAAATGTGTGATTTTGTCTCATCTGTTGAATTTCAGTTAACTCCAGTCCTGTTCGTGAAGCTAGCAAAGGTAAAATTTATTGTCAATAACCCTGCATCATCACTGAGTTGGTATTTGTGAGTTTTTCTGTTTCTTTTATGTAAAACTTTAAACAGTACTTCAAGAGGACTGGCTCATCACAGCATTGGATTATATGGAGTCTTACCCAGAGACATTACAAGGTGAGCCCAAACCGGAATGCTGACCTTCCAACATGAATTAATGAGAGCTTTATCAATTTTTTTTAATTTGTGGTTCTCACACACACACAGCTATGCCCATAACTTCAAACAGCATGCATTTATACAATTAAACAACTGGAGCAACTTTCACAATCGGCAAAGATCGCTGGCAAAAAACATTACATGGAACTGACTCGTGTCTTTTCCAGGCTCCTAAAGGCAAAGGTAATCAAACTTTAAAAGAAATATATCAAGATTAATCCACTCCAATTTGTTTCAATAATCCTGTATTTTATTGATACATTTATTGAAAAACTAACTGTTAAATCATAGTTTATACAGTGGTTAAAAAAATGTCAACAGCCATCATAAAGATGACATGTCAGTGAATTTAATATCTGTAGCTGATTAGAAAAGCCTCTAAGAAAGAAAAACTTGCATTTATTGTATTTTTTCCTTTTCCTTCATTCTTGCAGAGCTGCTGTCCAAGAACTATGCAGTGTTGGAGGGCGACATAATGTTGTCGGTTAGTAAATCTCTCAGGTACTCTGTAATGTGGATTTGGCTCCATCGATCAGATCTGCAGTGTTCAGGAGTGGTTTTGTTTAATCTGCTTGCTGTCAACTAACTGGACACATTGGCTGAGTATAGCACAGTCGCTAAAGAAATAAAACATCTCTTTTTTCTTTTTTTTTAGACATTCGTCTCACTGTGGGCTGATCAATGTTCAAACGCTGCTATATGACTTGACAGCTTTATGAAAACCAATTTTAAAATATTACCCACAAGTATTGAATGTTTTTTTGAAACTGATACTTTTTAAAATCACAATAGGAAATGTACTATTTTTTTGCAGCTGTATGTCTCCCTCTTATGCCTCCTCCCTCTTTGTCTGTCACTCTGTTTTATTTGGACACTGAGCCACTCGATCAGTTTGTAGCTTTCAGCAGAGGTCACAGTTCTTCTGATGGCCACTCCTTCATCCTCCATTACTTGAATTAACGACAATAGACAAAGAGGACAAACTATGGACATCTGCAGGCATTTCTTTGTATTAACTAACTTTCTTATACTTGAGGACAATTATTTTATCTACAGTCTGACAGGAATGCTGTGGGAAAAGTGTGGCCAACACAGAAGATACCATACCTTATCAGCCCGGAGTTAGGTTAGCAGTCTGTGGATTTTTAAATGATATCAGATAACTGATTTGATTGTAGCTCACAAATCTTTTTTGTTTTCACTATTTTACAGCAAGTCGGACAGAGGACATCCTCTCTGCTATCACCATGGTTACTGAACACACTTGTCTGACCTTTCACAGAAGAACCACTGAGACTAACCACCTGTTCTTCAAGATCGGCAAAGGGTGTGTGCTGTTCTCATGGTCAGGTTTGATGATTTTTTGATGCCTTAATATGCATCAACTGTTGTATTCCAGATGTGGTTCATATGTGGGCATCATTGGCGGTGCGCAGCCTGTGTTTGTCGCTCCTCAGTGTGTCATTGGTAACATCGCCCACGAGATTCTTCACGCATTGGGTTTCCACCATGAACACTCAAGGACAGACCGTGACCAGTACATCACCATTTTGCCCCATAATATCATGAAAGGTGATGTTCATGTTCTCTCTTTTGGAATTTTGTAGTGATGATGCTGTGTCTCTACTGAGTGAAAACCATATGGTTATGTTTCAGGTATGCTGAAAAACTTCAATATGAGACAAGGAAACACTTTTAATCTTCCTTATGACATCACTTCCATCCTGCACTATGGAGGGTAAAGTGTCAAATAAAAAGCATATAAATAAGTGTATTTCTGTATTTGTCCCCCATCAGTGATTTAGTAACTGATTTTATTGTTTCAGAGGGTTTTTTTCAGCAAACGGTCTGGCAACCATCGTTCCATTAAATAATGTGAAAAATATGGGACAGAGGGTTCAAATGACAAAGCTGGACATCCAGAAAGTTCGTCACCTCTACAAATGTGGTAATTTCCCTTTTGTTTCTTACATCTCTGAACATGTTATATCAAGTCTGACATTTAGGTGGTGTGTCGCACTTCCACTATACATACTTTCTACATTATCTTTTTTGCTATGCTCCTCCTGAAAATACCGTTTTTGCAAGTTTTGAAAATAAATGCAAGTGTTTATATCATCAGGATATCTTACAACGCATTGCCACTAGACATGCTTTTTAGGTGTACACTGAGCTGTTCTATTTAAACTCTTGTCTCTGTGCAATCAGAAGTCTGTTTATAACTGTAAGATGTTTAAAAGAATGCATAGTATGGAACTGGGACACAGCTTAGAGGTGAGTTTGAATAGTTTTCCACTTCAATGTGTATTTCCACTTATGTAAAACCTTTAGCGTCTCCAGAGGGAGACACATGGAGTCTGATAAACCTCTTCAGGGATGTCCCTTTTATAGACAGTAGCTGGGACAACTATTCTTAAAAGTAAAGTACATCCCATTCTCTGAACCAAACACTTGGCTGTTCAGAGCTGTTGTGATGTAGGTGCCAGGCTTTGGCCTCAGAAAAGGATATTCCGTGAGTCTCAAAGTTTTAAGAGTGAATGACTTGAGGACTATTTCAATAGTTATGTCCCAAATGTAAACTCTAAGCAGCTTTTATATTTTACACATGTTTATTTGGGGACCCATGCAAATAATATTTCCAGGGGTTTATCTTGCTGTAATGCAGGTATTACGTCATAAACCACAGCACCTGATCAAATATATTTGAACTAATGATGGTGCTAGAGGGAAAGTCAGAGGATTACCAACCTTACTTAAGAAATAATAAATATTTTTTTATGTGCACTTCAAACCGTGTACAAAGTGGACATGGGAGAAATGTATGTGAAGATGGAGAACCATGCTTAATTCGGTTTTTCCACCTCTTGACCAGATGCAACAGAAACAAAGACTGGGAAGGAAAGTGGTGAAGTAGACAAAGAAGGCAGTGGGTCAAATGAGAAGGAGATTCCCATCTCCATGACCCAGACTGAGGTTTCCTTCAACAACACCAGCAGAGGAAACCAGAGTCGTGTTCCTGCCAGAGGGAAACCAGAGCAAAATCCCACAGCTTCACTGCAGCACCTGGATACTGCGACTGGAGGGCGCAATAATACCAGCCAGACCACAGCTCCACTGCAGCCCCTGGACACTGCCACTGGAGGGCGCAATAATCCCAGCTAGACAATAAGTTTAACCTGAGCTTTGATTGAATCTTTTATTAAAACCAAAACATACAAACCAGTTTTCGGTGGATTTGTCTTTACTGGTTTCACGTCAAGATTGTATTTGTAGACACTGCTACTAAAGTTATTTCAAAATTAAACGTACTTGTATCTTCCACCGAAATAAAAATGTCAACTGCCTAGGTCAGATATGTTGAGGGTATTGTTTGTAGAACTGTATGTTGGTGTGTGTTCATGGTTTCAAAGAAACCAGACCCTGACAAATTATTTTCCATGTCTCTCAAAAGGTCTGACAAAAACATAGGGCAATCTCCTAAATTCTCGTACTTCAAATTGTATTCATTTGGAAGGCAAAATTGTCTGGTGTTGAAAGTAACAGATCCCCACAACTTTTTTTTTAAACATGTCAAAACAATTGAGTGAAACATCGTGATTGTTGTGGTGAAAGTTTACTAAAGGATAAAGTATTTAGATCTGTTTATGGATATTGTTTTGCTTCAAGAGTTTCATGACAAGACCTTCCTAAACCCATTTTATCTGGGCAGTAACTTCGACCATGTGCAAGATTTGCCCTCCTATATCCCATCGGTGAGCAACGGGGTCACAACAATAAGGTTGAGTTCTTGTATTGAGTCTTAATGAACATGTTAATTTCAGAATTAATCTCTAAAGGAAGTCACTTTTTTGGGGGAGGGGGGGGCCCCAAAAGCACTTCACACTTGCATACTAACATTTCCTCAGATGTCAATTTGCCCTGAAACCTGTCTGTGTGAATGGGATGCATGCAAGAATGTGATTCAGCTTTGACCAGTCATTTCATTATTAAGAATAGAAAAGTCCAGTGAGTGTACAACAAAGGTATATTTAGAGTCAGTATTGATACATTGAGGATTTTATTGGTTCAATAAAAGGAGCAAGTGGACCATTAAGTGTAACATTGTACAGTACAAGTGTCAATGTAAACGGCAGCCGAATGGAAATGATCTGAAAGAAACAGTTGAGTCCCAAACCACATCTGATCCCTCTGGTAAATGTAACACGCAAAGCAAAGACTGCTGAGGTTAGCAGGTGCATCAAGTACTTAGACAGAACAAGTCAAAGACCAATCAGACAAGGGCTACGGATGTAGGACCAGGAAATAGGCAAAAATAATCCTAAATAAATTCCCTGGAGATTGAAAATGATAATTGCTGCCCGATTCTTCTTTACCTTATTCTGATGGAATATTTCCAAGATAAGCTAATGCTGTGCGGCCACAGCTGTGTGATACAAGTCTACAATGAAGACAGGTTTGTTATAAATTAATGGGCGATCTCAGAGTGCACCAGTTGGTAGTAGGAACCACAGGACGGGCAGCGCTGGGCCTCGCCATCATGAATCCAGAACCACACCACAGATGTGTTGTCTTCTTCACCTACAGACATGAGACAAGGTTAGACACAGAGGCTCTGAAGCAAAGCTCACTTCACACCAGATCAAATTATGAGAAATGCATTACTGAGGACCAAGATCAGAACCATGAAACACATGGCTGGGACACAAGTTATGAGAACTTAATTGATATTTTAACAAGGAAACTTACAGATACATCCCACAATCCTCTTGTTTGTGATGGAGGGAACAATGTTTGGATCTTCCTTGGTACCACTGTACCACTTTGGCTTCAGCATGTTGTAGGGGTCCTGAATGAGAGGGAGAATTACAGAGGACAGGCTACATTAATCACATAAATCTGAACATGTGGAACAGTGACAGTCATCATGATTCATGTTATTTTAATTAGCCCAAACAATGTAACCCAATTTATCGAGTTAATGCAATTAATAAAATGTTGGTCCAGACATCAGTGACCTACACTGGTAACTGTGACAATCGAAGTTCAGCATTTAGTGTGCGCAAGGAGTTTGACAAGAAAAATACCCTGATGAGATATAATAAACCTCATGTCTGAGATAACTGAAGTCAATTTCATAGACTGTAGCACAATAACAGACTCCTGAATCATGATTGACCAGCTCTATGCATTTCTTTTCTCCAAAGATCCTTGATGTCAATCTAGAACAGTTTGTGTTAAGTATCTGGAGGATCAGAGAATCTGGTGCAAACATCTGCAGTTTATCAAGTTCCAGTTGGATGTACTGATCTTAATCCTCCATCTTAATATGCATGCATGGATTGTTTATGAACTGAAGCATAGAAAAGTGTTTTTTATGAGCATCATCAAATTGACCTGCAAATAATTTCATCATCAACAACAAAATTTCGAGTAACAATAAAAACAAAATATTTAAGGCTTTCAAATGAAAAGATCTCCTGCTTTGTCTTTTTTTAATCAACTAAATGATTTATTGAAATAAAAATACCTGGCATAGGATTCGATAAAAAGAATGGTTAGTGTTTTCAAATACATTTCCTCTCATTTATCAATTTTGTTGTATTTTATTTTAATCTATCATCGCCTTAATTTTCTGCTTTAGTGTTGAATGGTTTACAACTGCACTGACTTATGATAACTTTGAATTGCAACATTAATAAAGGTTGATTGATAAACTGATTGCAACAGAGGACAGAAACCAGATACATGTTTATTCAGATACATTGTTTTACCTTTCCCTCCTTCATGGCATCCATGATGATCTTCTCCAACCCTGTGGCCTGCTCCTCATCAGTGGGAATGCCTATCAACACAGATGAATTACATACACAATGTCATGTTCGCCTGATTCATTCTTTAAGAAACATGAAAGGCTGTGATCCAAAAAATGACAACCTTCAGTTAACAACAGGTGCTGATCAACTGTCATTTGCGAAGGTAAAATAAATAAATTAGACTGAAAAAACTGATTTAAATGGGCTCTCTTTAAAATATTTATGTTATCCATCCATCCATCATCTACCCCACTTATACTTTGGGACGCGGGGGGATGGTGCCATGTTTGTGTTATTTTTATTGATCAACTTAAAAACTTGCCAAAGATATTTCTCCTCAAAACCAACATACGCAGTCTTTAGAGAGGAAGCAAGCGCTGTTTTAATTTTTTTTTAACTCATTGAAGAAAAGTATAGAACATTATGTGATGATCAGTGCGGATATGGTGGAGTCATTTCAAAGAACCTCAGGTTCAGGCCTGTATCGTTGATTACAAGGCAAAAACACTTAGTTCTGGGGTGAACTACTGAACTTAGATCTCTAATATCAGCTGGGGGACACTAACAGATCTAATGGCAGTTGGTAACTTCAGTTGTGCAGAAGACCTTCAAAAACGTACAAGTGATACTCACCATCTTGTCCTAAATTCTAAAATGGCAGTAATGTAGCACAGCATGGAAGCAAAGCCAGTGTTTTGGTTATTTAAATATTAAAGCGCAAAATATTTTCTCCCTAAAACTATTAATTGTGATATTTATGACTATTAAATATAATTGGTAATTTCACCTAAGCTTAAATTGTATAGCTGACAAATACATTGTGTAGCAGCTATGTTAGTGTTCTTGGTTGATTC
Source organism: Pseudopleuronectes americanus (assembly GCA_038501795.1). NCBI lineage: Eukaryota > Metazoa > Chordata > Actinopteri > Pleuronectiformes > Pleuronectidae > Pseudopleuronectes > Pseudopleuronectes americanus. Next base: position 1,207,093 of record CM076733.1, on the reverse strand, counting down.
GTTTTCGACATCTTCTTGGTGATCACTTCAGGTTCAGAGATAAGAGATACAAAATCCGACTAAGGACTTGTTGTCCTTTTCGCATCATGTGTGTCCAGTGTTATAAGTACTATTAATGAGCTTGTAGGTTCTTTGCAACCTATTGTCTTTCAGTCTAAGATGTATCTTCTTATGTCTGTAGCTGTGTTATCGCCCGTCAGTCATTAGCAGAGCTCAGCTAGTGTTAACTGAGCGGGTTTTAGTAGTTTATTTATACAATCGTATAGTTTTCAAATCTATACATTAAACACCAAGACAACTGAACACTATTATTTAAACTATTGAAGCCACAGAATCTGTAGCTCAACGCTTTTATTTAAAAAACACGTTTGACCTTTCAAGGCTGCCTTGCGCTGCTAACGCTGCTAATGCTAACTAGCTAGTGGACGGAGGTCTTCCGGATGTGATTCCTGCTGACAAACCGCTGTTTTAAAGTCGAGTTTCTCTGCTGTTTCAAGGTTTAAAGTCTCGGGGCTGATTTTGTTCTCACCTCCGGCAGCCATGCTGCGAGTCAGAGCAGGGACCCGGGCAGCCTGGCGGGATGTAGCGGCTCTGAAAGCCGAGCGAAGCAGTAACCTTGCAGCCATTTCTCCTTCTTCAGACACCACAATCTGGTCGATCAATGATGACGTCGGCAATTTATGTCAGTGTCGCGCAGTTTGAACGTCACGAAATTTGAGCAACGCTGTCGTTAACTCCTGATAGACCTTTTGTGAAAAAAGTGATTACGTCAGTCACTTGTCTCTTTTTCAACTGTAGCTTCACCACATTTTTTTTCCAAAAAAATTATAAACACCGTTTTAGGGGTTCTGTTAAATGTCTCAATATATTTAATCAATTCTTTGACTGTTTTTTGTTATCATGATTATAACGAGGAAAAAGAGGAAAAATGCAAACATACAGTATCCTCGATTGAAATTAATTGCAATTTTTTTTGAATGGTGAAGATGTATTAACAAAGTTATCTGAATCAAAACTGATTCACCTACCAGCAATGGACTGATTCTCAGTAACTGGAGACAAAAAAAATTCTACTTAATGTATATCATACACACTTAAATATGAAAGTAACTAATTTGGTTAGAGAAGTTAACATTGTAGAGCTTTTTATCCAGAGAAACCACAGCTCCACTGTTGTATTTGTTTACAGTATTGCCCAGTCCATTGTATGACTCCATGACGCTGACGTATGTTCCAGCTGTCAGTGAAGCATCGATCGTTAAACATCTCACAGCTTTTTAGGAAAAAGTATAAGTCAAATCCAAATAAAAAACACTAGGAACGCACAGATTTAAGGGGCCACTTCACTATTCAAAGTCACCACCAAGTTTAAAGTAAAATGGCTAGATTAAAGTAATGTCTAGGATGTGTTACACACACATTCCACAAAGGTGAGGGGTCAAAGAAAAAATTAGGAGTGTTTCATTGTTACGTCACAGAGTTTACAGACTTCAGCTTGTTTTAAAGCACACAACATTCACACCAATGAAACGCAACTGAATTGTGGATAATACTCATTACCGCCAGTTTCCTGAATAAGAATAGCTTGTTAAAATGTCTGAAATTGCCTGGCTGAATATTGGAGATAAACACCGGAGTCAATGACTGTTAAAGGTGAATTGTGTAACACTGCAACCAACTGATTCCTCCTCAATCCTCACTCCCTTCCTGAGCATGACTGGAATCTACGATGTCTCTCTATGACTTCTCTCGAATGATGAGGAATCTATAGATCAACATACAAATGTACATTACATTACATTACAAATGTAATTTGTGTGTTTCATATGTAAACAGTAAATGTAGAAAATATGTCACAGAGCTGTGGTAGTGCTTTATAACTGACGTTCGGTAGCTGAATTAGTTGTAAGCATAGACCACTTACTATATGAGATCTACGTTAGCAGTGAAATCAAAGCAGAAAACTTTAACACCATAAACTTTGTTTTTTGTGCATTTGTTTATTTATCACAAGTCATATTGCAATATTCAACAACTATATTGCATGTTTTCCTAATATTGTACAACCCTAATTACAACTAGGGGAACGTTGTGGCACTGACGGGCCCGAGCACATGCATTTTAAAGCCTGTTGCGGTTAGTGGAGAGAGCGATCAATAACCAGGCGCATGTCTCCGCATTGTATGCATTTTGCGCACTGCAGCATTGATAAACGATTCACGTCCTGCGTCTGTCATGCACCGCTGGAACACGCTCACTAATCACGCATTACTGTCCACCCCATCAAGTTAAGACACCATACTGAAAACTTGATCTAAATCGAATTTAGTTTGAAAACAAGGGTTACCTCCTTTTGGCAGTAGGTGGTGCTATCGCTATCACTATACTAGACTAATAGATCTGTTCAGGTCAAAAACACTCTTTTCTCTCTTCAGATGTATAAACCTCTCATCTTTGCATCTAAGACATCAAAGGATTCTAGCATCACTGACACTGTGACATTTAAGCAAACTGACAACAAAGAATATTTTGCTTTATGAATCCTTGGAAGTGTTCTTTTATATATACAGCTCATTTGAGCTGTATATTGTATATCAAGAGCAGTTCATCAAAGTTTAAAACGTGTCACTTCCTGTTGCCAGCAGATGGCGCTGTAATTATGAGTCAATACTAAGATTAAGATTAAGATCCATTTATTGTCCCAAACACATGCACAGACATGCAAAGGCACACTCATGCAGGTAGGGAAATTTAACTTCTGCTTTTGACCCATCTGGTGCAGGACACACAGAGCAGTGAGCGACCATGTACGGCGCTCGGGGAGCAGATGTTGGGGGAGTAAGGTGCCTTGCTCAGGGGCACTAGACAGGGTAGGGAGACTCTTGGATTTTTGGGCAGATCAATCCAGGTTCGTCTTTTTTGTTGTCTCTCCGTGGAGTCAAACCAGAAACGAACCAGAGACCTTCTCTGCCCATAGTCCAAGTTTCTGCCACTAGACCACCGCCACTGATATGGATCTGATCAGGGCGGGACTGTAAATATGTGAATGAGGTTTGAGGTTGAAAGAACAAATGTACCTATCGATTTTTGTACCTGTCGGCCAATCTTAGGGCCGGGGCTTCACTTTAAGACGTGCTAATCAGATATTTTGTCACACCCATTCCTTAAAACCATATATATATCTTCAGGGGGGTGCTGTTGTTACACAAATGTATTTTGAGGGAGACTGAAGCACTAAGCAATTTCGTGTTTAACGGCGAATTGATGAACTTTGACGCCACGCCACTATTATGGCGTTTGAAGAAAAGTCACAGTAATCTTATGCCTTTATCAATGTCTTGCGACTCTTTTGACACAGTTTGACATGGTTGCAGTCAGTGATGAGGAGAAATACTTCCAAGTTTAAGATGTTCAAAAAACAAGACATTTCCTTTTGCCACCAGCGGGCGCAGTGAATTTATTTAATAATTTCTGTGTAGATGTCATCAGGCCGGGACTCTTGTCTTACAAGTCTAGTTTGGAGTCGATTGCACCATGTATGTCTGAGATACAGAACATCGTGTGTTTCACTACCTGAAATTAGAGGTAGTTTATATCTCCATCTTGTTGTGATGACACTCATGTCCATTTGAAGTTGATCTGATGAAAACTCGGGGACCAGTGGGCACTAAATCCAAAATGGCGGGCTTCCTGCTGCGTTTTCCCATTGCAACTCATAGTTGTTTTTTTGTCTAATCATGAAACACCTGGGCTACGATTTTTGTGAAGATCGTCGAAAGCTAACTGAGGGTCTTTTCCTTAGATGGCGCTGTTGAGCCATTTTTCACCACCCATTTAAAATTACTCCACAATACAGTACATTTTTGGGGTTTTGAATTTCCTGCAAACTTTTGTAAGAATTTGAGCATGTCTAGGCCCTAAAAAAGCCCGAAAGGGAAATATAAAATGCACGTGCTCGGGCCCATTAGTGCTGCAACATATCCCTAGTATTCTTATTGTTTTACATTTATGGGATAAAAAAAATATTACAATTATTGAAGAGATGAGTCCGGAGCAGCACAGGGAGCTGACAGCTGCAGGCATGGTGACCCACCTTCTGCTGGAGTGCCATGGTGTGCTTATGAACTGTAGTGACACACCTTTCAGACAGCCAGAGGAAATGCTGTGGTCAGGATCCTGAAAACTGTGAGAGTCTGCCACCGCACTTCTCCCAGTACTGCCTAGAAGATTTTTACATATTGTGGTATCACCAGAGGTTTAACCACTAGAAAGGTTGTAGGGCAGTGCGTCACAGAAGCATAGAGAAGTCCAAAAAAAGGTTTCAAAAGTCCGGTTTATTAAATAACAAAAAGTCTCTCCAGAAGCAAAACATAAAGTTCATCAAACTATAAGGATGTGTACTCCATCCACTTGCTTCTCACATGGTTCCTTTCCAAAGTCGTTTCGTCCACGTCTACTGCTTCCTGCTTCTGAGCTGTCTCCACTCTTTTGTTCTCCTCTCTCGCTCCCACACCTTTGCTCCAGCTTTAATGACGCAGCTTTAAAGAGCTTGGACCCTCCTCCAGCAGTAGCTTCTGGGAGATGTAGTCCTCCCGGCAGCCATCTTGTGGGGAGGCAGCCTCTCCCAGAGTGAGGCACATAACGCCCCTCTATAACCTGCCCTCTTGTGATGCCACAATATGCACAGGCAGTACTGGGAACAGGGACCTTGTCTTTCATTCATAGTGTCTGAGTTTACTTCCAGTCCCTCTGGAAGCTTTATACAGTACCAGAAGTATTCACACGCCTGCATATGCATATGTGTCTTTTTCTATTATATTCATATTGCCTATCATAAATTTTCTTCAATTAAGTTTACATTAAAATGAAAAGTGCAACAATAGAAAAGCATTAACTAATTTGCTATCATTATTTTGTAAATATATTATATATGTAAACTATATTATATATATATAAACTGTATGAAGCAGATCCCCCGAAAGATGGTCGAGACTTAAACTGATGTTCTGGTCGTTTATTTGAGCTGTCCTTATAACACATTAAACACCGTAAATACCTAAAAACAACCGTGGACAATGTAAGAACTTGTGCTTCCTCGGAGGGTTGCTAAAAAAAATACAAAGGACAAAAGACACAAAGGCACTAACTATGAACACAATGCATTAAATTCAAGAAATTAAATATAAAATAAACCCTGCAAAATAAACAGCACATGTTGTTTTCAGTCTAATCGCCTAACACAGCTTAAAAGTAAAATACATTGTCATATCTGCACTGCAACTTATTCTGGACTGTTTTGACCCTGATTATCCTGCACTTTGTGTAGATTGTTCTTTTATGAACACCAGAAGAATCTGAATGCTGAGATGGCGAGCTAAACCCAGATCGTGGATGCAGTCATCACCCTGCGGCGCACAACCCCGTGTGGCGCATATCAGCCTGCGGCGCACATCACCGTGTGGCGCACATCAGCGTGCGGCGCACATCATCAAGCGGCGCACATTATCCTTCAGGTCACATCATCACATCAATCTGCGGCGCACATCACCGTGTGGCGCAAATCACCGTGTGGCGCAAATCACCGTGTGGCGCAGATCACCCTGCAGCACATATCACCCTGTGGCGCACATCACCGTGTGGCGCAAATCACCGTGTGGCGCACATCAGCCTGCGGCACACATCACCGTGCTGCGCGCATCATCAAGGGGCGCACATTATCCTTCAGGTCACATCATCACATCACATTCATCGCCCACATCATCACATCAATCTGCGGCGCACATCACCGTGTGGCGCACATCAGCCTGCGGCGCATATCACCCTGTGGCGCACATCACCGTGTGGCGCACATCCCCCTGCGGGGGGACATCACCGTGTGGCGCACAACCCCGTGTGGCACACATCAGCCTGCGGCGCACAACCCTGTGTGGCACACATCACCGTGTGGCGCACATCAGCCGGCGGCGCACATCACCGTGTGGCGCACATCACCCTATGGCGCACATCCCCGTGCGGTGCACATCATCAAGCGGAGCAAATCACCGTGCACATCACCGTGTGGCGCACATCAGCCTGCGGCGCACATCACCGTGTGGCGCACATCAGCCTGCGGCGCACATTACCCTGCGGCGCACATCATCAAGCGGCGCACATCATCAAGGGGTGCACATCACCGTGCGGCGCACATCATCCTTCAGCGCACATCATCACATCACATTCATCGCCCACACCTGGTGTGGGAATAAATTTAAAAAAAATAAAAACGAAAGTTATTTTGAGTATGAAAACACTTGTTATTATATTTCACTTCATAATTGCAACAGCATGTGTTCTATTCATTGTTGCAAAACTTGTTCTGTAAATAATTCGTTTGCTACTGTGATCAACATCATTGATCTGAAGCTCAATGCTTATGCTGTCTTGTAATCAGGGGTTAATTTGTGCCGGATCCTGCCGGAACAGGATCCTGCCGGAACAGGATCCGGCACCTCTTGGTTTTGGCCTGCCCGTGTTCCGGGACTTATTTGGGCTGATCCGGTACCTCTCATATAGAAAAAAATATTAACACAGAGCTGCCAACTCTCACGCTTTCGTCGTGTGACACACATCCAATTACTCACGCCAAAAAAAAAGTGATTTGTTACAAGTGGCAAATACGTCGATCGCGAAGGCAGTGTGGGCCGCCGCCGCCGCCACGCCCCCCCGACAAGAGGTTCGCCGCGGACGAGGTTCGCTACATCGTCCAGGGCGGGGGGGTGGCGGCGGCGGCGGAGGCTAAAGACACACCGCCGCTGATGTGACGTTTTGTAATAAATCTCTAATTTGATTTTTGTGTTTGCAACTTCTGCTTCTGCTTGCGCGGCTATATTTTGGTCACCCCCGACAAAATCTTCAAAAAGACAGTTAAATTTACTGTCCTTTTTCAAAAAGAAGGAAGAGTTGCATGACGCTTCGAAACGAGTCAGAAAAGCCTCGACAAGCAGCAATGTTTTTTTCAGCAACGTTTTCTGTATGCGTTCCGGGACCTGTGCCCGTCTCGTCATCCCTGCGCTGTCATATGTACTTTGCGTTCCGGCACCTTGTGATTTACAAATTAAGCACTGATCACATCAATCTGCGGCGCACATCACCCTGCGGCGCACATCACCGTGCCACGCACATCATCAAGGGACGCACATTATCCTTCAGGTCACATCATCACATCAATCCGCAGCGCACATCAGCCTGCGGCGCACAACCCCGTGTGGCGCACATCACCCTGCGGCGCACATCACCGTGTGGCGCACATCACCGTGAGGCGCATATCACCGTGTGGCGCACATCATCAAGCGGCGCACAACCCCGTGTGGCGCATATCACCCTGCGGCGCACATCCCCGTGTGGCGCACATCCCCGTGTGGCGCACATCACCCTGCGGCGCATATCACCGTGTGGCGCACATCACCCTGCGGCGCACATCACCGTGCGGCGCACATCATCAGGCGGCGCACATCACCGTGTGGCGCACATCACCGTGTGGCGCACATCAGCCTGCGGCGCACATCATCAAGCGGCGCACAGCACCGTGTGGCGCACATCAGCCTGCGGCGCACATCACCCTGCGGCGCACATTACCGTGCGGCGCACATCATCAAGCGGCGCACAACCCCGTGTGGCGCACATCACCGTGTGCGCACATCAGCCTACGGCGCACATCACCGTGAGGCGCACATCACCCTGCGGCGCACATTACCGTGCGGCGCACATCAGCCTGCGGCGCAAATCACCGTGTGGCGCACATCAGCCTGCGGCGCAATTACATCAAGCTGGCGCACAACCCAGTGTGGCGCACATCAGCCTGCGGCACACATCACCGTGAGGCGCACATCACCCTGCGGCGCACATTACCGTGTGGCGCACATCATCAAGCGGCGCACAACCCCGTGTGGCGCACATCACCCTGCGGCGCACATTACCGTGCGGCGCACATCATCAAGCGGCGCACAGCACCGTGTGGCGCACATCAGCCTGCGGCGCACATCACCGTGTGGCACACATCACCCTGCGGCGCACATTACCGTGCGGCGCACATCAGCCTGCGGCGCAAATCACCGTGTGGCGCACATCAGCCTGCGGCGCAATTCATCAAGCTGCGCACAACCCAGTGTGGCGCACATCAGCCTGCGGCGCACATCACCGTGTGGCGCACATCATCAAGCGGAGTTGCATCACGCTTCGAAACGAGTCAGAAAAGCCTCGACAAGCAGCAATGTTTTTTTCAGCACCGTTTTCTGTATGCGTTCCGGGACCTGTGCCCGTCTCGTCATCCCTGCGCTGTCATATGTACTTTGTGTTCCGGCACCTTGTGATTTACAAATTAAGCACTGCTTGTAATAGTTTTCTAATCAGCAATAAATATAACAATTTCTGATCAACCCATATCAATTGCATGCTTTAAATAACATACATGTTAAAGCTCCTACCGTTTCAAGACAACCCGGCCTACTTCAGGGTTAAATCCAGCCCACTTCCTGGTTAAATCACACCCACTTCCGGGTTAGGCCCCGCCCACTCCGAGTACGGATACGGATACAGATAATTTATATGGTTAACAGGTACAGATACAGATACAGATAATGCTGTACTCGCTCATCCCTAGTTATCAGTTTAAGTCAAGGGAGATGTTGGAGAAATGGGTTGTGAAAGATTTATGTGAGAAGAGTGATCAGGAGTTTCATCCCCTCGATAAAAGTAATGATAATCCAGTAATCCAGGTTCTGTAAAGCAACCAGAAGCAGCATGAGATTCCTGGTGTTGAATTGTGTTTATATTTTAATTGTGGTTTTGTACATCGGTGCAACACTAGATATTAGATAATTTCCCATACGACACCTGACGATCTCTCACGGCACTCTAGTGTGCCGTGGCACGCTGGTTGCAAATCACTGGATTACTCGAACGCGTTACTGAAAAATGTGGTCAGATTAGAGTAACGCGTTAGTAAGGCGTTACTAAATAACGCGTTACCGGCATCACTGATAGTGAATACATACTGTAAGGGTCATTTTTGATCCATATGTTTAAAAGCGATGACGAAACACAAAGTTTGCGTTTGATTATAAAGCGGTGGTAATCACTGGTAAATTGTGGTAATCAAAACGACATTTCAGTCAGACATTTCACGTTCAAATATATTTTGCAGCATTAGAACAGAGGTTAGGGTTTGGCGTCTAGGCTCCAACTTAATCACTCCACAATATGATTACACAAGAATGCTGGGAGTGATGAGCAAATACGTGTAACCCCCCATTGGAGCCTACAGGTGGATGCTGGGGTGATGGAGGGGCTGAAGCAACTGGTAGCAATACTGCAGCAGTAGTGCGAGCAAAAGGGATGATGGGAAATTTCTCTCTGCTTAAATAGATCACCTGATAAAGTCTGTGTGTATTATAGATGGTTGTGATGAGTGAGGTATGTCACAGAATGTGCGCAGCACAGCTTGAGTTGGCTGCCTGAACTAGCTCTCCGCCGTTGTTCCATATTCAATGAATACTAAGAATATTTAATGATAAATTACATTTATTTCAAACATATAGCGAATAAACACTCATGCATCAAACAACACAGGAAATAAATACGGCTTACACAGGTTAGTGATACAAAACAATTGTATTCCAGAAAAATTACAAAAGAAAAATTACAAAGAAAAATTATTGGGGAATACCTGAAATACTGAAGGATGAAATTCATTCACTGCAAAGATGGAATTCAACCTTAGCCGTGTCACTTTTGACCAATGTTGTGTATCAAAGGGTTAACCCTCTGCAGTGATGCCGGTAACGCGCTACTTAGTAACGCGCTACTCTAATCTGACCATTTTTTTCAGTAACGAGTAATCTAACGCGTTACTATTTACAATCCAGTAATCAGATTAAAGTTACTTGTCCAAGTCACTGTGCGTTACTATTTGGGTATTTGTGGTTAAACCGATGGTCACGTGCCGCGGCTGGGGGAGCAGTCCCATCCGGTGGTTTCTAATAAAGTGAGTGTTGGCAAAACCGGTTCTCATTTTTATGTTGAGGCGGCAGGGGTGTTGTCGGCAGCTGCTGATTGTAAATAATAAAGTAACTTGTAATCTAACTTAGTTACTTTTAAAATAAAGTAACTTGTAATCTAACTAAGTTACTTTTTCAAAGTAACTGTGGCAACACTGACCCTCTGATACATAATATGGGAATAACACTTCTTTGTGACTTGATATTTAACTCCACACAGGCTTTATATAAAAGAAAACTTCAAAGGATTCATTAAGCAAATAATTCCTTCTTGTCAGTTAGCTTTAATGTCACAGTGTCAGTGGTCATAGATTGCTTCGATGTCTTAGCAAAGGTGAAAGATTTATACGATCTGCCGAGAAACAAGTGGTTCTGACCTAAACAGATCTTTTGTATGTATTTGTCCATGGATATCTTTTATTGTATCTTAACCTTTCATTTGCCATGCCAGTGTAAGCAATTGTGATTTGTCGTAATATTGTGATGTAGATTCGAGATGTTCCAACAAAGCGAGGGTGCCAGAACAGTCCGGACACAAAGAAGAGGCAACCCAGCAAGGCGGATAACTTTTAAGGTGTCTGTGCTGAGAAACCACAGCGTTGTACAGTACAGGTCTAATTGGGGTAATCTCTATATTTTGCTTTTTTACCATGTTTCACATTGAACTTTGATAAATGGAGTTTTGAATTACTCCGATTAATATTTATATTATTAGTAGGTTATTATTATTTGTCCTGTTGTTATTATTAATGACACAAATAGGATAAAGTTAAAATTACATGTTACATATCTTTCTTTACATCTGTTCACAGATGCTATGCCAGTCTGTCGCGTGTGCGTCCCACTTGACCTTGATGCGGAGGAATTCATCAGCGCACTCAGGAATAATGTCCCTGAGGTGCCAGAACAATTTGAACTCTGCAGGGTTAATAGGCAACGAGTCATTTTCCCCCTGCAGGAGCAGTGCCCCAGGGACATTCGAACAAGAAATGCCTTGGGCTGCTCAAGACTGTATCTACGCCCAAAGGTATGCAAATCTGTGAACCTCCCGAAGGGTGATTCGGCAATATCATGATCTCATTTATTCCAGCCACCACAGTTGATTGATTATTGTTCATTTAGGCTACCATATGATGAAAGAAACCTGAATGATTATTAATACCTTAGTTTATTATTATTCATCCATTATTCAACCAACATGGGTATTTACCGAACATAGCCAAACTAAGGTATTAATAATCATTTAATTTACTCAGCATCAGCAGCAAAGCATAGCGATAATTACTATTCTCTCAGATGTTATCCTGCCCTGGTGTCCATGTTTTTATGGTTTATATTAGCAACATGTAGGTAATTAAAGGTAATTCTCTATAGGAGATGTGAAAACAAATTATTTCAATCTCACACAAAGAGCCATTATAACTTCTATTGCACCACAGCCTAGTTTTTCTGCACACATCTTACAGAAAGAGGATTCTATAAAATGTGTTGATGACTTTTGCAAGCCATTGTTAAATATAGGTATGCATTTCCTTTAGGTTTCTGCAGCAAGTTTCAATGTCCTTCAGCAGCCTGAGGCAATAAGGCAAGTATTGTTTCTTTTGTTATTTTAGATGCATAACTCCGCCTTTTGAATGTACACCTCGTAGATTAATGGAAAGCCATTTCTATTTTCGGTTGCATGGATACTGTCATTAACTGCTTCATCGTTTTTATTCAAGACCTGAAGCCGGCCAAAGTCAGACAAACTCGCAGCTGGATCAGCAAGTCCTCCATCAGCCTGAGGCTACAAGGCAAGTGGTGTTTGATGCTTAACTCTATCTTTTGAAATGCACACTTTACTGGACTTTACCTGACTTGGATTGACTTAAATTTGTATTAACCTGTTACTATTCTGAAGACTAAGAATACAAAACCCCAAATACAGTGTCAGCACCATTTAGAGGAGCTAATTTACATAAGTCTGACTGATGTAAATTATACCTTACAATAAAATTAATATATTATTTTTATTATTTCCCCAAAACTAAAGATGACTAATAAAGCTCTACAAATAAATTTTATTTAAATACAAAGTGGTGTCCTTTATTGGACATTGCGTGTTATAATGCCTCCCTAATTAATAATGCTGGTTTGATAAACATTTTTTTGAGTCAATAAAGATTTCAAGCCATCTCAGCAGATGTATGCTGGTGCAAATATTAATTTAAATGTCTACTATTACACTCTGAATTGAATATGGATATGTTCCTTATCATGCGACAACAGTTATGTGGCCTTTGTGTTAGTAATTACTGGTAATCTTTGTTTATCCTATAGAGAGGACTTCTATGTTGACACGGACTCATCTGATGTTGAGGAGGTCCTTCTGGCACCTCCTGTCCACAGTAATTCAGATGTAAGCACATAAAACTCAGTGAATATTCATCTTGATGTAATAAGTCTTCATTCCTTGTGAAAGTAAAATCATGTGCCCATGAAGTGTTTTATCCGATTTCAGAATAACATGGACCTTACCATTATTCTACAAGATTTGCGCCATGAAAATGTTGACCAGAGCACTAGCTTCCCAGTCATTGCCAGGCGCAGGTATATCTTGAAAAGTGCCTGTATGGCGCTTACAAAGCCACATTTTGATTGGCACAAGGTGCCAAACATCGAGTTCGTGTCAGAAATGGCAGACGACTATGGTGGTCCGAGGAGGGAATTTTTTAGGTAAGTTAAATACCCTTAAATACTTGTTAATAAAGTCATACAGTAAAAATGTTATTGTTACATTAAGAAATGAATGTGTATTATATAAATATATATATATATATATATAAGACATTTCACAAAATAAGTTCCACTAATAATTTCTTGCAGATTACTAATGTTGGAAGTTCAAAACTCCTATGGAGTTTTTGAGGGGAAGCCAGGGGACCTCATGTTCTCTTATGACCAGCAGTCCCTGGCGCTGAACAAATACTTCACCGCAGGAAAGCTAACAGCCTGGTCCATAATTCACAATGGACCAGGCCCCCGCTGCATCAATGCAGCTCTTTTTAAAATGATGTGTGGTGAGAGGCCAGACCTCACATCTTTTAATTTGGACCTCTTCATAGAGGAGGAGGTCCAAAAAAACATGAGAAAGGTAAATTAATGAGGGCCCATGTTTTTTGTGAAGACGGACATAATATGAAGGATGGGGTGGAAGGATGCAGATGGCTATAATATTTTATAATAACACAGAAAATCTATGAAAGTAATCTAGCATATTATGATAACAGCTTTGCATGTTAGGTTATCATTTTTCTTAAAGTTGTCATTGTACTTAGGTTAAAATGTGTAGGACACCAGAGGACATCACTGTACTCAAAGCATCCATTGGGGACTGGATATGTGACTGTGGTATCCCTGATATCTACACAGCCAGTCTGCAGGACCTGCCCAGAGTCTACACACAGATCTTGACTCATTTTCTTTTCCATCGGTAAGAAATGAAGATGAAATTGAACTATGTGGGACAACCCCTTAACAATAGGCTAACAGTTATCATTACGTTGACTTTTATTATGTGTTTTTACAAAATTAATTTTCCATAATTGCCCCTTATACTGAAAAGAATGGAAAAAGATGCTTATTAACGTTGCAGTCCCAAGCAAATTCTTTTGTACAAACAACATGATGTCGATTAGATGGTAACCATTTATTATTTTTCTGTGATAAGGGTATCAAACACAAAAAATAAAAACATTACTGTTTGTGTTCGACAGAGTCGCCAGCATGATACTGCAGTTCATTGCTGGCATGAATTCCTGTGGCCAGTTCTGGGAAACAGTGAAGAAATCCTGCAAACAGTTCCTTCCAATGTTCACTAAGACTGGAACAAAACTTAATCGGAACTGTTTCAAAAATCTCTTCACCATTGCCTGGAGTCCTGCGGGAAGCAACAGGCGGGAGAATGAAGAGGCCACCATTTACCATTGGGAATGGTGGCTGACGGAGATTCAAGGTAAATACTGATAGATTTGGAATACCATTGATATGTATTTTGACGTAGCCAAATACATTTCCTGTTCTTTTAAACAAGCAACAAATTCTTCTCATTTTTTGAATTAAAAGCCAGCTAAGCACTAACAGGCACATGCATATTGCGTTGCAAAAGTCTCACCGAATATGTGTAAGTATATTTTTTTAAAGCATTTATGTAACTTGATCCAGGTTGGTAAGAGAGAGAGGCTGTTTTTGGCAATTTATGAGCTAACCGTTTGGCGAATGTCTAAGCACACAATCCCAGACCGAGCCCCACATTTTGATGTATTTTTAGTGCATGTATGATGAAAAATGCTGCAGGAGTAGCGGGACAAAATTTCATACATAAAAAGAATAAGAAGCAGTCAAATAATAAGTATGCAGAATAGTAATATAAGGCCAATGCATTGAGTGCTTAGGCACGCATAATTAGATATACTAATGACTTTCAGTGAGGTTTAATATTTTGGAAAGTATTGTATATGCTCCAAAACAATCAATCAGAGTTACTGTAAAAGGGTCTTGGCTATAATGCAAGTGAAAATTCCAGCCATCCTTTCCATCGAGAGGCAAGATCTGTTATTGATAATAATGGTAACATTTCACTTTACTCAATGGGGCAATTTGTAATTGGTCACTTATATTCCTGTTTTGATCTTGAAGTGACCCTGGTTTAAACATTGTGCTGATGATGTGACCCTGGCGAAAATAAACAGGCATATTAGATTTTTTACATATTTGGATTCTCAGCACATCTCATATGTGTGTAGAATCTCATGGTTTTTCTTAACACGGTCTCACAAATTAGACTTATTTACCATTATTTCAATTAATGTTATCCAACCAATTTAGTGTTCATGAAAAGAGAAAATATACTCATTAGTTCTATTGCATTACCAATCATTTCACAATGGAAATGAACACATCATACTGCATTTACCAGAAAATAAAAGTCCCCACTGTATCTATGTAATTATACACTTTCTAAGCTTCACATTCCACTTCTGTATGTCAACAGAGGCTGAGGTGGACATCACGTTTGAGGAGGTGTTGGTTTTCGTAACTGGGGCTGACTGCCTTCCACCACTGGGGTTCCATCGGTTCCTCACCCTGCAATTTTTTGATCAAGAGCCAGGTATACGTCGGCTACCCTATGCCTCAACATGCAGCCTCTTTCTCTCCCTGCCAAGAGGCGTTAGTGATCAGGGGGAGTTTAAGGAGCTTATGGACATGGCCCTGAAGGGGTCACTGGGGTTTGGGAAAGTCTGATTGCTGATGATTTTGTTTGCACTTGTTAGGTGTATTAAACATTTTTTTGTTATAGTTAAAGCTTAATGCTCAATTTGTTTCTTTTAAGATTGTTCAGCTGTTCCAATCTATTTGTTCAACCTGTGTTCATTAATTATTGTACATATATATATATTGTAAAGCACAACTCTGAACACATTGTCCAATTTCTAAAACAGTGGTTGTTTTATTCTAAGTAACCTAAAGGAACAGAGACACGCGTGAGTGTCAAAGTAAAACAGGAAGTGACATATAACATGAAACAGGAAGTGTTACCTGGAGGAGGTGGTGTAGAGCCTGTTTTGATGTTCAGGAGCATTGCTAGGGTAGGGATGAGAGGTGATTCTGGATCCGATGATGCTGAAATGTGAGGTCTTGCGTTCATGATCGCTGCCACCTCAGCCATGGCTGAGGTCAGACATGATTTTTTCTGTTCAAGCAGCATGTAGTCCAGAGTGCAACGAGCAATGCCAATCATTCGTTTCCATGAGCGACCCATGTGGGAAGCATTTGTTGGGTTGAACACCCAGGTGGAGTTCTGTGTA
This sequence comes from Pseudopleuronectes americanus, assembly GCA_038501795.1. Classification (NCBI taxonomy): domain Eukaryota; kingdom Metazoa; phylum Chordata; class Actinopteri; order Pleuronectiformes; family Pleuronectidae; genus Pseudopleuronectes; species Pseudopleuronectes americanus. Next base: position 1,191,213 of record CM076733.1, on the reverse strand, counting down.
CTCTGGGTACTTTTCCACATGGTTGAAGCTCAGATTTGTAGTGTTCATCCCTAACTCTGGAGAGGCTCCTGCAATTATTCAACCAATATAATAAATATAGGGGTTGAATAATTTGTCTATACTTTTCAAGTATAGAGAATTATAGTTAAAATGTTCCAGGATCGAGTTTAGAAGTATTTCTTAGTATTTAAGAGTTAGAAAGTATGGGATCAATCAATCAATCAATCAAATTTTATTTGTATAGCCCATATTCACAAATTACATTCATCTCATAGGGCTTTAACAGGGTGTGGCATCCTCTGTCCTTAACCCTCAGCAAGAGTGAGGAAAAACTACTAAAAACCATTTTAACAGGGTAAAAATAAGTAGAAACCTCAGAGAGAGCCACATGTGAGGGATCCCTCTCCCAGGACGGACAGAAGTGCAATAGATGCCACGTGTAGAAAACATTCATCATTAAAGTCTTTAGCGGCATTGATCACCGTCTGGTTCTCTGCCTCCACTGCCAAGGACAAGGGCAGACTGCAGCGGATTATTCGGTCAGCTGAGAAGGTCATCGGCTGTGACCTGCCGGCTCTCCTAGACCTGTTCCACTCCAGGACCAGTAAGAGAGCAGGCAAGATCATCGCTGATCCTTCCCATCCCGGTCACCACCTGTTCCAGAGACTCCCGTCCGGGAAAAGGTTCCGGGCCATCAGGACTAAAACCTCACGTCACCTGAACAGTTTTTTCCCCATGGCGGTGGGGCTCAAAAACAAGCCCCCTGCACCACACTGACTCTTCATCACACTGACTCTGCTGACCCCCCACACCCCGACCCACCCTCGCACATAAGTTATAACTCTATATTACTGGCACTATAAACAATCTCTGCACCTTAAAACTGCATGTTACTCTTTTACTGTATATATTGTTGTTTTGTTTTTTATATTATTGCTAATATTGTTCGATGTTGTTTATATTGTTCGATGTTGTTTATATTGTTCGATATTGTTGTCTTTATGTTGTTGTTTTTATATTTTTATATTGTTGTTTGTAAAGTGCACCAACCACACCAAGTCAATTTCCTGTATGTGCAAATATACATGTGTAACCCACATGGATTCCAGACCCATGTATGTAATTTAGAGAGAGTTTCCAGGGCCCCACCACAAGGTGGCGCGCTAGCCCTACAGTCATGGTCACACCCACGCAGTACGTGCTCGTCCTCAGACTCACCCGAGACATTGACCGTGAGTGCCACTCGTCGAGTGAGCTGACGAACCTGGGAGAGAGCTTTGTGTGTCGTGAGAGAGAGAGCGGAGCTGTTTCAGCCGTGTAAACTTCTGTTGGACTCCGATTGGTTTTTCTTGCTAGATCAGAGATTGATCAGAATTCTGAACCTTTGGTGGTTCAGTGGCGAGCCAGGCGATTAACAACAGACGGAGATCGGGATCCACTCCGAAGATCAAGACATCTACTCACTTTGATTGATACAGATAAGAACATACACCAAAAACCTACCCGGGTAGTAGAACAAACACATATAGATATCGAAGAAACAACACTTTTCTTTGACCTTTATTTTATTATTTTATTTTGTATTTTATTGAAAGAGCTCTATTTTGTTTTTCTATTTTTGTTATGCAAATAGTTATTGTTGTGAGACAATAAATGATCACTGTTCAACTTCCAGTCAGAGTCCAGCTTTCTGAACCTAGAGGAATGTGGGTTGTTATCTTTCATTGAGGTTAGAGACGCTACACATGGCAATAAAAATAATTCTGATTCTGATTCTGATTCTGATGCAGTCCCGCTGCAATCACAGTCCATGGTCAGCAACCAGCAGGACCACGATCCAGCATCCAGCATCCAGACCAGAGGCCACTCCAGTCCTCAGTCACCATTCACCGCCGCCCACCAGGACCCACCACGAGCCATCGCCGCGGCCCTGGTCCACCTCCTTTACCCAGTGCCAACGCGACATAGGGTCCGCCACCAGCACCACGATTAGCCCACATGACACAGAATCCGCCACACTGGGTCCACCACTGCGACCCCCGATGCGCAATCCACAAACAGCAATCCATGGTGCGGCCACAGAGGCCCTGGATCTGCGGGTTGAAGCCTAGACACAGTAAATATACTGTGTACGTTTGTTTGCTCGCTCTAGCATGACAAGGCAGACCGTTCTGTCAAAATGAAGGAGAGTGGAGCAGCTGTGGAGAAGGTTGGGGTCTGGCTTGGTTAATTTTCTCTCATACGTCCATGTTCAGCACAGCTCTATTTATTAGGCTTTTAGCCTAATAAATAAATGACTAGTCAAATATTGTCCTAGCCCTATAATACTTAGTTGTGATCATACCAAGTTTTACCATTATTGATTTGTTTTGACCTAAATGATCCCAAATAGGAAGGATTCCAACCAGGAAGCAAAGGAGGAAAAAATATGAGAGAGAAAGAAAGCGGAGGAGGAAGATGAGGCCTTCTGGAAGAAGACGATGGCTTAGTTTGCAAAGGACGATCGGATCGATTATATGAAGGACCAGAAAAGACGCATGAAGCAATTTCAGCACAAAAAGGAGGTGGAGAAACTGATACAGGATCAGAGACGACAGCGTCGACTGATGTGGTATGTCCCATGCTCTCTATTTACAAAATAACATCAATTATGAAGTGGTACTGGCGTAGCTTCACTGTCAAATGTTCAACGTTTACTATATGTGAAGCCGAAGTTTCCCTGTCAGATGTTTTACTGGTCATGATACACTGTGGAAGGCAACAAGTAGCAGTAACCAAGTTTTATCTCAATATTTTCTTAAACACGTCACCTTTGAAATACATAAAGATTCCTTTTATCTATGACCACTGACACTGTCACTGCAGGAATGGAGTTGTTTGTTTACGGCTCAGCATCAAAGTATTCATGGTCCATGGATGTCCGCGATACCAACATTGTGTTTTAATGGTGTGTGACCAAACTTTGACGCCACGCCATGGTCACAATGTGTGACGAATAATCGATCTTTGAGTTATTTTGTATCTCCATCTTGGTGTGATGACACTCCTCTCAATTTGAAGTTGATCTGATGTAAGCCCTGGTACAAGTACCTCAAAGTAAAAATGTGGAATATGTCCAAAATGGCCACTAAATGCAAAATAGCAGGCTTCCTGTTGAGTTTTTCTAAATGCATCTGTAGACTTTTTTTTCCTCCAGTGTATGTAAATTTTCACCTCTTCCTAATGGTCTGCAAATTTTTTAAAGAATTTGAGCATGGTAAAGCCCTCAAAAAGGCAATTAATTTTCCTGAAAAATTATAATAACAATAATAATCCTTACAATTTCAATAGGGCCTCACTGTCTTGTCAGTGCCTGTCAGTGCTCGGGCCTAATAAAATAAAATAAAATAGCTAGTGCATTTTAGATCCCATATCGTACCTGCACATATGATGTCTTACTTGTTGGTATCCAGACCTTTATCTCATATCATTATCACCCGGGTGCAGGTGCACTCTAATGATTCATCTCGATATTTCTATTAGATAAATTTATAACGATTGTCTTTTTTACCAAACCATGTATTACTTTGCCTGGAATACTACAACACGAGGTAAGACTCATAATTATCTCACTTCTCCTGATCTACCTTCTTCGTCTTACTTACTTTTGGCGGTATTCCTCTTCGATGCTCTGCTCAACCCCCTTCTAATCCTGATGACATCTCACAGGGGTACAAAATGCCAAAGACTGTAAACATTCACATTTATTCTGTGCATTTGCTAAAATAAACATCTTTAAATTGAGAAATCAAGTCTCTCCTGATTTGACAAATCTTACATGCTGGACATTAAAATTGCATCATGGTAAACAAACACAAATCTGTTCAGCATGTCGTGCAGAACATCATTAATCAGTGCCCAAACAGCAGGTCCACTAGTTAAACCAAAAGGCATGAAAAAGTATTCAAAAATATCCCCAGTGGAGTATTAAAAGCAATCTTCCACTCCTCCCCCTCCTTTATTAGCACTGGCATTGGCATTGCGAAGGTCCAACTGAGATAAAACGGTAGCTTGATGAAGGGGCCGAAAGCAGAGTCGAATGAGTGGAAGGGGATACTTGTTTTTCACACTTATGTCCAGGGTTCCTGCGGTCATGAAAAACCTGGAAAAGTCATGGATCATTTATTTCCAGGGCTGGAAAAGTGCTTGAAAAAAATGAAATCACCAAAGATTTGAAGAAGACATGGAAAATTGTTATGTTCATATTTTCATGTCGTTCATTTACACTGAGTTTTAAATAATTCATATGCTTTTGAAAGAAACACTTTCCGTCATTACTTGGCCTGAAAGTTTTAAAATGCACATCCAAACTATCCATCTGTCAGACCTGAGCATTATTAATATTGTAGGTTACATATACATTTATCTCAAATAAAGCTTTAAATGAACTTTTACAGCTATCCGTGTTTGTCACCATCCAGTTTGTTCTGCATTAATTCACCTCGTATAAGTGAAACTTGTGTTGGGCCATGATATTTGGGCAAACCACAGGCCTCCTTTTAGGCCTACATGGGTGGTCAAAACTTGAAACAAGCATGCCGCATGTCTGGAGCGAACTCAATATCCCAAGATGCCACAGGTTCTATCGTTCTGAAAAACCAAGGCACTCAGTCTATCAGGGGGCAACAGGCTCCTTTTGTTTCAGCAACTTCTCCCAGAGATGTGAAAAAGCCACAATGCCACAAAAGCCAAATCCACAACTCCTGCCAAGGACAGCAGGCTGTCCAGCCTCTCTTCTCCGGCATCGCCAAGGGGCGGGCCAGGCTGCTCGAGCACATCTTCTCTTCCCAGCCAACAAACGGAGGTCATAGGTGTAGCTTTCCAACTCATCTTCTTATGGAAACCTCGTCTCAAATCAAGCTTCTAAAAATTCCTAGCAGCGACTCAATGTCCTGCAGGTAAGGACTTCGAACAAGCATTTGAGCACACAGCTCCGAAGCAATGCTAAGGCAGAGACCCTTTGACCAAACGGCAGGACGAATTGCAAACTTGAAAGCAACCTTTTTTCCCTTTCCCTCGGACTGGTAATCTGGGCTTAATAATTATACTAGACTAGCAAGACTGTTTATTTGATTCTGTGTGTGTTTATAAGGTTTATATGTGTTTGTGATATTTTGTTTATAAGTTATTTGAAAGTTAAGTGTTAGATACGCTCTTCACAGGCGTTCTCTCTGATTAACATACACACAGACACACATAGTCTCCACCTAGTTAAACCTTCCCCTGCCACCAGTCGTAAACGACTTCAGAAAAGTCTGCTATTTTAGCCCCCTAATTTGCATACAGACACACACTCTCAAATTCACGTCCTTGTTAGTTAGAACGTTTGTTTAGTAATTTGTGTTTTTATATTTTATTATGTTCATAATATATGTTTTTCTTTCGCAAATGGTCTGTCACTAATAATGCATAAGTGAATTTTGCCAATCGTTACACTGTTAAGAACTCAATATCCTTCACTGTTCATTATATAATCTTTAATAGTAAAATATTGAGATTTGTAATTGTAATACATCTAAATGAGACTGATCTTAATCAATAAATTGGCTTTTCCCTTCCTTAGAAAGGTGATGCTCCGAGACAACTTTAACCATTTAAAGTTATGATTTAATATTAATATTTTGATAACCAATCTATTGAATGCCTAAAGGCTCATCATTCTATGGTAACACTTCTTAAGCACTATTGCAGGACAAATGTGTGACGGGGACTTACAGGAACAAGTTCTCTGCACAAGAGAGCTCCCTACTACTACGACTGCAGAGGACATTTTCAGCTCCTTGGACTTGTATTTGAGTTCAGTGGGACTAAACTGGGACATGTTCTTCGGTATCACAACTGATGCCGCTGCCTGTACGACAGGAAAACAATTTCGGGTTGGGAGGAGAATACTTGACAAAGCTAAGAATGCAACTTTGAACCATTGTTTTTTGCATGAAATTAAATCAAAAACTCAAAGAAACAAACTGAAAATAAAATCAAAAACTGAAAACACACGTCATTCTGTCACTGTGTTGCATGTCTCCTGACACTCTTTGTTCTTCTTCAGCACTTGTTAGGCATGTGAAAAAGCTAAATATTTCAATCTGAGCTGTGAGGTACACTACAACATTCAGAGCAAGCTAGAGTGAGGAGACTTGAGGGCTCACTCTTTTTATTGGACTTACGTGATTTATTTATAATCTATTTAATATAAAATTGTGACTTCAAACGAATTTTGTGTCAATAAACTGTGATTGTTTTAACTCATTTCAAATTACATGTGATTTATTTCAGTTGTCTACATCCATGTATTGTTTTTGTAATAAATCATGTTGTTATTACCACTTTATGACGTCTACGAATTGTCTTTTTTTAATAACTGAACTATGACTTGTGATTTTAAGCGAATTTCGTATGGATAAACTGTGATTGTTTTAACTTACATATCAAATTACATATTATTTATTTCCTCAGTGTTTATTTGAGTTGTCTACATCCATGTATTCTTTTTCTGATCCATCATGTTTTTATTACTACTTCGTAACATCCCAAAAATTTTCTTTTTTTCAATAGTCTTTCTGATTTGTGAGTTTCTTTCTTGTTCTGATAAACTTAAGTCTCGATTATCATTCTGAAGAACAAACTGGTGTCAGATATGATGACAGTGAAGACACTGATACAGTTACATGACTGAGTGTGAAGCCATTTCTGTGAACAACCGTCATCACTGAGTGTTGGTGGAGTCCTCATCTTTTCAAGATTCAAGATTCAAGATTTTTATTATCAAATGCACAACAATAACATTAAGCAGTCGCTGGCAGTGAAATGCTTGAGTCACAGGCTCTCTTCTAGCAATGCTCAAGGAATTACAACCTAAAATAGAAATAGTATAAAATTGAAAAAAATTGAATATCAAAATTTAAAATAGAAAATAAAGTATATATATCTAAATATATATATAAACGGCTGAAGAGAAAATAAAACAACAATAGTGCAATGGTGCAAATATGCAAATATGTCACGGTGCTGGTTTGATGGAGTTATTGCAGTTCAGAGGAGTTTAAAAGTCTTATGGCCTGGGAGATGAATCGTCTCTGAGCCTGGTGGTGCGGGCCAGGATGCTGCGGTACTGTCGGCCAGACGGCAGCAGGCAAACATGTTTATGGCTGGGGTGAAAGGGGTCTTTAGTATATAAATCCTGCCTGAGGATGAATCACACAAAATTTACATCAGGGGTATTCAACTAAAATTTAAAGAGGTCCAGTTTGAGAAAATTTCTTGAAGCAAATGTGCGGAAGATCATAATTTCTAACTATTTAGTGTGATATATATTTAATAACCTAGTAGTTGGATCAGCAACTGCATTTACTCAATACCTGACTGTCAAAACAAATTAATTCAGTACGATTCAAAAACTTTTTGAAAATATTTATTGTCATGTAACATAGAAATGAACTTATACACTATCGTTCAAAAGTTTGGGGTCACCCAGACAATTTCGTGTTTTACATGAAAACTCATGCTTTTATTTATCAAATGAGTTGCAAAATTAATAGGAAATATAGTCAAGACATTGACAAGGTTAGAAATAATGATTTTTATTTGAAATATTAATTTTGTTCTGCAAACTTTGCTTTCGTCAAAGAATGCTCCATTTGTAGCAATTACAGCATTGCAGACCTTTGGCATTCTAGCTATTCATTTGTTGAGGTAATCTGTAGAAATCTCACCCCACGCTTCCTCAAGCACCTCCCACAAGTTGGATTGGCTTGATGGGAACTTCTTGCATACCATACGGTCAAGCCGCTCCCACAACAGCTCAATGGGGTTGAGATCTGGTGACTGCACTGGCCACTCCATTACAGACAGCATACCAGCTGCCTGCTTCTTCCCTAAATAGTTCTTGCATAATTTGGAGGTGTGCTTTTAGTCATTGTCCTGTTGTAGGAGGAAATTGGCTCCAATCAAGCGCTGTCCACAGGGTATGGCATGGCGTTGCAAAATGGAATGATAGCCTTCCTTATTTAAAATCCCTTTTACCTTGTACAAATCTCCCACTTTACCAGCACCAAAGCAGACCCAGACCATCACTTTACCTCCACCATGCTTTACCAATGGCGTCAGGACTCTTCCAGCATCTTTTCACCTGTTCTGCGTTTCACAAATTTTCTTCTGTATGATCCAAACACCTCAAACTTTGATTTGTCTGTCCATAACAGTTTTTTCCAATCTTCCTCTGTCTATGGCTGTGTTCTTTTGACTCATATCAATCTTTTTTCTTTTTATTGGCCAGTCTCAGATATCGCTTATTCTTTGCCACTCTGCCTAGAAGGCCTGCATCCCGGAGTTGCCTCTTCACTGTAGACTTTGACACTGGCGTTTTGCGGGTACCATTTAAAAAAGCTGCCAGTTGAGGACCTGTGAGGTGTCAATTTCTCAAACTAGAGACTCTAATATACTTGTCTTCTTGCTGAGTTGTGAACCGGGGCCTCCCACTTTTCTTTCTACTCTAGTTACAGCCCGTTTGTGCTGTTCTCTGAAGGGAATAGTACACACCGTTGTAGAAAATGTTCAGTTTCATCGCAATTTCTCGCATTGAATAGCCTTAATTTCTAAGAACAAGAATAGACTGTTAAGTTTCACATGAAAGTTCTCTTTTTCTGGCCATTTTGAGAGTCTAATCAAACCCACAACTGTGATGCTCCAGATACTCAACTAGCTCAAAGGAGGGCCAGTGTTATAGCTTCTGTCAACAGCTAAACAGTTTTCAGCTGTGCTAACATAATTGCACAAGGGCTTTTCAAGGGTTTTCTAATCATGAATTAGTCTTCTGAGGCGATTAGCAAACACAATGTACCATTAGAACACTGGAGTGATAGTTGCTGGAAATGGGCCTCTACACACCTATGTAGATATGTCATTAAAAACCAGACGTTTCCACCTAAAATAGTCATTAACCACATCAACAATGTATAGAGTGTATTTCTGATTAATTTAATGTTATTTTCATTGAAAGAAACAGTGCTTTTCTTTGAAAAATAAGGAAATTACTAAGTGACCCCAAACTTTTGAACGGAAGTGTATATGTATGATTGCAGATATGTATAATGTTCTCTCATTAACTAAATAAAAGTAGGACTGCATTTCAAAATAAGACAAAATAAATAAAATGTGCAAATAAAATGCTTAACTTCAGAAAAATAATATAAAGGAAGCTTGTCTTGTGTTAATGCTCCGGAGCATGTTAATACTTCAGAGATATTTCTTGTCGCTAGTGGGTTCTCCTCACTAACGAGGAGGACATTGTGCAGAGCTTTATATAAACAGTCTTTGGTGCAGAGTGGAGTTAGAAAACTATGCTTTCATCCTACCTGGTTTATCTGCAAGGAAGATTTTAAAGTTTATGATTTTCACAACATGAAACAGAAATTGCTTTATTATTTTTTACTTGTGTGGCTTGTATTTAAGTTTGAAAGATGTTGAAATTGTCCTATTTTCTTCATACATTGCATGTCGACTATTAATACTGATAATTGCACTTGTTAAGATGACAGTCTCATCGAGTCTATTTTCCCTTCCATCAATGCCCCTGTAAGCTTCAAAGTTTCAAAGTGTTCTAAAAATTATATTATATGGAAATCCTACAGTGCAGACACTTCCTATGCCTTTATCCATATCCAACAACACATTATCTGGATTTACCCTCAGTAAAGTAAATAATATTCATTCAACATGCTATTAACCTTGAAATGTTGTCAAACATTTATTCAAAAAGAGAGGGTCACGCAAGCTGAGGTGCAGTAAAAAAGGGGGGTAATTGGACTGTCAAGAATACCAATCACTCCACAATAAAGATGCACTTAAAACTAGAGAATGAATGTCATTCAAGACAAATTAACAACTATTTAAAATAACTTAACTTAATAATTACAGACATAATAGGCTAGAGTTAATCAAAGCACACAATAATGGAAGCTTTCCTATTGCTGGTTAACCCCCTATTGACAATGCAGTAAGTCATTTAATGTTTATGTTTTCCACAGTGCAGGAAGACAGTAATACAATCGCATACATAAAAACAAATAGAAAGACATAATCAAACACATCCACAATCAAATCCACCCCATTAATACATTATATATAAAGTATTACACTCAACTTGAACGGATGTGATCTGATGCAGCTCCAGTGCTGACTTGTGTCAGTGTGACCCTGAACAGTGACAACTGACAACAAGCACCAAATTGCATTTGGTCTGACACACTAAATGATCTGGGATCTGTACATTTTTTTTGTCAAAATTTGATTTAAGGCTAGTGTCATTAAGCAGTGGTAATGGGGGCGTAAACTATGTAATGGGGGCGTAAACTATGGTTTTGAGGATCCTATGTTTACACCAACAGAACATACAGCCGATAAAGCAGGAACACGATATTCTTTACTACAATGGACAACACCACTGGCCCACATGGCATCAGCTGTGTCAAGGCCTTTCAAGAAGACTTCCCCTTGTTAGTGACCAATCCGGTTCTACCTACTGTTATAAAATATTACAGACACCGGCTGTTTGGGGAGTTTTGATGCATCTTGAGACTCCCACGGGGCTGCTAGAGTTCCGGGGTAGTGTGTTGGATGCCAATTGTTTTGCTATTCATACTTTTTCGTTGCTTTCTAAATAAATACTTGAATTATACCAAACCGGCTCATCTTCTCCTATTTAGGATAAACGACCACGAACGACACATTCCATATAGCTGTTTATGCATTGAGTACCAGGTCCCCTGTTTAATTCCCAGCTGGCCAGACCCTCTTTCCTTCACTGTGTTTACCAAAGTAACATAAGAAAATATGTACACTTTGGAATTGACTTCCAAGCACCATTGAGCCTCACAGAGCTGAAAGCATGGCTGTAAGATTGGCTGTGTATAAAGATCATAATTGCACACAGCTTTTAGTTCACATCCAAATTCACCTTTGTTATGTTAACTGCAGGAAAACTGATTTGCCATGTAGAAAGAGAGACTGATTCTCTGCAGAGGAAACCGTTCTGTTTAAAGACCAGTACTTTGCAATGCGTGCAATTTGCCTTTTTCATCTGCCATGGTACACGGCCCTGTGTTTCTAACAGGGAGCAGATGGTGCATGTTCTGCACCTTCATTAGAAATAAGCTGGTGTAAACATGTTTCCATCGGATCAGATTTTTTTTTCTCCCTTCATCCCGCTCTGGACAGAATATAAATGGCAGGAAGAGCAGCTGCAGTTCACAGAAAACCAGGAGGTCAGAGTGGATGTAATCAGAAGTTGATAAAATAGACATGTAAGACAAGGCTTGATGACATCTACTCAGAAATTAGGAATTAAAATCACAGCGCCCCGTGGTGGCAACAGTAAAAATTCATAAATTCGCCGTTAACCACATAATTGCTGTTTCATCAGTGTTCAATCAATCAATCAATCAAATTTTATTTGTATAGCCCATATTCACAAATTAGATTCATCTCATAGGGCTTTAACAAGGTGTGGCATCCTCTGTCCTTAACCCTCAGCAAGAGTGAGGAAAAACTACTAAAAACCCTTTTAACAGGGTAAAAATACGTAGAAACCTCAGAGAGAGCCACATGTGAGGGATCCCTCTCCCAGGACGGACAGCAGTGCAATAGATGCCACGTGTAAAAACATTCATCATTAAAGTCTTTAGCGGCATTGATGCAGTCCCGCTGCAATCACAGTCCATGGTCAGCAACCAGCAGGACCACGATCCAGCATCCAGACCAGAGGCCACTCCAGTCCTCAGTCACCGTCCACCGCCGCCCACCAGGACCCACCACGAGCCACCGCCGCGGCCCTGGTCCACCTCCTGTACCCAATGCTAACGCAGCACCACAATCAGCCCACACGACACAGAATCCGCCACACTGGGTCCACCACTGCGATCCCGATGCGCGATCCACAAACAGCAATCCATGGTGCGGGCACAGAGGCCCTGGATCTGCGGGTGATAAAGCAAAGGGATTCCGGGGAAGGGGGATAGGGATGGAGAAGAGGAAGGAGAAGCTGGAAAAAGAAGCTCCGTGTGTCATAAAATAGAAACAAGTTACGTTCTGCCGCACTAATTAGCTCTAACTATAAGCTTTATCAAAAAGAAAGGTTTTGAGCCTATTCTTAAACGAACAGATGGTGTCTGCCTCCCGAACTGAAATTGGTAGATTATTCCATAAGTGAGGGGCTTGATGGCTAAAAGCTCTGGCTCCTACTCTACTTTTAGAGACTTTAGGGACGACAAGTAAGCCTGAATTCTGGGAGCGGAGTGCTCTAGAGGGTTTATAAGGTACTAAAAGCTCTTTAAGGTAAAAAGGTGCTATATTATTAAGGGCCTTGAAGGTGAGGAGGAGAATTTTAAATTCTATTCTAGATTTAACTGGAAGCCAGTGTAGCGAAGCTAATACTGGAGAAATGTGCTCTCTTTTCTTTGTTCTTGTCAGGACACGTGCTGCGGCATTTTGGACAAGCTGTAGAGTCTTTAACGACTTACTGCTGGAGCCTGATAATAATGAGTTACAATAGTCCAGTCTCGATGTGACGAAGGCGTGGACTAGTTTTTCTGCATCTTTTTGCGAAAGGACATGCCTGATTTTTGATATATTACGCAAGTGGAAAAAGGCAGTCTGAGAAATTTGTTTTAAGTGACTATTAAATGATAAATCAGGATCGAAGATCACTCCCAAGTTCCTGACTGTTTCGTTGGAAGCAATGGCAATGTCGTCTAGCGCAGCTATATCATTAGATAATGTATCTCTAAGGTGTTTGGGGCCAAGTATTATAACCTCGGTTTTGTCTGAGTTTAATGTAATGGGTCAATTCTTAATACAGTTTTATACTTTTAGCAGTGTTATTTTACCCGTTCTGGATGTGTTAATTAACCTGACAGGACGGCAACTCCTATAGGCTGCGGGGAGGCGGAGGAGTTTATTTAGGGACGCCTTAGCTCTCCCCCTCTTCCTCTCTCTCTCTCGCCCCACTGCCGGTCCTGTGTGTTTGTGATGAAGTTTAGCGTGGGCGCAGCACACGTGGTCAAAATTGTTTGTCTCGGTAAGTCGCTGAAAATTGTAATGTTCACACAAAGAAAGCTCTGCAAATAATATCTGAAGTTTACCCCTAGAGCCCAGCGTGCGTGTGTGCGCGACGATCTTGGCGTCGCGGTGGATGCACGCTGTCCCTGTGTTATTTTAAAGAATTAAAGGTATGAGCAAAGGATATGTTTTATGTTTGTAAATGTTTTAAATATTATGATAAACGTGTTTTAAATTGTGTGACCTAACTATAACATGTCTGTTTTATAGGTCTGCCTGCCAGCAGAATAGTTACGGTCACTGTTTTTTCCCACATTTAGATTTACTTTAGTTTATTTGGATTTCTTTAGATTTAGTTTCTTTCTTATTAATTGCTTTGATTATTTGTTTCTTTGTTTTGTTTTATTTTATTTGGTTTTATGGCAATGTGCAATCTGGTGGACTGGTACTGTGCAATCCAGCTTCAAGGACTTGAATATTGAAGAGTTGTTTGCTCCAAATACTATAGGCCCTCTTTTGTCATTTTATTGTATTTTATTGCTTGCAGTGTTTTATAAAGTGTGTTGTGTTTATTTTAATGCATGATATTTTAGCATTGTAAAGTTGGGTCTGGAGCCTTTTATTTCTTTCCTTTTAACCTGTGATTTGTATCAAGTCCAGGCCAGTGAGTCCACCTTTGCACATGTCATTTTATCGTTTGAGCAGTCGATGTTACAGTTCGTTATAGCGACGCACGCCACATGAAAGCAACGCCTCTTTCTCATTCCCCTTTCGTCAGCTACCAAAGAGTGGAACGTCTGCACCTCATTATCTTACCACAACATGTTTTTTCGTTTTGCCATATTCTTGCTCTAGAGGGCACATCATCATAATTAATTGTATGAAGGGGCACCATAGAGGGCACCCAATACTTTTTGTCCTATGTAAAGGGCAGCCAATAAGGCACTTTCTCTCGTATTCACCACTCTAGAGGGCATTTTTACAACCATGTAGGCACTATAAGGACATTAGAAGGGCACTCATTGAGCACGTTATCGGAGTTTCTTGTTCTAGATCGGATTTTCTTGCTCTAGAGGGCACATCATCATAATTCATTGTATGAAGGGTTACCATAGAGGGCACTCAATAATTGTTTTCCTATGTAAAGGGCAGCCAATAAGGCACTTTCTCTCATATTCACCACTCTAGAGAGCAATTTTTCAACCATGTAGGCACTGTAAGGGCATTAGAAGGGCACTCATTGAGCACGTTATCGGATTTTCTCTCGTAATTCGCCACTCTTTACGGCACTTTAGTGCGTTTTTTCAACCAAGGAGGCACGAGGGGGGGGCGGTCGCCCCCCCTGCCCCCCCCCCTGAGTCCGCCACTGCTCTGGGTCTAGGGTGGTTTTTTTTTGAGAAAGGGGTTTGATTACTGCTATTTTAAAAGACTGTGGTACATAACCTGATGATAATGACAGATTGATTGTGTTAAGTAACGAACTATCAATTAAGGGCAGAATTTCTTTAAGTAAATGTTCATGCTTCAGTCTCCCTCAAAATGTATTTGTGTAACAACAGCAACCCCCTGCAGATATATATATTAGGGCTGTGAAATGATTAAACATTTTAATCAAATTAATTACAGGTTTCTATGGATTAATCAGGATTAATCACATTACCAATTTTCTTGGTATATTTTGTGAGAACAAAAAAGATTTATGACAACAGACAGATATATACATTTAACATGTTTTCTTTTTTTATTCATAAATAAACAAAACAATGGTGCTGTAACGCAGCAGTTCTTTTGCAGTTCTCTTTGCTATTCCATATGGAACATTCATCCTAAACAGAATTTGGGCTTCTTAGCCATTGTATGGGTTAATAAAACTTTTTTCTTTTCTTTTTAAATCAAACAGAAATTATTTAGGCCTCTTAGCCATTCTTTTTATAGTATGATTGAGCATTTTTCAATTTTTTGTCAAACAACCATTCACCACACCATGGCACAATGCAATGCCTCTAAAGGCCCTCTTAGCTAGTCTTCCTTCAGCCAGTTGGTGAGGCAAACTAACTTGTTCACATTCTCTGAAAGTAAAGCTGACCACTTCTTTTGCACAATGTGTCCTGTGAGTGAGTCTGGTTTGGCGGATTCCCCTTGAACGCCCCTCGCGGACCAACTCATGCTCCGTCTTGTGGTGGGACTTTACGCGGCTTTGCTCCGGTGAAACATTAGCGTCTTCCCGCAGAGTGTGCATATCACCTTGGTTTTATTGAATGTTCCATCTTTGTTTTTTTGGAGCACGATCTTCCCATCCAGAAGGTGATGTTTGTTTGTTTCATAGCAGCTGCCGTCTGAGTGACTGCATTAGAGCGGTGACTAGTGCAGAGTGGGCGGAAATGTGGGTAAATTGGAAGATCCTTCTGCGCATGCGTTAAATACGTTAAAAAAATTTACGAATTAATCCTGTAATTTAATCATAACGCGTTAACGCGTTATTTTTCACAGCTCTAATATATATATATATATATATATATATATATATATATATATATTTGGTTTTTAGGAATGGGCGTGACAAAATAACTGACTAGTGCCCACTTAAGTGAAGCCCCGGCACTAAAATTGACCGACATATACAAAAATCGATAGGGACATTTGTCTTTTCATGACAAACATATAAGTCAGATGAACTTGTTCTTGGGCTTTCATTAGATCAACTTCTGTGAATGCCATCTCAACAAGATGGAGATATAAACTACCTCGGTATATATGATTTTATCACACGGTGTGACTGTGGCATGTTGTGACATTTTGATGATATGCCAAAAAAGAGGGATTTATTATAACTCCTCTCTGCATTGTTATTTCACCCTCATTCACAAATTCACAGTCCCGCCCTTATCAGGTCCATATCAATATTGACTCGTCATTACAGCGCCACCTGCTGGCTACAGGAAGTCACAAGTTTTAAACTTTGATGAACTGCTCTTGGCTGCTTTACAATATACAGCTCAAATGAGCTGTATATATAAAAGAACACTTCAAAGGATCACGTCCCAATATCTCTCCAATTTCAAGAGTGCTGCATCCCTCTGAAAGACTTACAATTTCAGATTTTTCAGAGTCAGTTAAATCTCTTTTTTGGTCCATTTTGCCTGAGGAAAAGAAGCTGCCTAATAATTTTGCACATCTTGATGTAGGGTGTTGATCTCCTTAGGCCACGTCCTCCCTCATTTCACAAATACACATCATCTGATATGCTTAAATTCAATAGGCATTCAAGTTTATACAGCTTGGAGTGGAAAAAATATGCATACAAATTACGATATGGTTGTGGTAGTGGGGGATGGTTAGTGTCGGCTACAGGAGGGAGGGAGTGGAGACGGGGTTCTGGGATCGGTGCCAAGGAGAGAGTCTTATGGTACACAGGTGTTCCAGGTTAACTAATGACTCTCTCCCCCTTATCAGCAGTAGCGCGCTGGGGCGCGTGAGACGTATCCACAGGAGCCAGACTACGCCCGGACGTCGGCTGCTAGGCTGGACAGCTAGATATTATATGCGTGTGAAGAAGTTGTGTTGTTGTGAATTGTAAGTGTCGGCGAAAATAAAGAAGACACCTACCTGTTTCCCGTTGATTGCAAATAACTCACTTGCCTAATAATTGTGCACACAGTGTATAGCTAAAACATAGCAGATCAATGTGATGGCAATGCTATAACAATAGTTTCAATCTGAGGACCCGACTGTCTTCCAGGGAACTTCTCGTCTGATCCTGTATTTTGCTCAAGGCTCCAACACCTATTGATATGCTCCTGAAGAAATTGTCAGGGTCAGATCATAGATCATTTCATTATTGTACAGAAGAAAACCTGAGAAAACTCATGCACTCTCCAAACACAATATACAATTCTTCATTTCTGTCCTATAATTGTGCCTCTATCTCCACTTGTCTCTCTCTTACCAGTCAAATTTTTCATCTTTTTCATCCTCCATCGCTCTCTCTACAAAGTCCTTCTGTGAGAGTTTGAAACTCATTATCACAGCAAATTGCTCCGAGTCAGTCACAAGCAACGTGCAGCGTTGTTCATGAGGCTGCTTCAAGCGGGTGGACTTACAGTTTGTTAATAAGTGGCCTTTCCTTCAAAAATTGTACAGCCTCACACAGTGATAACTCATAACCCACACACACTCTAACCGTGGGATTAAACCCTGTCGTACTCTAAAGCAGACCTGATTTGTTTGTATTTAGTCTGCTTTTATACATCTCAGCTATAGCCTGACTACGAGTTTAATTTTAGCCTCATTTAAAAGTATCATCAATTTTTTTTTAATATTCTTTATTTAAGTATCATCAATTTTAAAGTAAAGAGAGGGATTATTTCTGAAAAGATAAGACATGATCACCATCCTTCTTGTGAGCAGAAACATTTAAATAAATAACAAAAGGAAAGAGAGAAAGCCATATGGTAAAAGAAAAGCAGAAACAAAAGAAATTGGAAGGAAATGAAGTAAAGGAAGACTGGAAAAAGGACAAGAAGTACAAAGAAGGGGAAGGGGGGGTGTAAAGGATTGACTTAGGTCGATCTCTGCATTGAAGAAGGAGTAAAGATGAACAAACACAAGACTGAGGAGAGGAGAGGAGGCAGGTAGAATGGCAAAGAGGAAACAAGAAGAGGAGACCAAGGGAGAGAAGAAGAGAGCAATCAAGAGTAGAGGTGAGCAGACAACGAAAGGGTAAAACAGACAGGAGGCAAAGTTAGGAGTTAAGGATAGAAGGGAATATAAGATGAGAGAACGAGGAACTAGTGGAAAGGAAATAAGTCAAAGGAGAGGAAAGATAGCAAATAGAGTGAAGACAAGGACGCGGGTGAAAAGGCAACGTAATGAGAGTGGAAAAAAGAGGCGATGAGAAAAGGGGAGAGGAAGAGAAAAAAAGAAACAGAGAGAGAAAAGATAGGAGGGAGGAAAGAAAGAAAATGCAATTTTTTTTTAATGTTTTAGCCACAAAAGGTTTCGATAATATATATGGATTTACCAAGATATCATTACCAAGACATCAAAAAGCTTTTCTTCCAAGACTTCTCCGATGTGACTCGTGGAAGTGGTCCAGTAGAGACTAAGACCTGGGTGGAAACAGACACTTCTACCCATGGTATTGTTGGCTGTGGACAATAACCTCCCAACATTATAATGTTACCACTGAGATATATATTTACACACTTTATTGCAGACACAAAAGGTCCATATCTATATAAAATACCAGAAGTGCAAGATTATTATCACATACGGGGGAACTCCTCGCTCTTGTAATTTTACAAACAGCTTAAAGTGATTGGTTTAGTCAAATGCTTTAGATGCATCCCAAAACACATAAATATTGTGGTGTTATGTCTTCTTTACCTACTCACAATTATCTTCAGTATGTATAAACATAAATCTGGGGCCAGGTTGGTTTTTAAAACCGAATTGTCTTTTCAACAGAGGTTGTTCTACTACTTTGGAAAGAATGCAAGCCTGAGCAATTGGGCTGCAATTTTCAATGCTGGATATTTTTCCAATTTTGTTTGAAAAAAATGGCATTAATACGACAGACAGAAAGAGTGAGGCAACATACCATACATTAGCTGACCAGCATAACAAACAGCAAGTAACACTGAGAACCTGTGGCTATATTTCAGATGCCCTTCTCATAAATATTAAGGGAGCACTTAACTTTCACAGTATAACACCAAGTCAGTTAAACTTCAGGGATATCAATCTGTCCATGTAAGAAGCTACGGTGATTGATAATCAGTTTCACTTGCTTTTGTGCAAATCTAAGTGACAAGAGGTGCAATGAGAGCTGGACCGGTCCATAAAAGAGTCTGGAGATGCCATGTTGAATGTTATGTTGCCTGTAACATCATCCAGCATGACCGGTTTGGCTTTGGGTCATTGATGGTTCTGGGGAGGCATATCCTTGGAGGGTCACACAGACCTCCATGTCATTGTGCCTTGACTGCTGTTAGGTACCAGGATTAAATCCTCAGAAATATTGTCAAAACTTACGCTGGTGTAGAGGGCCCTGGGTTCCTCCTACATGGCTGAATGAGGAAGGACAATGAACGTAGCCAGAGTGTGTAGGCAGTGCCTGGATGAGGAAGGCATTGATGCCATTGAACCGGCCTCATGTTATATAAATCAGAACGTTATGTATCGTTGCATCCGATGCCACCAAGTACAGCCGCAGACTATGCAGAGCTCACTGACGCTCTGATCCAGGTCAGGGAGGAAATCTCCCAGTACACCATTCGCCAACTCATCAGGAGCATGCCCAGGCGTCAGGTGTGCATTCACGCATGCAGGGCCATAGAAAATACTTAAGCACATTACAAGATGCTATTAAAAACTATACAAGTTGGATGAGCCTTTGATTTTTTATACTTTCATTTTTTGGTGGGGTTTTGAATCCAGCCCTCGATGGGTTAAGGATTTGGTTTCAATTGACAGTTGTCACCTCATTTTGTTCTCAACAAATTATACAATGTATATCAGTAAAGATTTTCAACGTGAATAATTCATTCATCAAGATAAGATGTGATTTCTATATATGGGCCATTCTACCGAATTGGTTCAAAGTATGGTCCCCAAACAAGAGAAACTATTTACAAAACAATTGAGTATTCAGACATAGATATTTACTAAGAATATGTTATCGTCTATTTAAACCCAAGATATTGAATGAGATATGGATAAGCTAAATATATACAAAATCATCATTTATAGGGTACTTTCTATTTGGAAGTAGCTGTCCCCAACCCTGACATCTAAATTTCAATTTCTGTAAATAACACTTTTTAAATTTTTTGGATTTTTTTCAATGATCTTATATCAAAGATCTATATGATTAAGTTTAAACAGAACTTGGAAGATTTAGATTTATTGTGGGTTTAATTTTTTAATTAAAAAACTATACTCAAAAAAACATGTCCCCAGTTTTCGTGTCACTACTGAAACACAAGAGTTTTAGTCCATTGGCTGAGCCTGGTTTTTAGCCACACCCCTGCATTTTTGACCAGGCACTGACACTGCATCTTTGTCCCTCATGGCTGAATGATATGTAGCTAAATCCCATACTTTTGATATAAATGTGTTCCAAAGTCTGAAAATCAGCGTGTAACCTTAAGAATTGTAACTGCCGAACACATATTATCTTCAATTAAGTAAACTTTTTGGGTTTTATGCAAAGTATTATGTTTTTATGTGTGTACACCTCTTCAAGTATATTAACCATGTGCTTGCTAGCATTCTTTAGTTATGCTCAAAGTTAGCTAGAACTGTCACTACCGAAACAGTCACAACATAACAGTCAAACAGTCAAAACATATGGTAACGTTTCGGTAGTGACATGATCTTTTTGGTAGTGACAAAATGGAATGGTTAGTAGTTCAATCCCATCAAACAAAATACTGTGGTCACTACCAAAACAGTACAGTCACTACCGGAACACTGGATGTTTTGTAAAAAATAAAGTATATTGAGTTATCAACTAAAATGTTATGATACTGATTGGTTTAACGTTTGTTAAATTTCATCATTCATCCACTCTGGAATCAATATGACCAGTATTATGCATTTAACAAAGAAATATTGCATTTAGATTTTGATGAATTGTATAAATTGAACTTTTAAATTTGGTAAAAAATTCATTTTTATTGATTTAATTGTGAAAACCTTCAAGAAATATTTGTAAAAATACTCTTAGAGAAAGGAAGGAACCACAATCTTAACAGGTTAATAATAATACTTTTTTACTACAGTTTATTACTAGGTTTCGGTAGTGACAATTTTTGAGAGAGGAAAAACATTCCAACACAGTCTGAAAATACAACATAAAAATGTTATGGTTCTTTTACTAGATATGTGTACTTTAGACATGGTACAATATATATACGAACACATTTTTGCGAATAAAACTCTTTTTAACGTATGCCATGGCGTGTATATATATATATATATATATATATATATATATATATATATATAATATATATATATATATGTGTGTGTGTGTGTGTGTGTGTGTATTGTATTCTGGGGGCTCCACACACTCCCCACACCCACATCACCCCCCAGGGGCTGCCCAGGCTCTTAAATTCAATATTTCTAAAATCCTGGTTCTGGCCATGCAACTGGCTTCACTGAATGTGGAGCTGGTGTAGTGTGCAGGGCCGATCCCACGGGAAGAAGTCTTTTTTTGTAACACAGGCTGAACAGAGCTCTGAAATAGAGGCTGCCTGCTGCCTCTGTCTCCGGAGCGGGGAGACACTGCGCAGCTGCTTCGCTTACACCTCAGGCGCTGCACCGTGGCACTGCTTTTTGCTCACAAAAACACGAGGGCGTGCATACACACACAAACACACACGCACACACACACGCACGCATCTATGTACAGAGCACTGAATACCATCAACAGACGCAGCCAACGTCTGTGGAAGCAGACACAACTCCGACAGCACCGGGCAGGTGAGTGAAGCTGTCTTTTTCCGCTCGGTTTTCCAAACCGAGTCGCAGTCAGCTGGTTTTACAGATGTTCCACAGAGGCGACAGGCAGCAGCTGTTACAGCTCTTCACTGAGGCTCAGACACTGGGAGGCAATGGGTTGGGGAAGATACTGGGAGCGTGTTTGGATCACAGCAATTAAAACAGGAGCGATAACTTATCAACGACCATTTCACCTGCGCCCAAAACATTTACTGTTTTGGAGTGCGGAGGATTCATCTGGCTATCAGATGTTAATCGGTCGGGTTTGGATCAATAAGTTGAAAATCTAACGACAGCATGAGAACATAAGGTTCGCTCAATTAGTCGTTTACGGCAGAGAATATTTTTCATTTGTGTTTCCTCTATGTTTAGGCTCACAAATAAATCAGACACATAGGAGAGTATTAGCTTGTTGAATTGCAACGTGTTTTTTGCTTAATTTCAAATGTTGTGACAGTTAAGTGCGTAATTATCCAAATATATAAAGCCCTAGAAGATAATTATAAGGCTGCAATAGAGTAATTAGATGATGACTACATTTTTTATCAACAGAAAAAAACTGTTTTATTTTCCAAGCAAACACCTTTTTCTTAATAAATGTAATCAAAACTAGCACCACCCAAATAACTGTCACTGTACTATACACTAATGTCCAGTGTTAAGTTAATCAGTATGATGATATAAGAAGCTTCATCTACAAATAAACAATTATAAATATTTACATTGAAACCTTTAATCACATATTTTCATGTAGATTTAGTGTTTTCAAATGTGTTTTGGGTGATAAGATTTCACAAACAGACCAAGCCTGAGGACAAGACAGTAAAGTGTAAATGCATCTGAGTTACTTTTGGGACAGATTTTGATCTAGATCAAACCAATCCAAAGGTCCTTAGGGACACATTGTGACCACACAAATGGGTAAATTCAAATTTGTTATCTATCCACATTCAATAAAAACTTGAGCTGAAAAAAAATCATAAGCAGCTGTCCCAAACCAGTGATGATGGCAGCATCTAGCTTCCATTAGCCCAGTAAACACATGAAGCAGTCCCCTCCTCAGTCCAAATTTTATTCAAGACACCTGTGGATCGAGTGAATTGAGAGCATACAAATTCTGATCATGGCCCACAGGTTAAAATCGGACTAGCATTCAATCTGGATGTGAAAGTCATTTCAATGCTTGGTGTAAATGGTGACAATTACATTTGCATTTAGGTGCAGAAATGTTTATAAATGTGCGGAAATTTACAAGGATTATTGGTAGAAGATTCCTGCTACTACCACAGCAAATTCTTACATGTAGAGCTGAAACAGTTAATTAATTGTTTGTAGCAGCTGGATGGAGACAGGTAGCCAATTATTTAGATAATCAATTAATTGTATAAATTCAGATTTGTTTGCAGTTACAAGAAAATTACATTACATTTCATTTAGCTGACGCTTTTATCCAAAGCGACTGACATTAAAAATCCGCTCCAGCTTCTCATTTGTGAGGATTTACTCTCCTCATCATTTCAAAAAACCTGCAGAATCTGAGGTTGTGGCTTGTTATCAGGGGAAAGATGAACTTCATGAAACTGTGATGGGCATTTGTTGTAAAGGAAGGCTCTTGATCGGATGTGTTCACAACAGCAGGAACATGTCCAAAACATTCAGGTGAGGAGTGGTGGCATTTGAGTAGAGCATGCGGCATGTGGGGAAATCACATGCTTACAGCAGATTGACCCCCGCGTGGGGTGGGCCCATATCACCAAAGCTCTTTAATCTTGCCGGCTTTCTAGGTTGATGTCTTCGTCTGCTACACGTATGGTCCCCTCATTTTCATCCTGAGATATTTGTATTGCTTTTTGGGGGGTTTTCAGTTTCATATCCATCTCATGTTAGAAACATCATCCAAGCAGCAACTCACTTGTGGTGAGTACTCCTGCTTTATTCTCACATGGGCTTACTCAGATATTCTGTGGAGTTATTACTAAGGAGCTCGCAAATTACAATTGATGTAACTGGGGACCACTTCTGTAAATTAAGAAAAAAAACATAAAATGCCTCCATACTGCTCCTGTGGTGTCATCCAAGTGTATGTAAGCCCACACACTCCAATTTTGTGTCAAATTAGATTGTCAGGGCTTACCGAAAGTTGGATGACACCACAGGAGCAGTTTGGAGCCATTTCTTGTGTAATTTTTTTCTGTTTGAAGAATCGCTCCCCAGTTACTTAAATTTTTTTGGATTTAGCAGCAACACTATTTACCCCTGAAACTCCAAAAGTGTTTTGTGGACTCAAGCATTTCACCCACCCATCCATCGGTTTACAGTCACATTATGGGGACTTGTCGTCCTTGCGGGGACAATTTTTAATGCACTTGACATTTTTTGAGATCCTGAAACATTTTATCTCTTTTCTTTTAGACTGGTGGAAAGCCAATAATTAAAAACACATGTAGGTTTTGGTTTTATATCTTTTGCGTCTTTTGATTTGCCTTTTTTTACGAAGAGGTTTGGTCATATAATCTCTGAGCCTGATTTTTAGAACATTTCATTTCCTAAATAAATTATTAAAAGCATGGGAAAAATACCTTTTTATAATGGCAGTTTAAAGTATGTTCTGATTGATGAGTGATAAAAGAAGATGTCCATATTCCTCTTTATGAGCATTATGCAAAATTGGCACATATTTAAAGCTGTGGTTGGTAAATCTGGTAATGATTGCTAATATTTGCGTATTTTCAGCCATTCATAGATCCATGCAGGTATTTGTAGATTTTGTCTGTACTTATACAAATCTCAATACACTTGGAGATTTCATACACATTTACAAATTATTAGGCACAGATTATGAACCCACATTTGTAGGTTCCTTTACGAATCATATCATGGCAGCATTTGCGGTTCTTTTTCAAATCTGTGTACACGCATACTCAGATACAGTTGCTCATACTACAAAATTGGTCACGTAAAGTAGAGCAGGAGTCTAAATAACACATGCATTTATCAGTTGATGCATGAGATAAACCAGCCATGCTTTTGTTTAGGGCTGTTCACACATTGACAGCTCCTGGAATAAAAGCATACCTCCCTCTATTTGTTTTTCATGCAGCTTAAAGTGTTCACATAGGCTAATAGAGAGCTTATTGTTAATCTTAGCTGCCTTTTCGAAGCCTTGTTTAATATTAAGCTGTGTTAGTTCCTGTGTTGTGCCAATATGTTTTTGCATAGAACATAGTTCCCAAAGTCTTTATAAAAATATGGACAATATCTACACTTTTACCATAAATGAGTGTTGGAGGACTATGTTTTGCTCTGTTTCTGGTCTCTTTAGTTCTTTGATACATTTTAAAGTTAAAGATATATGGCACCAGTCTCCACATTTATGCATTATGGCCACCAAACTGTCCCTCGAGATATATAATCATGTCACAAGGGATCAAGTGATTCCCACCTAGAGAACAGTGATGCCTGGCTCACTCCTCTCAGTTTGGATGTGGAGATCAATTGGAAGCACACACTTCCTCAAAGTCAAGTTTTAATTTTGGAAGAAGATATGTTTAGCTAATCGGCAGTTACAGAGAAATAGTATGACTCATCTGCTGTCGTGGTTGTGTCCATCCATCTAAATCTAAGTCCTGTAATCTATTTCTATTCTTTTATTAAATTTGTTGTTCTCCACCTCCTGGGGGTAATATGTGGCTGTTTCACCGCTAAATGCTACGTTGTATATCATAATGTCCAATAGCTGCTCTCTGACTGTGTCTGCTTGATATGTCCTGCTGTAAATGTAGTGGATAGTGACTTTATCAGAGTTTGTTTGAGGAAAACAGGATTTGACTGTACCATAGCATGTCTGGGGAGATTCTCAGTGATCCAGGTCATGGTATTTCATCTCTTATCCAAGAGAGAAGAAAGGGTTACTACAAAGACAGTAGAAGGCTTCAGAGTTGGTGATAACTCTTTACAAAAAACATATTTCACATTAAACATAGTTATTTGGTCTATGTTATTATAAAAGTATTGGTTTGTATGGCTTAAAACTAAAATATAAAAGTGATTTGCTGAATTTTATTATGTAATGTTATTGAGCATGATGTCTGTCTTGTGGCAGTCACAGAATATTGAAATGATCTGTTGCAGATGGAGAATTTGATTATGTGTTGTTAAGATGAATTTGCACTTTTTGTGAAAGGGTGAAATTAATGTTTTTGTCCCCTGCATTTATTTGTTCTGAGAAGGCTTGAACTTCCTGTGTTTTGATGTTGACCCAGGTGTCATCAACATATCTGTACCAATGGCTGGGAGCAGTTCCTGAGTAGGAGGTCAGGGCTCTTCCTTCCACGGCTTACATGTAGAGGTTAGGCACACTGGGAGACACTAGGAGCCCATGGCACATCCTTGTTTTTGCCTGTGGAAATATGTTGTACTGAAAATAGGTGGTTGTCAGACAGAGTTCAAGCAGAGACCATATGTGGTCTGGAGTGAGGTTGGTCCTGTCATTAAGGGTACTGTCTTGCAGGAGACATTTCTTTGCCACCTCGATTTGCTTCTGTTTTGGGGATGCATGTAACGAGTAGACTGACATCTTGGTTTCATCGTCATCCTTTGTAATTCCTCTGGTCTTGTTGGCAAATTTCTGAGAGTTTTTGATATGGTTTGGGTGTTTCCAACCTGGGGGGCATATATGGTGGTCATATGTTGGGCAATGTTTTAAGTAACAGAATGAAAGCTTCTGATCATGGGCTTGAATGGGGCTCCTTCTTTGTGTATCTTGGGAAGTCCATAGATGCAGGGAATAGCTTTTCCAATGCAAAGGTGGTAGTAAAGCTGCCTTTACCCTGCCTTTGTAATATATCCGGACTGAAACTGAAATCAGACAAACATTTTGGGAGCAAAAAAGGTATAAAATATTTTTACCCACATGTAGAGTGTTAAGAAAGGAAGCTTTAGTTTAAAGAACATTGTTAATCTGTGACCAAAGAGTTATTAAAGCACAAGAGAACAGCCATGCATTACATTAAAGACAAGATAACTTCTTCGTACTGTGTAATAAAATGAGTTAGAGTAATAAATAACTTGATTCAAACAAAGACTGGTAATGTTTGATCAACCTATATGTACAGAATAGTATTTAAATTCAAGGAAAGCTGCAGGCCTACACAACATCCTGTGGCACACAGTCAGGGTTTTGATGATGTATTTGCTGACAAAACAATATGTTGATGAAGTGTTGCAGTGTTGCCACAGTTTGCGTATCGTCAACGATCTCCTGATGATGTTTTCATTACAGCCATCCGCACAACTCTCAACATCTATAGGGAAACCCCTATGCCAGAATGCTGTTTATTGACTACAGCTCAGCATTCAACAATGTCATTCCGCACTAAAGGCCGATATATGCTACTCCGTTTTGACGGACATGGACACATGGGAACGGCTTCGCGGCCGTGGAACGCCCTCTCCAAGCCCCTCGGAGAGCTCTTCGTGCACCTTTTTCTAACTATCATTTCGGAGTGCCTAGGGATAGCCCTTGGCTGTGATTGGTCCGCTAACAACATCATTTCTGCACAACGTCATTTTCCGGAATCTCACATTTCTGGAACGAACACTTCCTGTTTCATTCCCTCCGTCTCCTCTTCTGTTGTTGTTCTTGTCTCATAAAATATGTAACAAGCAAGTCCTCTTCCATGTCTAAAGCTGCCGCTCCATCAACAGCCTTTGTCTGTTAGTTGCCATCGTTCACTGTGTGTGAGGAAAGCCGGGAGGAGGTCTGGAGGCGATCAGCCTGTGGCACTGCTGAGGTGTTATGGAAGCCCAGGTTGCTTTGATAGCAGCCTTCAGCTCGTCTGCATTGTTGGGTCTGGGTTCTCTCATCTTCTTCTTGACAATACCCCAAAGATTGTCTATGGGATTCAGGTCAGGCGAGTTTGCTGGCCAATCAAGCACACTGATATCATGGTCATTAAACCAGGTATTGGTACTTTTGGCAATGTGGGCCGGTGCCAAGTACTGCTGGAGAATGAAATCATCATCTCTATAAACCTTCTCAGCGGAAGGAAGCATGAAGTGCTCTAAAATGTCCTGGTAGACAGCTGAGTTGACTTTGGACTTGATAAAACACAGTGGACCAACACCAGCCGATGACATGGCTCCCCAAATCATCACAGACTGTGGAAACTTCACACTGGACTTCAAACAACTTGGATTCTGTGCCTCTCCACTCTTCCTCCAGACTCTGGGACCTTGATTTCCAAATGAAATGCAACATTTACTTTCATCTGAAAAGAGGACTTTCGACCACTGACCAGCACTCCAGTCCTTTTTCTCCTTAGCCCAGGTAAGACGCTTCTGACGTTGGTTCAGGAGAGGCTTGACACGAGGACTGCAACAGTTGTAGCCCATGTCCTGGATACGTCTGTGTGTGGTGGCCCTTTATGCACTGACTCCAGCCTCAGTCCACTCCTTGTGAATCTCCCCCAAATTCTTGAATGGCCGTTGCTTCACAATCCTCTCAAGGCTGCAGTTATCCCTGTTGCTTGTGCACCTTTTTCTTCCACATTTTTTCCTTCCACTCAACTCTCTATGAATGTGCTTGGATACAGCACTCTGCGAACAGCCAGCTTCTTTAGCAATGACCTTTTGTGGCTTACCCTCCTTTTTGAGGGTGTGAATGACTGTCTTCTGGACAACTGTCAAGTCAGCAGTCTTCCCCATGACTGTGTATCCTACTGAACCAGCGTTAGAGACCATATAAAGGCTCAGGAAACCATTGCAGGTGTTTTGAGTTAATTAGCTGATTAGAGTGGGACATCGTGAGTCTACAATATTGAACTTTTTCACAATATTCTAATTTTGTGAGATACTGAATTTTGGGTTTTCATTAGCTGTAAGCCATAATCATCCAAATTAAAAGAAGAAAACGCTTGAAATATTTCACTATGTGTGTAATGAATCTATATTGAGATGCACCTGTTTATTGGCCTTAACTCTCTACAAAACCACTCAACCCACTTTGTAACTGGGTGCTACATTTCCTATCAGACAGAACCTCATCAGTCAGAGACCGCAAATCTAGCACAAGAATTGTGTCTCCACAGATCCCCCGTATTTTCTTCAGAGGAGGTGCATGTGTGAACACAAATGTCAGAGTGAGACGCTCCGCAGTTTATCTGCCTGACCTCCTAGTATAAAGTCCGTGGAAATTTAGGAGTAAATGTGTTATCACAGCATGGGATCATCCGCTGGATTCACCGTGAGCAAGTGGGCGTGTTGATGATGCTTCTAACACACAACAAATGCAAAAGACCAAAAAAGAGGGGGGAAAAATGTCCCTGTGAAAAAGCGATGACACACACATAAAAGACAGCATCAAAGATGTCAAGAGAGTTTATGGTGATAAGAGCCGACGACAGTGTTGGGGTGCTGTAAAAGAAATCATGTGATCTACGCAGGCAGAGTTAAAGCGTCACATCCTGCCTCTGCCTGCTGCACCAGGTTGCTCCACCTCTCGACTGTTTAATGCGAATGATTTGTTACTGTTGTGAACTCATCTGTGCAGAGAACCTCCTATGAGTGGCAGTGTACCCTAGTGGATCAGTGAGGAGGAGGTCGAATTAAAGGGATTGCGTTGTTGAGAGAATGCGCTGTGATTGGTTAGTGACTGACGAGCACCCATAAACCAGATCAGTAGCTGACGGCTTATGACAGCTGAGCACATGACTCTGTGTCCTGAATGAACTAACACAATGCTTAATTTCTCAGCAACTTCTTTAGGTGTACACTCAAGACTGTCCTTGCCAGCTCCATCATAGATTGGTATGGAAACAGCACGGCCCATGACAGGAAGGCCCTCCAGGGTGTAAACAGAATTACACAGCTCATCTCAGGAGTCACCTCCGATTCACTCCAGGACATTTTTTCACACCAGGGTCATAAGAAGGGCACAGCACACATCCCCAACAGAGCCTCTTTCCACTCCTGCCATCAAGCTCGTAAATACACGCTGCCCCTAACCACCAGTATGACAATAGAACTTCAGAAAACAAAAACACACACAATAATGCACGATGCACCTAATAATCTATTGCAATAATGTTCGCTGCTCATTGCACAAAATACATCTGTATCTACATATGCATATATGTTTATGTGTTTGTACATACACAGCTTTGTATAGAAAAATAAGTTTCATTGTATGGTTCAATCCCTGTTTTCTGGTGCATATGACAATAAAGAATCTTGAATCTTGAAACTCGATCTTGTGTTTGTTGGAGTACGTCAGTATATTTTCATCAGAGTTAGAAATTCCCCACAGAGAGAAATTCTTGAGAAAATTGTGCAATAATGACATGTAAACTGGTTAGAACTGAATCAGCAATGTAATCTGCAGTCAGTAACATCAATTAATACACAGTCACTGAGGCACAATGTTTCTTAAAGACATTTTTGCCAGTGTCTGCCTGTTAGTTAACAACAAGTTCGGCTCAGTCTTCCTCACGCTGGTCTCAATTAGATTCTAAAATGTGTTGATTCAAGGTGTGGTCCTGCCTCAGGCTTAGATGGTTTCCTCCCACACTATTACACACTCCAGCTGAACTGGAAAGGTTTAAGGTTGATGCCTTTGGGCATAAATTTGGTTCTCAGAAAAAAATATTGTATATTAATATTAAAAATACTAAATAAAAACTTTAGTTGATTAAAGTTACCTCGGGGCAAAACTCTTCAAAGGAATGGAAAATAAGCCAATTTATCGATTAAGGTGCATTAAAGTACTAACTACAAATTTGGAACTCTGATTAATAATTAAATTAATAACTGTAACCGAAATTACCATATAGGTAGTTAGTAAAGTTGAAGGTTATGGAATTCTTTATAGTATAGAGCAGGGGTGTCCAAACTACGGCCCGCGGGCCATCTGCGGCCCGTCATCCATTTTAAATTGGCCCGCCTCAAAAAAATTAAAATTATTATTATTTATTTTTTTAAATTAACAATTTCATAGCACTTAAATGGAACTTACTTATAGCACTTTGTAGTTTCGCTCTATTTTTGAAGAAATTGTACTTTCTTGATTCTTGTTGTTCTGGGTTTGTACCCTCGGGTAGGGGAGAGCGGGGTAATGTGAGAAATCTTTACATTTGCCCCCCTCTAGGCGAGCTAAAATTATATATCAGTAAAATTAACACATTTCCCATTAATTCAGGATGTTTCCTAGCAATGAAAATGATCAGAATGTCTTCAGGACAAAGGGCAGAGAAAATATGATTGTTTCTAAAAAAAGTGGTCTTGTGTCTCACTTTACCCCAGCTTAGGGGTAAAGTGAGACAGACCAGAGAAATCTGATCCACTTACCTTTTCCACTTAAAAACTACAATAACAACACATGTTGTAATAGGTCAATTAAGCACATTTATGATTATTATGATTCATATGATCTCTTGCACACCCTAGCTTACCTGCACATTGTTTCACGGCACTTAACAGGAGAAAGGCCATGGAACTGGTCAGCTGGTTGTTTCAAGTGTTTGGCAAGCTCCTCCTCCATCTCATCTGTGAATATTCTCTTTGCCTCAGCTACTGTACCCCAGGCTACTGATTTTACTTTCCCTTTCTCTTTTTTCTTTATGAATCTTTTGAGGGTTGTCTTATCAATATTTCTATCCCTTCCAGCTTTTCTTAAGGACTTTTTTCCTTGCATGACCTCAGCGGCTGCACTCTCCATCTCTGGGAGGAGTGTTTGGCCCCAGGTTGTCTTCCTGGTGTAGTTTCTTAGCATGATGGCTTTTCTACAATGTTTATGGCATTACAAATAAAACATATGTAATGTAATATTACACTAAAATATGTTTAAGACTAAACTTAACTTGTGCTACATGTCTCACTTTACCCCACAGCATTTGTCTCACTTTACCCCAAAGCCAACATTTTAGAAAAAACAACATCTCTTAGCAATTCAGGCCAATCTTCAGCTAGCATCAATCACATGGTTTTATATTTTGGAAGTTCATCAACATGTATGATATAAGTTTTTCTACCTGAATCAATTTGTTTTGACACAACAGTTGATGCAAGAAAATACTTTTACATGCAAAACTGATTTTTGTGAAAAAACATTCTAACCACAGCACCAGCACCAGCGCCAACTTCTCCTTCATGGCAAGGGTGGAATGGGAGGGGCTTGAAAACGTAATGATCACATGACCACAAATGTGTTCCGTTGCCTAGATACAGGGGGTGTCTCACATTACCCAATGTCTCACATTACCCTGTTCTCCCCTTCCCTTGAATACACTGATTGTAAATCGCTTTGGATAAAAGCATCAGCTAAAAACTTATCATACAGTGTATAGTTCACAAATACTAGGTCCCAACAAAATAAAAGATTATAAGATTATAAACGAGTTGTCATAACAATTATTTTAGTGCATATACCATAAACTCCACTTCCTCCCACCATCCAGCAATGAAGCCAAAACCACCTTAAATGACAGAAACCATCTTAAATGTGCACTTTGACTTTGTAGTTTGGTCTGTGTCCCTTACTTAAACGTAGCGTTGTTAATTGGCCCTACTCCATCCAGCAAGTAAAGAATAGCTGCAGGACTCCACAGAACCATGTAGCTGCACCATTCGCCTCCTCAAACAGTTTTTCAATATACGGTCACTCTTTATTTGTTGTGTGCAGAGCTTTTTTTGAACAGGCCATGGTTAAGAGTGAAGTTACTAATCATTGTGTTTTTTCCGCTCTAGTTTATCAGCAGTGAATATTTTAAAGTCAATGTTTTTCAAGAAGTGAAACTGAATTTGCATTATTATTGTTCACTTGTGTGGCTTATACAAGTTTGAATACTTTACTTAATTGTTGGGAGGATCTATGTACTTATAAATCTAATTGTTTCCACTCTATTTATAAGGAAGGGAAACACTCAAGCAAGAGTATATGACAAGGCAAAAGTGCAGAGGCCAAGTATAAGCATGAGCTCACTCTGCTCTGCTCTATGCAACAGCAGAGTAAATACATGGAGCCTCACATCCTCTCTCATGCAGTCTCGCCCTCGTCTTTGGGGCCAATTAGGAACATCGCTCATAAATAAACATTTGTGAATATGAAACGACTAAAGTTACATCAGATATGTGTGTTTATAACTCTCCCTTTCACACATGTATTCAGATACTTTTAATCAACAATTTACCTAAGGCTACGACTTAATGCTCTGTAAATTAACCGCGGAGATGAGGACCATAGACAATATCGAAGTATTAAATGGGATTACTTTATACTCCTCCTCCATCCCTTCTCTCTTTCTAACACCCTACATCTGTCTTACTTTATCTATTTTACTATAGTTATTATTAGAATAGGATTATAACAGTGAGCAGAGGTCACATAAGGGACTGTTAGCCCTCTGGCTGGACTTATCAAAGGTTACCTGGCTTTAGTCCATGATGGATCTGACATCTGCTGGATGAACTGCTGAGCAGTCCCCCCTACATCAACACTGGTGGAATTAACACACTCCCCTTGTTGGGTTCTGGAAATGTATTGATTCTGAAGGGCTTATGGCTCAAGTATGAAGCCTGATGTTGGGATCAATCTATTACCTCACTGTGAAGTATCGTTGTGTGAGGTGATAACAACAAGTTGGTGGCACATGAGGCAGCATTAGAGGGATCCATCATTAATCATCACACCCTCCTCCCTGCATAACCAGAGGGACAGTGGTCTTCACTTATCACGCTGTCATGGCAACTAACTCGAAGCGAGGCACCGAGATGATGATGATTAGAAACTGATCTGATTCATGAGGCTGTACCAAGATGAACACAGGGTCATTTGCATAATATTATGGCTGTTTTCTGGAAGATGGTGAAAGGAGAACTCAGGCAGCAACTGATGTCTTATGCAGACGATTTAAATGCAGACTTGATGCATCAAGGAGACCAGAAGGTGCAACAATATACAAACGCTAACAGGGTAAAATTAGCAATTGTCACCCCCAAGTCTGAAGATGTTTCCCACAGAAACCCCATATATCTCTCTCTGCTTGTGTCACCCATTCAGCTCATCCACGAATGGCTAGTAGTGCCGTCACTCTCTATCTTATATGTAGGTGTCCCCATCCTATTGGATAGTTAAGCCTAAAGTATAAATTCCTAAATCACATTTTGTCCTTGGTGAAATATGCAAAAGAGTTAAAGTCGGTGAGAGTTGGAGTTGGTGAGTTTCTGAGTTAGATTTGAAAGTCCCTAAGCATAGACACTACAATGTAATGTTGGTCGGACCTTTTCTAAAACATTGGTACTGCTTAGAGAGAGCATGGAGTAACTGGGGAATTAGACCAGCACTATTCTCTTATATATATTTATATATATTTATATAATGTAATATACAATAATATATTGTGGCATATACAGTAATGTGTGAGGATGGTCAAAAATTCCTCTACACATGTTAGTTATGTTTATCTCTCAGCCCTTGGGGGAACTGAGCACAGGTTAGCACCCTTTAGAAATGTAACAATCTCCCTTATTCATCTAAAACAAAACATTAATTGCATGAATATCATATAAGTATCAAAGCAGTATTATTTTTCTTTTGATAAATTCCACACTTGTCAGAGAGCAACCGATTGGAATGACAGGCTTTGGCATTTGTAATTATACCCGAGTATAAATCTTGCAGCTGCATATGAAATGTATTTGTGAGAATCCTTTTTTTGTCGGATTATCATTACAGATTCATTTTAAACACCAGATCAGGCTGCCAGCAGACCATATTTAGATAAGACTGTGACTGGGGAAACTTTGAAGTAGCATCAGAGGAGGTGGGGATTGTTGTAAGTAGAGTGGGTGAGGCTTTGACGAGTATCTTGTTTGATCTCCAGCAGCCTGTCTTCTGCTGTGTGGGATTGCATAAAACAGAAAAAAAGAATGTGTGTGTGTGTGTGCGCATGCAGTATCGCTGCTGCTCTGCTTGTTGAAGAAATTAGGCTGTGCATACTCCCACGGTTTTTGCATGGTATCCACACTGCTGTCCCCAGTGATTGATGCAGATGCAAAAGGACTATGAAATAAGTATGAAACACCTGTTCCAATTGAAAACCGTATTTGAACATTTGTTCTTCCGTCTTGCCCTCAGGACTTGATCTTTCAATAATTTTTAGCAAATCTCGACATGGTACTTTTCAAAATGTGGTTCAATAATTCATGAAAAGGTGCAGCTCTGTTCTCATTCTAAGTTTCAGGCAAATAACTGTCTGTCTAATGTGGCGGTATTTGACAGTCAAATTCAAACAGGGAAGTAAGTGTGAATGTGCCATCTGCATCAATGTGACAAGCACATAAGCAGAGATTTTCCTGCTCTTTGTGCCATGTCGTCCTTGGCTTTACCCTCTCCTTTTATTTTTTGCCAGAGTTGTCGTCTCACCCCTTCAAGCTCTATGTTCATTGTGTGAAAGTATTCTCCTGAGAGCCGCTAAGACACTTTAAATCCTAACCGACGTGAAATCTCAAGGATATCTTCACCCATTCTGACCGACTGGCATTTCAGCAGTCCCTCTCTGCTATGCTGCACTTCTTAGGTCCAAGACAATATTGTCTACAATCAGTTTTAAGACTACAGAATCAATTGTAGCCTCCTGATAATAGAAATCATTAGGCATGGGCCTCTCCTGGAACCGTCACCTTATCGTGGTGGAGAGGTTTGCGTGTCCCTGTGAACCTGAGGGCTGTATTGTCTGGAGCCTTGTGCTCCTGGTAGGGTCTCTCATGGCAGAGTGGTCTCAGGTGAGGGGCCAGACTAAGAATGGTTCAAAAAATCCTCAATGAATATCGAAAAAAGAGGAGATGTGACCCGGCCCGGAGGAAGCCCGGGGCCCCCGTCTGGAGCCAGGCCCAGACGGAGGGCTCGATGGCGAGCGCCTGGTGGCCGGGTTTGCCACGGAGCCCGGTCGGGCACAGCCCGAACAAACTACGTGGCACCCCCCCTCTTTTCATCTCATGGGCCCACCACCTGTGGGAAGACCCGTTGGGGTCGGGTGCGCAGCCACATGGGTGGCAGCGAAGGTCAGGGGTCTCGACGGACCAGACCCGGGCGGCAGAAGCTGGCTCTGGGGACGTGGAACGTCACCTCGCTGTGGGGAAAGGAACCGGAGCTTGTGAGGGAGGTGGAGCGCTATCAGTTAGATCTGGTGGGGCTTACCTCCACGCACAGTCTCAGCTCTGGTACTGTACTCCTGGATAAGGGTTGGACTCTATTCTTCTCCGGAGTTGCCAAGGGCGTGAGGCGCCGGGCGGGTGTGGGGATACTCATAAATCCCCGGCTGAGCGCCGCGGTGTTGGAGTTTACCCCGGTAGACGAGAGGGTCGCCTCCCTGCGCCTAAGGGTTGTAGGGGGGGAAAACTCTGACTGTTGTTTGTGCGTATGCACCAAACGGCAGCTCAGAGTACTCGGCCTTCTTGGAGACCCTGAATGGAGTCCTGTATGGGGCTCCAGTAGGGGACTCCGTAGTTCTGCTGGGTGACTTCAACGCCCACGTGGGCAACGATGGAGACACCTGGAGAGGCGTGGTGGGGAGGAACGGCCTCCCTGATCTAAACCCGAGCGGTCGGTTTGTTATTGGACTTCTGTGCTAGTCATGGATTATCCATAACAAACACCATGTTCGAACATAAGGGTGCTCATAAGTGTACCTGGTACCAGAGTACCCTAGGCCGAAGATCAATGATCAATTTTGTGATCGTGTCATCTGATCTGAGGCCGCATGTTTTGGACACTCGGGTAAAGAGAGGGGCGGAACTGTCAACCGACCACCATCTGGTTGTGAGTTGGATCAGGGAATGGGGGAAATTTCCGGATAGACCTGGTAAGCCCAAACGAGTAGTGCGGGTGAACTGGGAACGTCTGGAGGAGGCCCCCGTCCTAGGTATCTTCAACTCACACCTCCGGCGGAGCTTTTCTGGCATTCCTGTGGAGGTTGGGGGCATTGAGCCGGAGTGGGCGATGTTCAAAGCCTCCATTGCTGAAGCTGCGGTGGCTAGCTGTGGCCTCAGGGTCTTAGGCTCCTCAAGGGGCGGTAACCCTCGGACACCGTGGTGGACACCGGTGGTCAGGGAAGCCGTCCGATTGAAGAAGGAGGCCTTCCGGGATATGATATCCTGGAGGACTCCTGACTCGGTTGCAGGGTACCGACAGGCCCGAAGGGCTGCAGCTGCTGCCGTGTCGGAGGCTAAGCAGCGGGTGTGGGAGAAGTTCGGAGAGGCCATGGAGAAGGACTTTCGGTCGGCACCAAAGTGTTTCTGGAAGACTATCCGGCACCTCAGGAGGGGGAAACGGGGAACCATCCAAGCTGTGTACAGTAAGGATGGGACTCTGTTGACCTCAACTGAGGAGGTCGTCGGACGTTGGAAGGAACACTTTGAGGAACTCCTGAATCCGAATAACACGCCCTCTATGTTGGAGGCAGAGCTCGAGGTTGATGGTGTTTCGTCGTCAATTTCCCTGGTGGAGGTCACTGAGGTAGTCAAACATCTCCGCAGTGGCAAAGCCCCAGGGATTGATGAGATCCAGCCAGAAATGCTAAAGGCTCTGGGTGTTGAGGGGCTGTCATGGTTGACACGCCTATTCAACATCGCGTGGGAGTCGGGTACAGTGCCAAAGGAGTGGCAAACCGGGGTGGTGGTTCCCCTGTTCAAAAAGGGGGACCAGAGAGTGTGTGCCAATTACCGGGGTATCACACTTCTCAGCCTCCCTGGTAAAGTCTACTCCAAGGTGCTGGAAAGGAGGGTTCGGCCGATCGTCGAACCTCAGATTGAAGAGGAACAATGCGGTTTTCGCCCCGGACGTGGAACTACGGACCAGCTCTTCACTCTCGCAAGGATCCTGGAGGGGGCCTGGGAGTATGCCCATCCGGTCTACATGTGTTTTGTGGATCTGGAGAAGGCGTATGACCGGGTCCCCCGGGAGAAACTGTGGGAGGTGCTGCGGGAGTATGGGGTAAGGGGGTCTATCCTCAGGGCCATCCAATCCCTGTACTCCCAAAGCGAGAGCTGTGTTCGCGTCCTCGGCAGCCAGTCAGTTTCTTTCTCAGTGGGTGCTGGTCTCCGCCAGGGCTGCGCCTTGTCACCAATCCTGTTTGTGATATACATGGACAGGATATCGAGGCGTAGTCGTGGTGGGGAGGGGTTGCAGTTCGGTGGTCTGAGGATCTCGTCACTGCTTTTTGCAGATGATGTGGTCCTCATTGGATCATCGGCCTGTGACCTTCAGCGCTCACTGGATCGGCTGGCGGCCGAGTGTGAAGCGGCTGGGATGAGGATCAGCACCGCTAAATCTGAGGCCATGACTCTTAGCAGGAAACCGATGGATTGCTTACTCCGGGTAGGAAATGAGTCCTTAGCCCAAGTGAAGGAGTTCAAGTACCTCGGGGTCTTGTTCGCGAGTGAGGGTACTATGGAGCGTGAGATTGGCCGGAGAATCGGAGCAGCGGGGGCGGTATTGCGTTCGCTTTACCGCACCGTTGTAACGAAAAGAGAGCTGAGCCGCAAGGCAAAGCTCTCGATCTACCGGTCGATCTTCGTTCCTATCCTCACCTATGGTCATGAGGGCTGGGTGATGACCGAAAGGACGAGATCGCGGGTAGAAGCGGCCGAGATGAGTTTTCTCAGAAGGGTGGCTGGCGTCAGAGTTGGTCAATGTGGCCCGGGAAAGGGAAGTCTGGGGCCCCCTGCTTGAGCTGCTCCCCCCGCGACCCGACCCCGGATAAGCGGACGAAAATGAGATGATGAGATGAGAGGCATGGGCCAAAGCTTCATTACAGCATTAAAATGTAACTTCAGGGATGCCACTGTGACTTGGCACTTACTCAATTTAAAAAAAAAGTAAACCATTATAAAGAGCAATACTATCTGGCTGTCCCAGCTCCACATTCAGAAAACACTGAAATTATTTATATCTCTGCAGCCAGAACACTTGTATGTGACCGCACACACATGCCGCTAGTGCTCTGACCAGTCACCTTAAGCCGGACAACTCCGCTGGCTTAACTCACTTGTCACATTAATCGTAGAATCGTAGTTGTGTTTGGGTTTATTGTGCTATAGGGAATGAAACAGGAAGTTTGAGGTCCGGAAATTATGTTGTTCGGAAATGCTGTCGTTAGCGGACCAATCACAGTCAAGGGCTATCCCTAGGCTCTCTGAAATGCCGACGGATAGTTAGAAAAATCAGAGGTGCACGAAGAGCTCTCTGAGGCACTTGGAGAGGGCGTTCCACGTTGGAGAAGGCGGTCCCATGTGTCCGTTTCCGTCAAAACGGAGTAGCATATATTGCCCTTTACGCTCTTCACTGCCCCTCAAGCATTAAGCTTGTCATAGTGGACTACTTTGACCTTGGCTCTTGGGCTCTTATTAATTCTGTAGACCAAGCACATTCAGCAGATTTTCCCAGATCTTCTCGTGCAAGTTAGTGAGACAACTCCAACCTTCCCTGAGTTGCATGATTTACTGCGGTGGGGTATTTACATTGTCACCATCAGGTGGCAAACCAGCAACCAGGTCAACTGGCTCAGTGATTTCTGTCTCAAAGAGCATCATGGTTGGTGTCAGTCCTGTGGAGCTAAGCTTCGTTGCTCTATAAGCCATGAGTGCATAGGGAAACATCAGATCCCTGTCCCAGTGACATCTCTTAGCAGTGGTAATAATTCTGTAGGGTGGCTTTAAAACACTCAACTTGAACGTCTGACTGAGGGCGAAAGGGTGTGGTTCGTGTCTTTTCAATTCCCAGCAGTTAAGTGCCCTGATCACTCTGCCGGCACTGGGGAGCTCTGTACCTACTCACCCACTCAGAGGCAATTTTCTCAGCCAAAATAAGCTGCTCGCCTGGAACTGGATAGGCTCTACCCTTACTGAAATAGTCCTGAACTACCAGTATGTAGCAGTTATGTCTCTCTGTCTCGTTTAAAGCTCCCATCAGATCAACTGCAATCCTCTTCATTGGAGCACAACCTCGCACTGTTCCCATGGCGGCTTGAGGTTTCTTCTTCGGGTGAGCTTTTGTGGAAAACAGCTGGGGCAAGTACACACCAGAGGGTGACACTGTCTTTCATGTTGTACCAGTAATATGTGGTCTTAAGAAGTTTGAGAGTTCTTTCTACTCCAATGTCTCCACCAACTGGTCCATTGTGCATCTATTCCATCACTGAGTTCTGATACATGTAGTGCTTCTACACCTTAATTTGGGTATCTGGCATGTCTACCAGATCTAGTCAAAGGCTGAAGCAAAGAGAAATGTTTATCCCAGTATAGCTAGCCATTACAGTAACGTAATGATTTCCACCATCTCAACACAAATAAAGGGTCGCAGCTGTCTGGTCAGCTGAGGTAATGTGACACTGTCATGTCAAAGAAAGAAATATTTTAAATACAAAAGGGCAGCGTCTTCATCAAGGGTCAACTTGTCAGGACCCAGGGCACCCACTGCCTTTCTCCACGTCTGTACAAATACATGTTATGCAGTGAATCTCTTAAAGACCTCACAACAATTGAGGTTCAATCCTGGAATCTCAAGAAGTATGGTGCACTGGCCAAAATGTACAAATTATTCACTTACATCCTGTGACTTTATTTTTCTATGATAGCCTGCTTGAATGTCCTTGCTGTGCTGTTTTGAATTAATAACCCAGTACAATGCTATTGTGTTTGTCTACATCTTTGTGGTCAATATACCTTGTGCACCGCTGGAACTTAGAAACTGTATCAACACTGTATCAGTATATATCAGTATGGTCAGTTTAATAATAGTCTTTGATGGTTTTCACGACTGAACTTGAGGATACATTCAAAGTTCTTGACATTATCCGGATTTACTAACCTTCCTGTACTAAAGTAAGGATGGACTGTCATTTCTCTTTACTTAGTTGAGTGGTTCTTTTCATAATATGGATTAGAACTGTAGTTGAATAGGCTGTATAGAGCTTTGCACCAACCCTGCCTCTGCACTACAAAACTGATGGTCTCAAACACATTAAGAAGGCAAGAAATTCCATAAATTAACTCTTGAAAAGGCAAACCTGTT
This sequence comes from Pseudopleuronectes americanus, assembly GCA_038501795.1. Classification (NCBI taxonomy): domain Eukaryota; kingdom Metazoa; phylum Chordata; class Actinopteri; order Pleuronectiformes; family Pleuronectidae; genus Pseudopleuronectes; species Pseudopleuronectes americanus. Next base: position 1,150,550 of record CM076733.1, on the reverse strand, counting down.
AATTGAAAATCATTCCAGGTGAAGAATCGTTGTTAGTGCGATAACCTGGAACAGTAAAAACATTCCATTAATCACTCAAAATATCTGTTCTCTTTTGTTCCTTTCAGAATAAAATGACTCTGGTTTACAGTGATCTGATTGGTCAGTAGTAGTGTCAGTTACCTATGTAAACACAGTGTGGTTTACAAATACACTAAATACACAAATGCATTTTATTTTTCACGAATAGAATACAAGATGCACTTTATAAACAAATACAGGGCTTTCGAAACAAATATCTTAATACAATTCATACAAGTACAAAAACATAGTGCAAACTAAATATGTCCTAAACCCGGAAACATTTGTTTACTACAAGTACCAAAAAATCCCATTAAGTTTGTTTTGGACATGAATTTAGCTCCATGTACTTGTCGTATTTGAACCTATGCATTTGAATCTATGCAAGGGACCTCAAAAACAGCATTTCTATGAAAATGTAATCATAACTCGCAATAACTTTTCACAAACTCAGGACACACTGTTGGTTTATCAATCAATTATTTTATTTCTTTAAGATTCATTTTGGGAGGTGGAGGGGTGCATAGAAGGGGCATGGGGTCCAAATCCCTGCAAGGATTTGGCATCATGCCAGCTTATTGTGCTCTGCGAATGAATTAATATTTGATTCCACATTAACTGACATAGACCTGTCAAGCAGTCACTGTAAATATGGAAGGTTCACTGATGAAACATGATGTCATCCAAAGCAACTGGCTCAAACTGTTCTCTTTACTTATCTCAGGAGCTCTGTCCCTTCATAAGTACAAGATTCTCTGAGCTGTGTTTAGCTTGAACCTTTAGCACTTCTTGTGACGACTAATAGTGTTACACTTTATTTATATTGTAGCATTTTTGCCAGATGCTGCCCTTTTCCAGTAATGAAATGCCGGTTTGTACGAGCAGCCCAGTGATGAGGTGACTGATATTTGAATAATTCTAGTTGTTCTCAAATGGGAGATATACTGTAGCAGTAGAGATCTAGTTGTCTTCACAATCGATATGGGTTTTCTGCTTCGGAAGTCGTCTGCAAATGTTGTTACAGATGTACCTGGTTTGTTCTGCATGTGCTTTTATCCAAACCTGCAGCCCTTTGACACTGCACAGGCTTATAACTGAATATTTATAGTGAAACAAATGGGCATTTGTAAATATTTATGAAATTAGATTCACTGTGAACAAGAGAAATCGATTTTGGCTTAAACTTCGACAGATGCCATGGAAGCAGTGGAGTGAAGAAAAAGTGAGTTTTTGAGTGATGTCACAAGTGGGTGGGTGATGCAAGTGAGTCAATGTGGATGTACGGTGACACCTGTGAGTGTGTCTCATCCTTTAGCAGCCCAGTCCCTCAGGGCCCATGCCGCCTGTCAGAGATCGAGCCATGTGCATGTATGTATATGCTAATGTGATGGAGAATTTGATAGACATTGTAATAAGTGGATTGTGCATTGTGACAGCTATAAATGTTACAATTCTGCGATGTATGGGAGACTGTTAATAAACTGTTTCAGTCACATGAGAGAGGCGGTGGTCTAGTGGCAGAAACTTGGACTATGGGCAGAGAAGGTCTCTGGTTCGTCTCTGGTTCGATTCCACGGAAAGACAACAAAAAGACGAACCTGGATTGATCTGCCCAAAAATCCAAGAGTCTCTCTAGACCCTGTCTAGTGCCCCTGAGCAAGGCACCTTACTCCCCCAACATCTGCTCCCCGAGCGCTGTACATAGTCGCTCACTGCTCTGTGTGTCCCGCACACAGATGGGTCAAAAGCAGAGATTACATTTCCCTACCTGCATGAGTGTGCGTTTGCATGTCTGTGCATGTGTGTGGGATAAATAAAATGCATCTGCATCTACTTAAAATGTTGCAGAAAAAAAAGCTAGAGAAACTCTGCATGCTGGTAATATCTCTCTGTAATTGTTAGTATATGAGAAATGTACTGCATGATTGCATGATTATATTATATGTCTGTGTGTGTTTCTTCTTATACATATATATAATATGAATTGGAGTTTGGTAATATATTGTATACAGACACAGTCAAATGTACATGTTTGTAAAAGGGGGTGAATGCAGGATAGAACAGATGACACTGCTGTGTTATACGTGATGCTTCGGATGGCAGGACAACAACCTGCAGCGAATGCTCATGATGCTCTGTATTGCAAAGATGGCATAATGAGGGGTATTCTTAATGAGTTGTTTCAGTTGTCGAATGAGAGCTACTCACCTCTTTCATTATTCTCATGTTTTCTATATGTTTTGCAGGGAAATATTGATGCTGAGGTGTTCCACTGGGATGCTGACAGTGGAGGAAAAAGGGGACAGCATCTATATTTGAATATCTCCTTTCCTCAGTCACAATTCCCCAACTCCAGCAACAGAACATTGATTACAATATATCACCTGCAGTATTCCGCCTGTCCTCTGCCTCCATCATCCTGTCTGCTTGTACACTGCGTTTGAACAGACTGAAGAGCAGTCTCTGTGTTCTTCTCCAGTTGAACCCTGACCACCGACATACACTGTACCCCCTCACATCAACCCTTCCCTCTCCTCTTTTTTGCCATGTTCAATGACAGTAGCCTCCCTGGTGTCTGGGAGACCTCGGATTGGGCAGACACCTCTCATTGCCCAACCTCGGTGGGTGGGGCAACTTTTTTGATCGTGGCTTACAGCGCTGTTATAGCAATCGGGTTGCTAGGTAACGCGGGACTGGTGTTTATCATTGCCCGGCAACAGGAGTTGCACAATGTTACCAATATCCTAATCGCCAACCTGTCATGCTCTGACATCCTGATGTGTGTGGTGTGTCTGCCTGTTACTGTCATATACACATTGATGGACCGCTGGGTACTAGGAGAGGCCCTGTGCAAGGTCAGTGTACCACACTCACACACACACATACAAACATCAATTCTATCGATTAATAATAACTCAGTCAGACAACTCACATTCAAATGTTTATTGCAACAGTATAAAAGGTTAGTGTTTGGCGTCTAGGCTCCGACACTAGGCAACTGGAATAGGGGCAAGCAAAGGTAGTGATGGGAAACAATCTCTGCTTAAATAGACGGCCTAATAAGGTGGAGAGTGAGGTATGTCACATGATGGCTGTCTGAACTAGCTTGCAGGCTTTGCCTTACTAATAATAATGACAGCAATACTTAAACATTTCAGTCCAAAGCCTAAGTAGTATTTTCCTATTGATGTTATATTCAGTTTTAAACATTCATATCTGGTAAAACTTTGTCTTATTGTGTCTGTCTAGGTGACCCCCTTTGTTCAGTGCATGTCAGTGACAGTTTCTATCTTCTCCTTGGTGCTGATTGCTCTGGAGCGTCACCAGCTGATACTCCATCCCACTGGCTGGTCCCCAGCTGCTGGCCACTCCTACCTGGCTGTGGGTCTGACATGGCTGGTTGCCTGCTTCATCTCTCTGCCCTTCCTCTCCTTCAACATCCTCACTAATGACCCCTTCCAGAACATCAGCCTGCCCGCCAATCCCTTCAGGTGAGATGGGATATTTTGTGTACAGGTGTGGGCAGATAGAGCATTGTGATGGTACATAACACATCTTTGCAGTGTCATCATGCTCTTAACACCAACAATGCGGTGCTATACATTAATTGGGCAACTGCTGAACAATATCAGATTTCAGCAGATCCTTTTTGAAGCTTAAGACCTTTTTAGACAGATTAACAACATGCCTGTCTTCGCCTGTATATAAAATGTTCAGACATATTCCTTATGTAAATGTTCCTTTGGCTTAATTTCAGATGCGTTTCAATGACAAAAGAACATGGGTTATTTTAACCTGGTTACATATACATTGTTGAAATACCATTGATTGTACTTTCTCTATTTCTTTATTTTATTTGATCAGTTTTTGACTGCTTACAGAGATTGATACAACTCATCTTCAAATCATATGCCACTAAATCATAGAACCTGTTAAACATGAAGTTTGTGACTTTTGCTTTGGAAATTCTCTCCAACTGGACCTCTTAATTTTAATTGAATACTATTGTGCAGGGTGTTCGCTTATATATTAAAAGAGTTAATAGTCAATACTTTAGTTTTGTCTTGCAAAGAGAGTTGGAATAGTTACTTTAGACGAGAATAAGATCATTAAGATATCATGTAGGAAAGTTATTACCATGTAAGTATGTGCAATCTGAAGCTAATAAACTTTTTCAGAATGAGTGGCAGAAGAAAAGATTGCAGTTATTTATTCAAACATTTCTCTTTTTATTGTCTTGACTCTTTCCCTGTGCAACATCCCTCTGTGTCTAAGTGACCATCTGATCTGTATGGAGCTTTGGCCATCTGATAAGCATCGTCTTGCCTACACGACTTCGTTGCTGCTCTTCCAATACTGCCTGCCACTTCTGCTGGTGCTCCTCTGCTACCTCAGGATCTTCCTACGCCTGAAACGACGCAGGTCATGCAGCTTTACTTTCTCTCATAGTGTGAGAGCATCTTTGTGTCATTCAATCAAGACTTTTTTTAGGATGCTATATTTATGTATTACATTGTCGTAATTCTGCCTTAGGCAAGTTATGATATTTCACAGTGGATTGTATGATAATAGGCAGCATGCTGTTTTGTGCAGGGACATGCTGGAGCGCAGTGGGAGGACACGGGGAGCCCAGAGGATAAACGTTATGCTCTTAGCCATCGTCATAGCCTTCGCTATGTGCTGGCTGCCTCTGAATGTCTTCAACACAGTGTTTGACTGGCACCACCAGGCCCTACCCGACTGCCAGCATGACGCTGTTTTCTCTGCTTGCCACCTAACAGCGATGGCCTCCACTTGCATTAACCCCGTGGTGTACGGTTTCCTAAACAGCAACTTCCAGAGGGAGCTGAAGTTAACGCTGCTGCGCTGCCAGTGTGGCAGCCAGGCAGCAGAAAGCTATGAGAGCTTCCCTCTCTCCACTGTGGCCAGCGAAGGCTTGACGAAAGCCACCTCCCTCAACAGGATGGGATCAGATTCTTCCCCAAGACCTGAGATCAGCTCAGGATTTCCAGTGAAAACAATACCAGCTAACACCTAATAATGGCAACTGTCAATCTGTGGTTGTTAGGTAAATGGCTTCTGAAAAGCTGAAAATTGAACAGTGGATAATAATCATTTCCCAAGCAGCTTTTTGAGATCTATAAGCAAGTACTATACAACTTCACTTCATTTCCATAACTTTCTTGAGAGAGATGCACAGCTTATTGACTCAGACGGACAGGAAAGGACAAAGTCCTTAGCGGATGTAGCTTTATATTCCAGACTATGAGACAGAAATATTGTGAATGGATTCAAAGAAATGGAGCATGTTGAGAAAGCAGAAGAGTTGTTACAATTGACCATTTGCTAAGTTTGCCCGCGTAGTTAATGTTGCCAGATGGTGATACACTGTATTGGGGGGGGGGAGAGTGAAGCCAGACTCAACAAAATCAATACAAAACACAACATTCCAATCCTGTAGCCTTCATTGAGCTACTGAGCAATGCTAAGGCTGCCACAAAATGTAGCCTCATGTGTCTAACTGACTGTGGCAACTTTCATTCCGTTTCCAGGGTAAGCAATAAAAGGTCTTACCTACACCACACTTACATGTAGTTAGCCATCTCTCTTTCTCATTACAGGAGTGACAGAAGCCCTGGATGTAAGCTTGTCCTCAATCACTTGACGGTTGCTGAGTCTGTAAATCGAGTCGGTCCAGTCCGAGCTCCCTTTTTTCGCTCTCTCCTTGCAGGGTCCTTCATGAGGAAATCAATTGAGTCTACACAAATATCTTATGAGTAGTGATGTCACAAGACCAATCTATCTGTCATGATTACCAAGCCAGTTTGTATATTGCTCATCTGCTTTGTACCTTTCCTGCTCTTGTGGTAACAATGGTATACTTTGCTTCCATTGTTAATATGATCTTCCTAATATTACATAGCTGTCACTGTCTGTTCTTATACAAACCAGCTACATCTGACACTATTCAATTCAATTTATGTATATGGCATCTCAAGGCACTTTACATGGAAGGTCAACTCCCACATTAATTACAAGAAACCTCTAGCAGAACCAGACTCAGTGTAGCTGACAGTGTCTCGACCGGTTGGGGTAAGAAGAACAAAATGGGGAAGTGGAGAGGTGGGTGAAAAATTAGGGAGATAAGAGAGAGAGAGAGATAGGGAGAGGGGGAGGAGAGGGAGACCAGGAACATTAGTGTAACCATCAGGTTTCAGCTCTGACAGACTAGTGGTTACAATGAAAACAATCAGAGTCGTAATTATGGATGTCCAGATGTTATAATGATAGCAGCAACAATTCATATAATAATAATAATAATAGTAATAATAATAATAGTTGTTGTCTGATACCTTCAGCTCTTGAGTCAGAGATACCAGCAGAGAGAGAGAGAGAGAGAGAGAGCGAGAGAGAGAGAGAGAGAGAGAGAGAGAGAGAGAGAGAGAGAGAGCTCAGTGCATGATGGGAGTTCCCAGCAGTCTCGACCTATAGCAGCATAACTAAGTGGTGGTTCAGGACTCACCTGATCCAGTCCTAACTATAGACTTTATCAAAAAGGATAGTTTTAAGTTTAACCTAAAATGTAGAGATGGTGTCTGACTCCTGAACCCAGAGTGGGAGCTGGTTCCACAGGAGCCTGGTAGCTGAAGGCGTTATCTCCCATTCTACTCTTACAGATTTTAGGAACCATATGAGAGCCTATTTTGTGGGAGCGCAATAATCAATTTGGATAATATGATGTTATGAGCTATTTGATATATCAAGGGGATTGATTGTTAAGAGCTTTATATTTGAGGAGCAAGATCTTAGTTTACGTAATTTGGGAGGATCCTGATCGTTGTGGCTGCTGATTGTGGACTATGATTACAACAGGACTGCTTGATATACAATATGTCTACTCAGATACTCTACCATTACTGACAATAATCCATCAATTCAATTTCCTTTCATTATGCTACAAACTGTTTCTTCTAATCAATGCTGTTAATACTTTTATCTGTCTGATGTTCTCCATTACACGTGTCTTACAGGTTTCTACGTTTTTTTTCCTTACTCTTTGAGGGTGCAGGGTTAAGGGCAGTTGATGTCATACCTTGTTAAGCCCTATGAAACAAATTGTGATTTGTGAATATGGGCTAAACAAATACATTTTATTGATTGATTGATCTTAAATTCAATGCAGAATTTTAATGTGAGCCAATGCAGAGAAGCTAAGAAAGGAGTAATATGATCTTTTCTTCTAGTTCCTGTCAGCACTTGTGCTGCAGCATTTCAGTTTATCTGGAGGATTTTCATAGACTGACTGGGACATCCTGATTATAACAATTACAGTAATCCAGTGTAGAGGTAACAAATGCATGGACTAGTTTCTCAGCATGCCTCTGAAATAGGATGTTCCTAATTTTCATAATATTGCGCAGGTGGAAGAAAGCTGTCCTAGATACTTATATCTATATATGTATAAAACAACTAAGGGGGTCAAATGACCTGGTCAAACATAACTCCAAGATTCCTAACAGTGGAGCTAGGGGCCAAACTAATACCATCCAAGGTGACTATCTGGTCAGACAGTGTTTCCCTGAGATGTTTAAGGTCATTACAATGATATAAGTTTTGTCTGAATTTAGAAGTAAGAAGTTTTGGGTCCTCCAGGCCTTTATGTTCTTGAGACATTGCTTAAGTTGGACTACGTGAATAGATTATTCAGGCTTCGTAGATATGTACAGCTGGATGTAGCGGGGTAATGTGAGACAACCCCTGTATCTAGCCAACGTAACACATTTGTGGTCATGTGATCATTATGTTTTCAAGCCCCTCCCATTCCACCCTTGCCATGAAGGAGAAGTTGGTGCTGGTGCTGTGGTTAGAATATTTTTTCACAAAACTGTGTTTTTTGCATGTAAAAGTAAATTTTCTTGCTTTTTACTTAATCAACTGTTGCGTCAAAACAAATTGATTCAGGTAGAAAAACTTATATAAAACATGTTGATGAACTTCCAACATATAAAACCATGTAATTGATGCTAGCTGAAGATTAGCCTGAATTGCTTTTTTCTAAAAATATTGGCGGTGGGGTTAAGTGAGACAAATGCTGTGGGGTAAAGTGAGTCATGTAGCACAAGTTAAGTTTAGTCTTAAACATATTTTAATGTAATATTACATTACATATGTTTTATTTTTAATGCCATGAACATTGTAGAAAAGCCATCATGCAAAGAAACTACACCAAGAAGACAACCTGGGGTCAAACACTCCTCGCAGAGATGGAGAGTGAAGCCGCTGAGGTCATGCAAGGAAAGAAGTCCTTAAGCAAAGCTGAAAGGGATAGAAATATTGACAAGACAACCCTCAAACGATTCATAAAGACAAAAGAGAAAGGGGAAGTAAAATCAGTAGCCTGGGGTGCAGTAGCTGAGGCAAATAGAATATTCACAGATGAGATGGAGGAGGAGCTTGCCAAACACTTGAAACAACCAGCTGACCAGTTCCATTGCCTTGCTCCAGTTAAGTGCCTTGAACTGGCATTTGAAAAGGCAGAGAAAAACAATATCCCTGTCCCTGCCAACTGGACAGAGAAACAATGTGAAGGTAAGCTAAGGTGTGCAAGAGATCAGATGAATCATAATAATCATAAATGTGCTTAATTGACTTATTACAACATGTGTTGTTATGGTAGTTTTAAAGTGGAAAAAGTAAGTGGATCAATTTACCCCCTTGATTTCTCTGGAAATCACTTTTTTTTTAAACAATCATATTTTCACTGCCCTTTGTCCTGAAGAGATTCTGATCATTTCCATTGCTAGATAACATCCTGAATTAATGGGAAATGTGTAAATGTTACTGATATATAATTTTAGCTCGCCTAGAGGGGAGCAAATGTACAAAATGTCTCACATTACCCCGCTCCCCCCTACCCGAGGGTACAAACCCAGAACAACAAGAATCAAGAAAGAACAAGTTCTTCCAAAATAGAGCAAAACTACAAAGTGCTATAAGTAAGTGCCACTAAATTGTTAGTTAAAAAAAAACACTGGTGTTGGGGCTCACACTCAGAATGTGTGATCTGTAACCACTGATAATAATGTAGCTAGCCAATGATATGCCTACTTTGCCTTGGAGGTAGTACTAAGGGAGTAGGCATGCTAACATTTTCACTGTAAACATAAGCACATATACAGAGAATAATTCTCTTTAACCCTAACCTTTTTGCTCCTCCTCTTGAAAAGGTGATAAAAATGAAGAACCTTACAAACTAAATACCTTCATATACAGAACTGATCTAAGTCCTGGTATAAGAGTTGTGCATAGTTATAAACCAGTAACTAAACAATTTTTTTGACATTTCATTGTTTGTTGTGGATGAAAGAGGTGAGACAGAAATAAAGAAGAAAAAGTACTTAAGGAACTCACACTTGACAAGTTGAAAGAATCTAAATCTGAAGAATGTTTAAAACTGGAATTTAAAATAACTTGCTGAGATACAGGTTGTTTATGTGTATCTTGCAAAGTGTAAATTGTATCGCTATAATAGTGAACAATGTTGATAGGAGTGAATGTGGTGATTTTTATCAGTAGTCGACTTAAATACAGTTGAAGTAAATGAGGCTGCTGAACACTGTATTATATAACTCGGAAAGTCTTCTTTCTAAAGAGACTTTCGAAACTTGAATTGACGCTCTCTTGTTTTCAGTGGCTGAGTTATGAAACCGATAAAGTGTATGAGTGATTTAATTGTTATGATGCCACTCAGCCTTAATTCTTTCTAAATGAGATTGAGATGAGACTTTGTAGAAATGTTTAAAATTTGTGCATTTTGTAGAAGTTGTCACCTTAGGAAGCTATACATTAGGAAAATTCTTCATTATAAAAACAACACAAAATCCTTGATTAATTTTGATTTAAACCACAAAGTGGTTCCCCTGGTATCCCCTAATTCCCTCCAGCTCTCTATTTCAAAAGCAACATTTATCATCTTACATTGTAGTTGTTCTAATTTTTACCATTTATTTATGTTAATTACCCTCTACTTTAATTATAGGATTTCGATTGTACGATTATTCTTAGTAGGCGACTAGAATAATGATTCTCTTTCCACGTTGTTATTTTTTATATTTTGCCTATCATGCTGCATTAGCTGGGACACTATCAAGGAGCACAGCCATATTACTGAGGTTGGCTTTTTCTTCTTTGTTGAATTTGGTCAGTTTATGGCCTTAAATTAAGTTTATGTTACTATTTTGCTATACAGTAACAGCTAGATAATCCTGTTGCTGTTACTGACCTGTATTAGGGAGAATAGTGATTCTTACATTTCCACTCTGTGGCCGGAATTGGGTCAAATCATTTCAAGAGTAATGTAGCTGAAATGTAGATGATATAAAAAGACTAAAGGTAATCTAAAAGGCAAGTTTGTCTCTGATATTCAGTTGGAAAACCTTTATATATCCACAACTATTATTGTGTGTCGCAGAAATGTGTGCTTTGCTGACTGAAAGATAAAGTCTTCTGGCTCCATTTATCCGTTCGCTACAATATGTCGGATTCATATTAATGTGTATTTAAATACATTTTAATTTGTGGAATGAAAATTGGTTTAATTTGTAATTTTAAAAATATAAAAAATTGTCTAATCAATCAAAAATGTTAGGACCCCACTGCAGTATCTCTGCTTTAGGATATAACTCATTATAATGAACTTGTTTTTTGTAAGTTACATATTAAGTAATATATATTGTTAAATATTTGTATTATTTAACACTATTCACACAATGGTTTCAATTTCTTGTAGTAAAATTACTCTTTAAGGTAATAGATTTATAGACAACCCATTTACAATACAAGTATAATCAGAGTATTGTGTTTTTTGACAATAATTTTAAAGAAACTCAGTTTTCATCAGGAATTTGAATGTGGTCTATAGTAATGGTTTAGCTATCATTGCTTGTGATTAATATGAGTTTATATGTGCAAAACCAGCAGGCAAATAAACTGAGAGAAAGTTGTTTCTGGAGCAAACCATGCTGTAAGCAAATAAAGATTAGGTCAAGTTTCATCAGTTTTGTTAATTTTCTTTTTATTATGCCTGCTGCTCACAAGAAGGTAATCGGGCTGAGTTATGACCAACTGCTGACATCTATTCACACGTAATATCACTGCAACAGGAAATGTTAGGAAAACTGTAACTGAACAAAATCATTGCTATTGAACGGCAGCTACTTATAAATTACTTTGACAGAGGTAGTGAGAAGATGATCGGTTTTTACTCTGGCAGGGTGTGAGCATAATATTTTATCATTTCTATTAATTAGTCTTATTTTGTAAATTGCTCTGGTTTTATGAACATCTGATTTTGAGTTAATTTTTTCTTAGACATGCTTCAGATTCAGTCCAACAATTTACTTTTATCCTTAATCATTACAGAGTGTTTTCTATTTGTCTGATAGACTCAAATTAAATCTTAAACATAGTGAATAATAGACCCAGCAAATAGCTCCAAAGTTAAGGAGCACAATGACCACTCAGTTAAATTGTGGCTCACTAGAGGAATTTCACTGCTGTTGTTTTCCTATCTTGGTGTGTGCATGTGTGTGTTTGCCTTAGTGTGCTTGAATTGTGTGTGTGCAAACAGTCCAAAGACTAAACCAACACTAAACCAATTAATGCGCGCACACACACACACACACACAATTTGATTCTCACAAGAAAAAAATACCTCACAGAAATATTAAGCTTTGTGAGCAGCTGCTTGATAAACTTATATTAACCCAAGTCCCGGGCTACATGCTGTAAGGTTGGATTGGTGGAGTTGGTTCTGTATTGAGAGCTGAAGTCATAACATCAACAAGTCTATCTAGCCTAAGTTTCTTCGGTTACTGTCAGTCAAAATAATCTCTTATCAGCATCCTATTTCTTCACTGGAACAATTATCCTGGGGTTAACTATCTATATGCTGAAACACTTTGACCTCTATAACTTCATTATAAGGCATGTTATGTTTTTTTTCTGTTGTTTTTTTACATCTGAAGATAAGCCCTTAATATCTTTAGTTGTATTGGATTCAGCTGCTACCTGGCTGCTACACTGTTCTCCCCTGAAACTCCAGCAGTGTTTTGTGGACTCAAACACTTCACCCACTCCTCCATCAGCATTTAAAGAGAGAAACAGAAAGTACACAACATTTTTAAACGAAAATCACCAGATCAAAACGACACACTCATCAAAAAAAGTTTGGGTTTAAAAGGTGCAACATCCTCTGCCCTTGACAAGAGTGAGCTGAAATTACCAAAATTTAAACCTTTTAAAGGTTAAAACTAGCAATACCGCGTAGCGTATGAAAGTCTCCACCAACAATTACAGTTTCTCTCGACATACATTTATTTTCCAGATTTATCTGAAGTCACTGTGACCTTCACCTTTGACCAATGAAATCTAATCAGTTAATCTTTGAGTCCAACCGATAACTGATCAAACTTTGTAGCAATTCAAATCAGACAAAAATGGCTTTCATGACTATATGAGCTCACTGAAGCAGCTACACAGTAATGTGGGGTATGTGGGTATCAAACTAATGTGGCAGTGTTTGTGAAGAATTGTTCGACTACGTTTCATTTCAGCCTGGAGAGATGTTCCCTCAATCAGTGTGCGCGACTTTCACAAAGAGCAGGTGTGTGTGTCAGTGTGTTTGTTTTTGTGTGTGTGTGTGTGTGTGTGTGTGTGTGTGTTTGATATCACAGGTAACCAAGGAAACAAGTTGATGGGAGTAGACGGCGGTGCTTCCCAATTTAGCATTTAGCCACAAGCAGAGACAGAAAAAGAAGGAAATTCTGTCATCCCCCTGCTCCCTCTCTCTTCAGGCATCATCAAATTCCAAGTCCAGTTGAGCGCTTTGAAATGAAATCCTTTAGCTTCCCCTGTTAGATTTTTCTCTATTCATAAATCAAACTAATGCAAATGTATGCAATGTGAGCCACTCATGTGAAAGCACATCAAATGCATGTGCAGTTCAGGGCTGCTGTGTTTTTTCAGGCAAGCTGTGTTGTGCAGTTGTGTACATTGTCAAACAGTCTGCTGCTACCTAATGTGAGCTGCCTCTACACACCCGCACCCCCATCCTCCAGCAGTCCTGTTGTCAGCGACTTGGACAGCTGGTGGAGAAAATCATATCTCGTCTCCAGGTGCTTGTCAAGTTAAATCACAGGGATTTCTGCTGTGTAGTAATCACACAGACTGCAACTAAATAAGACAAAGCATGACTCAAAGTGACTGTCCTGAAATTGTTGCTGAGCAGTGTGCTGCAAAATTACCTCAAAAGAATCTGCTGCACAGTAAGCCTCTCTAATTGATATTTAAGCTTTAAGATGAGCTGGGTCGCTGCTGGACAGGACGTATGGGATATCAGTCACAGACTTTGATCCGAAAGTATTAAAATGTTCCTGTCTTTTGAGCATGTGTGGTCTTTTATCTCACAGCTACTTACCCTTGGATTTCATATCCAATTGTGTTATTACTGAATCACCAGCAGCTGAGCTAAAGATACTTCATGTATGACTATAAATGAGACAGAATCCATGTCAATATGAGAAAATACAGCAGACTCAGTATTAATGACGTTGAGAGTTTGGTTTAGCAACATGGGATTATGGGAGTTGTTTTTGCCATCATTGTAGTCAGCTTTGTTTTGTCCACAACCACCATTCACTTGTAAACTTATCTTCTCGACATTCATGTCTGAAAACCTTTTCACCATCGCTGTTCCTCGTTCAGAGTATTTTCTGTTACTTAGCAACCAACTGCAGATTAGACAATCTACTTCATGTTTACACTGGCCCATTGTACATATCTAGTTGCATGATTAACTTTTAAGGGACATGTTTAATCTCAAAACATCTTTACACCATTTTGCTGCAGTGTCTGGGCTGAAATATATAATATATATATAAGCAGGTGAAGCTAGAGCAAAATACTTTATAAGCAGTTATTTATACGCACAGACATTAGATTAATTGTGAGCGCTCAGTCCTCCCTTTGATTTTTTAGAAACTGGGTCATTAAAACATTTGAGTTAAAAAAAATATAACTGCTTATTCAGAGCAAGACTTTTTTTTCCTAACGGCTGCTTTAGTCTTTAACATTGTGTTTTAACAGCGTGGTATCATATCTGTTGTTTAAAATCTTCATCTTAAAAAGAACTGTCAAATAAATGTATAAAATACAATTATTTCCTCTTTAATGTATCAGTGTGTAAAGTATGAAGTAGCACAAAGTGGAAATACTAAAGTGCAAGTTATTGTGAGATAAAAAATAAACTTTTGCGATTTATAGTATTTGTGACATTGTTAGTGTAAACTGTCCAGCCTGAAGTGGAGTAATCATATACTGTATCTCGTGTGTAGCATGTTGCATCGCTTCAACTTCATTTCATTATTCCAAATGTTCCTAATTCTAAAAATTAGTACATGTTCAAGATCATGGTTAAACTTGTGCCAATTATATATTAAAATCCTTTGGGGATCTATATAATAATATATCATATATCTCAAAATCATAGGGATTATCAATCTGTGCAGCATTATAATACTGCCTGTCCTTAGATCCTGGAATAGGACAAGAAACATCAGGAAGAGCAACAGAGGAGGAATCCTTCCTTTACACATTGTTACATTAATGGAGTGATGCCTGCTAGCAAACCTACCTTATTAGGCAGTCTATTTAGGCAGACAAAAGTTCCCCATCACTCCCTTTGATTGCCCCGCTGCTGCTGCTGTATTGCTGCCAGTTGCTTCAGCCCCTCCACCACCCAAGCTTCCAACTGTGGGCTCTGAAAAGGGGTTACAAGTATTTGCTCATCACTCCTATCCTCTATGTTATCATATCGGGGGGGCTGGCTAGGTCGGATCCTAGACGCCTAACATTTACATGCTCTAAATGGTAAATGGTAAATGGATTTGCATTTATATAGCGCTTTTCTAGTCTTGATGACCACTCAAAGCGCTTTACATTACAGTTTCACATTCACCCATTCACACACACATTCATACAGTGCATCTATCCCAGCACTTTGTTATTCTATGGGGGGCCATTCGGGGTTCAGCATCTTGCCCAAGGACACTTCGGCATGCAGATGGTTCAGACTGGGAATCGAACCGCCGACCTTCAGGTTGGAGGACGACCACTCTACCCCTCAGCCACAGCCGCCACAACAGTAGAGCCACAGATGCTCTACTGTTGCAATAAACATTTGAACATGAGTTGTCTAACTGAACTACTTTATGACTCGGCTGTGGCTGAGGTGTAGAGCGTTTGTCATTAGTCTGACCCATCTGCATGCCGAAGTGTCCTTGGGCAAGATGCTGAACCCCGAATTGCCCCTCATAGAACAACAAAGTGCTGCCAATAGATTCACTATATGAATGTGTGTGTGAATGGGTGAATGTAAAACTGTACTGTAAAGCTCTTAGAGTGGTCATCAAGACTAGAAAAGTGCTATATAAATACAAAACCATTTACATGAGGATTCTGTAGACCTCATTTTATTATAACATGACAAATCTGGTTATTTATCAATTATTATTACAAAAGTATTTGTCAAGTTCTGCATCCTGGCTGCCCCTAGCCCATGGCAGGTCTGGGCATGGTTTCTGCCTTCCAGTTTGTGGCACATGATGTTTTCTTCTGTCAACTGCCTTCCCAATCATGAGCAAGTTTCACCAAGTTAACAATTGTAGCCTGCTATCGCCACCTGATAAGGGTGCATTCTTACACACACAATAAAAAACAACAATAAAATAAATATAAATAAACTGAAATGCAGCTCTTCCTGGCTCTTAATGCTTTCATGAAGGCCACAGCAGGTTCTCCTAAACGGTTTGAGGGGAGGGAATGATGGGAGGGGTACTCACTTGGTTGCAACCTACAACTTCATCACTAGCTTCCACTTAATCCTGCACTCTGAACATTTATTTTGGATTTAAGGTCTCAACAGGGTCAAACAGTCTAATTCTGTAATTTTTTTTGCTGAAAGAAGTAATGTGGAGATACAGTGGTAAAACCTATTACCAGAACTAGGCTTTGTGGATTATTTAGTTAATAAGGAGGAGAACATTTAGTCTCAAATTGTTCCATACAAACGTATCCAACAGTCTTGTAGCAGGATTTACTACAAGACTGTTGTATTAGTTTTATCTTGGGTTCCTAATAAACACTGTGTGATCCTGGGTCACTTCATTGACATTCATGCTAATAGTCTGACATCTGGTGGTTACCAAACATACTGCATGACTTCAGTGGGGGCATAAAACGTGCCAGACAATCTCTGGAGATTGGACCTATAGGAGGCAGGACCGGCCCTGGTAATGTTTACGCCCTAGGCGAGGTTTCAAATTGGCAGCCTCAGGACATCATATGGAAACAAGCAGCAGCAGGTTGTGATTCTTGAAAGGTGTCAGAAGACAAGGCTGTAAACTACTGGTTAATTCTCTAAAAAATAGGTTTTTAAAGCATGTTAAATCATCCAGTATCTAAAATCAAAAAAATATAAAAGTAACTTTTAAGTAGTTCAACAAATGTAGAAAAGTAGAAATTATTTTCCCTGAAGCTTTGCAGCATAGAATGACACGGACAAACACACACACGATAATTTGTCCATCTTCTGAATGTGCTTTGTTCCATAGCAGGCGGTGAGGCCTAGTCTGTAGAGCAGTCGTTGTCCAATAAGAAGGTCCCGGGTACAATTCCCACTCTCTCCCTTCTCCATTCTGGCAATATACTGAACTCTTAAAATTGACAATGATTTCATCTCTTATTAATTGCAAAATATGTTACACTATGTCAATTTAAATTAAGTAAAAACAGAAAAAAGTTAAATTTAAATTAAATTAATAAAAAAAAAGACCAATGGGCTTCTGCGCAGAATGTGCGCAATGCAATTCTGCGCAGGATGTGCGCGCGCAGCTTTTTTTTTATTTGATTTAATTTGATTGTTTTTATATTTATTTTAATTTAATTTAAAAAAATTATATTTATTTCTAGTGAAGGATATCTCATGAATGCTGCAGAGCAATAGAGTGAAGTGTAATTTCCCTATTTTAAAGTGGAAAGAGTTTGAATTGTAGTAAACTAACAGATTGAGAGAGAGTATATCCCAAAAAACAACGCTGTTGATCTGTGGTTAAAGACTTGTCACCTGAATACAGTCGAGATGGCGATCTCTCTTTTGAAATGTTACGGACACAACTTGTGCAACAGTTGTTTCGCCCCAATACAAATCCCCCCCATCCTCACCCATGAGTTCGGACCCAGCTCCTGTGTCCACTGGTGTCCTGGTTCCACCCATGGCAGCGCAGTGCCGTGGGGCTGGCTCATCCCTTTGGCCCAGGGAGTGCATTTCCGCCACCCCCATAGAAGATCATGTGCTTGAGTGTGTGTGTGAGTGGCCGCGGCGCTTCCCGGTGCTGCCGGTGCGTCCCGGGGTTAGAGGATGATGGTGTGCCGTTACTGTATTGTTTTACATTGCATGTGTCACTTCATGATAAATCAGTCTCTTGTGCCGCCCTCTCGGCAATTTGCGCCATAGGCAACCGCCTATGTCGCCTGTACCAGGAGCCACCCCTGATCGGATGTGACTAAGTCCTGAACATCTTCTAGAAAAAATGTATTTCAACAAGCTGAAATGTGAACTATATAATCAAATTACTAAAAGCTGCTGAAACAGGACATGTTATTCCAAATACCAGTAAATCAGATTATAAATGAAATTATAAAGTATGATAATTATTTATGTCTTTGAATTTATAGACAGAATACTGTCAACACATCACTGCACTCAAATGGTCCGTGCTTATTGTTTGTCCGTCTGTTTATATGTCCTGACTGTGTTATAGTTAAATATTAATGAAATAAAGCGCAGTGTGTGCTTAGTGTCTTTAGATTCTAGAAATGCTGAAACAAAGACAAATAAACTGAATCTTGAAGTCCCAAAATGAAAATGTGTTTTATTTAACTGACCACAGACCATTTTGAGGTTGTGTTCCTCTGAAGCTCCTGCTCACAGCATCATGTAAATGGATGGATTTGCATTTATATAGCGCTTTTCTAGTCTTGATGACCACTCAAAGCACTTTACATTACAGTTTCACATTCACCCATTCACACACACATTCATAGACACATTCATACAGTGCATCTATCCCAGCACTTTGTTATTCTTATTCTAAGGGGGGGGCCATTCAGGGTTCAGCATCTTGCCCAAGGACACTTCGGCATGCAGATGGTTCAGACTGGGAATCGAACCGCCGACCTTCAGGTTGGAGGACGACCACTCTACCCCTCAGCCACAGCCGCCCTGGGGCCAACTAGACTGCATGTATACTGTACATGCAGTCTAGTTGGACTTATCCTGTGTTTGGCTGTAGGGTGAGTGCCGACCGCTTTACTATAACTATACAAGTATACAGTGCTGTGACAAAGTATTTGCCCCCTTCAGAGTTTCTTTCATATTTGTCACACTTAAATGTTTCAGATCATCAAACAAATTTTAATATTAGACAATGATAACCCGAGTAAATACAAAATGCAGTTTTTAAATGATGATTTCATTTATTAAGGGAAAAACGCTATCCAAACCTATCTGGACCTATGTGAAAAAGTATTTGCCCCCTCTTGATAAATCCTGAATAAACTGTGATAAACCAATTTTTTTGGAAAGCTGAGTTCAATGTCACTAGCCACACCCATTCCTGATTACTGCCAGAACTGTTTAATCTAGAAATCAGTTAAATAGAAGCTGTCTGACAAAGTTAAGTAGACTAAAATATCTCAAAAAACAACACATCATGCCGCGATTTAAAGAAATTCAAAAACAGATTATAAAACAAAGTTATTGACATGTAGCAGTCCGTAAAGGCATTTCTAAGGCTTTGGGACTTCAGTGAACCACGGTGAGAGCCATTATCCACATATGGAGAAGACTTGGAGCAGTGGTGAACCTTCCCAGGAGCTGCCGGCTTACCAAAATTACTCCAATAGCACATCAACGACTCATCCAGGAGGTCATAGAAGACCCCAGAACAACATCTAAGGAG
Organism: Pseudopleuronectes americanus; assembly: GCA_038501795.1. Classification (NCBI taxonomy): domain Eukaryota; kingdom Metazoa; phylum Chordata; class Actinopteri; order Pleuronectiformes; family Pleuronectidae; genus Pseudopleuronectes; species Pseudopleuronectes americanus. The sequence continues at coordinate 1,131,411 of CM076733.1, read as the reverse complement.
TTGCAGGCCTCACTTGCATCAGTTACGGTCAGTGTTCATGATTCAAAAATAAGAAAGAGACTGAGCAAAAATGGCATCCATGGGAGAGTTCCAAGGAGAAAGCCACTGCTGACCAAAAAGGAACACAAAGGCTTGTCTCACATTTGCCCAAAAACATCTTGATGATCCCCAAGACTTTTGGGCAAATATTCTGTGGACTGATCAAAAAAAAATTGAACTTTTTGGAAGGGTTAGGTCCTGTTACGTCTGGCATAAAACGAACAAAGCATTTCATAAAATAAAATCATAATCGGTGGTAGTGTGATGTCCTGGGTCTGGTTTGCAGATTCAGGAACTGGATGACTTGCCATAATTGATGGAACCATGGATTCTGCTCTCTAACAGAAAATCCTGAAGGAGAATGTCCGGCCATCAGTTTGTGACCTCAAGCTCAAGCGCACTTGGGTTATGCAACAGGACAATAATCCGAAATACACAAGCAACTCAACATCTGAATGGCTCAAAATAAACAAAATGAAGGTTTTGGAGTGGCCTAGTCAAAGTCCAGACTTAAATCGGATTGAGATGCTCTGGCAAGAACTTAAACAAGCCCTTTATGCTCGAAAACCATCCAATGTTACTGAATTTAAAGAATTCTGCAAAGAAGAGTGGTCCAAAATTCCTCCACAGTGATGTGAGAGACTCATTGGCAGTTATCACAAACATCTGATTGCAGTTGTTGCCCCAAAGGGTGGCACAACCAGTTATTAGGCTTAGGGGGCAATTACTTTTTCACAGAGGTCCAAGTAGGTTTGGATAGAATTTTTCACTTAATAAATTAAATCATTTAAAAACTGCATTTTTTATTTACTCGGGCTACCTTTGTCTAATATACAAATTTGTATGATGATCCGAATCATTTAAGTGTGACAAAAATGCAAAAACGTAGGAAACCAGAAAGGGGGGCAAATACTTTTTCACAGCACTGTATATACATGTTCTGTGTGTCTAAAACAGCATAAATCATTCTGAGAAAATTATTTTCCAGTTCATAGAAAGAATTAATGAAAAATATTTTATTGAAGATAAAAATAATACAAACAGGACGCAAATAATATAGAATAATATAAGTGGAGAAAATTCAGTTTTATGGGTCCTCCACATGGGGGATTGAAATATTTGTAGTTCAATAAGCTTGTTAGTCAACTGTTACTTCTGACTGGACAGATGTGACAGAGAAGACATCAGGAGCTCAGACAATCATGTCAGGATTCACATCAGTTCTGGTGACAAGGATTAAACATTTGTTTATATATTACATATTTACCACGATGATGCATCACGTTAAATGTTGCTGCCTCAAAGAATGGTGGGATGACAATTTATTTGGTTTATGAAATTTTCTCTGCTCAAAGAGATAAGTAAGGAAGCAGCAAAGCTCGTCTTCTCATGATTTAGAGAATTCAAACAGCTCTCATTATGGCGGCTGCTGAAATACTTTTGGGTTATTTCACTCAATCAGGAACTCTCCTAAGCTAAATGGACTATTTAAACGCTCTCTTGGTTCAAGTCACATCTAGGCCCTGACACGGTAAGCAGCGAATACTGAGAAGACACATTTCATTCTTTACATTTTTACTGTATTTGCAACATTTGTATTGGTCATTATGGATTGTTTAAACTGCCCAAAAGGTACATGTAGTGCATGTGTTTGTACTGGATATACACTATATCTATGTCTAAGAGCAGATGATAAACCAATGAAGGGACATCGAGGCAGCAGCCATTAACTTATTTATTATATTGAATATTACGAAAAGTAAAAGCAAACACTTGAATAAACAGTTTTGTACATTTGAAGTCTGTTATCCTATGTTTTTGGTGGTGGTTGTTCTTGAAAAGCATTCCACTGTACACAAGGCTGATGACACTAACTGTTTCTCTTGTAATCATCTTCTTTTAAAAACACGAAAAAGCAGACGTAATGAGCGCTGCGGCATTGACACAGTCGGTGTAAGGCGGACAGGTGAGGTGTGGACACAACCCCTTCACTGCCACTGAGATGCAGGGAAATCATAAGACCCGGTTTTTAGTACATAGAGGGAGGGTGAGGGAGGGATCTCCAGAGACACCAGAGCCTAGCCTTTTGTCTCAGTGGAAATTTCTCTGAAACAGGATTCACTGATATGCAAAAGAGTTTGTGAAGCACAGACCTTCACATAGACAAGTTGGGGAAATTGGACAGAAACTTTGTTTAATATTTCAGCTGAATGTTACAATGAAAAACATTCCAAGGAAATAATCTAGTATTTTTCCACCCGGTTCTTTAATTAATTCTGAGCGCAGCATGACACTACTTAATCTTTTGAAGCCCACTTGTTTTACAAAAGTCATCCAAAACACTAGCCTTTTCCCCTAAACATTAGTTTTTAAACATTTTCTACCAAAAACAAACAACTGAACTTATATTCTCAGGGGAAATTATATACATGGATGACACTAAACTGAACACATTTATGGTTTGAACCGTTGGTCAGGGTAATTCATAAAAAATAATATATAGACATTTCCCTAAGTTTGACAGTAAAAGGATCAAATATGTGAAGGAATCACCAGCTTAATCAATGATCGAAATTGGTCTGTAAACATCAGTTATGGTTTATTAATATGCAGATTTTAACCAATCAATTAATTAATCGTTTCAGCTTTAATTGAAATTACCCTCTGATGGTCGACCACTTTTACTCAAACCAGAACCCAAGACAAAGATTGAGACTATAGAAGATGGATTCGGCCTCTGCAACGATACACAACCAGAGCACTGCCAGTCACCTCCCACACTTTCTCTATAAATAAAAACCCACACTCAGATCAGTCAGAGCCTCATTTTATATCATGTACATGAAGTTTTAAGAGACTCACTGTACTTTGCACATGTTGCACTAACCAAAATCTCTACAACAGATGGCCGTCCCAGAGGCACAACAGCCACAACTACGACAATAAGAACCAGGTGGAAATATTATTTTTAGATTTCTTTTCAAGAGTTAGATTAATCTCAGGCTCTGCATTCGAGGAAACAATTGAAAAAGAAGACATTTCCTAATTTTGATTTAATCTGTCAACTGATTAAAAAAGTTGACAAAACATCTGCACCAAATATTTTCTTCATCAAACTTCATTGTGTGGAAACATTTTGTTGGTAACAACAACAGAGAAGATAACAAGAGCAGACTTCAGGTTAGTCAGTTGGGATTACACACTAACTGCATCACTTTAAGATAGTAACTGTGCAATTTTGGCCAAATATATAATACAGTGTTTATCTTTACCTTACTAGCACTATATGCTTCTGTAGTTGATCAAGCCTTGTTCTGTTCTGTACGAGCTAATCCGTGTCTGAAAGTTTAAAAAAACCTACAAAGAGGACATCAAATAAAAATCTATGTCTTCGGTTTGGAATGGAGGCTTCAAGAGTAGCAAAAGAAAAAAAGAAAAACATTCACGTTTTTTGACATTTCATTATATTCTACACCTTACAGGGCTTTGTAGACGAGCGAGCAACAGCAATACTTCAATGTGGACTAAATGATAGAATGGCATGGCCAGTAGCGATAGTCCACAGTGCTAATCATTGCCCTCTCAGATACCCTGGCAGCCCTCTGTATGTGAATGTTTGAGATGCTTGGGAGTGATGTGACGGGTGTTGTCCCCTTCACCCAACAGCAAGAGGAACATGGAGAACAGGAGGGAAATGAAAGAGGAGCAAATAAGGAAACACCCACAAATAATTTGTGTGTTTTTCTGAGGAGGGGTGGGGCTAAAGCGGTAGGCTGACAGTGGTTTAGAAGAAAATGGCAGGTGCAGGGTATGGGAGTCTCCGACAGTATAATGGAGGGGGGAAGGGGGGGGTTTGAGGGCAGTTCTGGGGGCATTCATAGAGCCCAGACTAGAATGTCTTCCTGTGGATGGCACGTGCTCTGTCTTCTTCATATTCCCTCTTCGACACCCACATCTTTTTAAAGGTGTCCAGCGATGCCAGAATAGAGCCCCTGTTGGGAAAGGAGAAAGATATTATATATATATATATATAGAGAGAGAGAGAGAGAGAGAGAGAGAGATTAGTTCAAAAGCAAGAATTGTTGCCAACACAGGTCTAGGTAACGGTTTTCATCACAAACGTGATAGTGTTGCATCAAGTGCAGATGGATCTATGATCAGCCCTGGTTGAGCATTTACCACACCCCAATCCAAAATTTAAAGAAAATACTTTTCAGTTCTGCACAAATCATGCAGGAGCCATGTTTCTTATACAGAGGAAGGTTTGAAGCTGTTATAGAAAAAAAACTGAATGCTTACCCAATCCATGTGGAATAGAGCCTCTCTTGAGGAGCAGAGATCTGGACAAGAAAAAAGCAGGTCACAAAAAAACAAATTTCCAGAGTTCAATAGGCAATGATTGCAATTACTATGAAGACAGTCAGTTAACATCATGGGAGCACCTGTTAGTCCATCCACATAAAGAACTCACCTTGATCTTTACGTCTTTGGGTGCAAGCTTCTTGACTTCAGTGAGAAGTCTTTCCCCAAAACCTAAAAGATATAACAGTGATTCATTGATTAGTATGATTTGCAAAATCTTGCCAAAACTGTTACTACAATGTGACCACAACACCGCAGCCCCATGCATGGTTTGACCCTGCACTATTTGAGTCATATCCGTGCCTTTATATAAAGACCATTTACCATTAGCACTGACGTATGTTCAAGTTAAAGGTTTTCTAATAAGTTTGGTTTTATTAGTCATTTGATCATAAGCTGAGATTGTTTTATGTTTGGTTAAATATGTGTAAAGGCCGGACCTCAATACCGTGACTCCCCACCACGATCACTACTGAACAGACACTGCCTCAAAAAATGAACGTCTTTTTTGTACAATGTGAGAAGTGGAGACATGTTGTACATCTTTATTTACGGTCAGTAGTCGCACAAACGTTCCCAAATATATGACCACATGTGGAACTTTTACTATGTTTGCAGTGGATGAACACCAACCTTTGATCAGTGTTGATCCTCCACACAATACTATGGTGGAGAATAATGTGCGTCTGAGATCCATGTCAGACTTCTGGATTGCATAGGCCAGGACCTCGTGGATCCCCGAGCTTTCATCTCCGATCAGGTCGGGTCTGAAGAGCAGCTCTGGAGCACGGAACCTGGCTGGACCAATCTGAAAATTTCAAGGTTTGTGGTAAGGATGGGGCTAGTTTTTCAGATATGGAAATATTTATCATCTTTGCAAAACACTTCTCAGAATCAGTTTGACTCACATTTAAAGTGCTTCCATCAGGAAGAACGTACTGAGCCTTCTCTGTTTCTAAAGTCTCGTCCTTTTGTGGGTTGAGAGACAGATAACAGGCTCTCTGTAGAGATAGACACATCTGATTAGACAAAGTACAAGTTATGCATATTTTATTTTTTCAAATCATTTCACAAGTAATAGCTCTTACCTCTTTGATGGTGCGAACTACCTCAAACTCTGCAGAGGTGTTGAAGTTGTAGCCTTCCTTGCGCAACAGCAGGCGGAGGTACCGAGAGACATCTCTTCCAGCTATGTCTACACGCATGATGGAGTGTGGAATGGCAAAGCCCTCGTAGATCGGCACAACATGGGTCACACCATCCCCTGAATCCAATACAACACCGGTGGTACGGCCTGTGGCGTACCTGCACAAAACAGACGACAGTTGCACCCCAATTACTATGGACTACAGTGACATTATTAACACCTTATTATTATAGTTGTATGGGGTATAACAGCATAGTATGACAATGCTAACGATACTAGCCTTGCTGCTAGCCATAGTGCAGGCCTGCTGAAGGTTCTGCACTCTAAAAAAAGCATTTTGTTGGCTCTCATGTAAACAGGGCAAGTTTATAAATTGGTGCTTCTAGTAGTGCATGTACAATTTACGATACGATTTGTATTTATAAAGCCCATATTTATCACAATTTGTTTCATAGGGCTTTAACAAGGTGTTACTTCCTTTCCCCTTAACCCTCAACAAGAGTAGGGAAAGACTACTTGCTGAGAAAATGAAGGGAGTGGGAAGGGGAGGCAAATGGAACATTTGTTTTGGTCCGAGATGCTGTTGTTAGTGCTACATCTAGTGGCAATAAATATTTTATATATAATCACTACCACATTCTTCACAACAAGTAGCCTCAGCCTCAATTGGGTGGTTAGTAAGCAGTAATGTAACTGTCTTTTGTAGTCACATCACTATAATGTTAACTGATGAGATGTGCTTCAATGGATAATGGATGGCAATGAAGTCTTTGTGAACTAAACTTGTGACTACTCAGAAAAGCAAGGAGTTCTTACAAGCTAAGCACAGCCTGCATGGAGATGAAGAGAGCAGGAACGTTGAAGGTTTCAAAGAAAACCTCTGCAGCCTTCTCCCTGTTCTTGCTGGGGTTGAGAGGGGCCTCAGTCAGCAGCACAGGATGCTGGGGAAGACCGACACAAAGATGAATGTTCAGAAATACTGACATTGGAATTTCCCTTATTATCATCATGTGACAGGAAGAGAGGATCTCACCTCCTCAGAGAAAGTCTGCAGCTGCTCCTTGGAATAAACGTACTGCCAGATCCTCTCCATGTCATTCCAGTCCTTCACAATCCCATGCTCCATCGGATAACGCACCGACAACAGGCCCCTGTGCTCCTGAGCAGTATAGAGTAGGAGGGCCAAAGACACAATATATCAGTAAGTTGGAAATCAACACTGACATCAGTTAAAGTTTACAAACTAAGCTTCTTTTTTTTTATGCGTTTGTGAATTTGCAGTTCTTCAGTTTCATCACAAAATGTCTCATAAATGCACTGCGGACAAAATTATTCAGTCAAATGCTTCAAATCCTGGAGAAGCTTTAAAAGGAATTTAACTGCCTGTACAACAACTGTTGTCTTAGCAAATCATCAGTTTCATGGCAGAGTGGCAAAGGAGGCCACTATGGACAGAAGGTTCATGGGAGACAACTTGGAACAACGTTATGCGATCTGATGAAAACTGTGCTTTTAGAATGCCAGACTAAAACACTGCATGTCAACGTCATGGGCTGATTAGGGGGCTGCAGGGCAAAACTGTACTGCAAGGCAACTCATGACCAAGACCAGCCGACATCTGTTCAACGTGTTCTCAATTCTAATATTTAGTACAAGACTACAGGCCCAATGAGACCAGTAGACCCATACTGGAATAAGGAGTACTTTTTTAAGGAACTCTTTGTGTGCGTGTGTTTTTGCGTGTGTATCACCTCCGCCTTGGGTCCAATGAAGAGGTCTCCCTCCAGGGCTCCTGCCATCACGCGCACATGCTTGGGACGCCCCACACTGAATCACACACACACACACACACACAGAAATAGATTGTCAAACAATATTAATTACTCATAACACCAGCATAAAAAATATGGTACTACACTACAGCTGAGACAGAAAGTTGTATAACCAAAGAGAACATCAGTAGAGGACTCATTAATAACAAAGAATTATATAACCTGATTTATTTCTAAATGTTTTAGTCTCCTATCTCAGAACACATGGCATAGATTTTCTGTAACACCATCACTGGCTGTTACTCTATAGTTGGATCATCTCTATCACAGTGTACCTAATATGGTACTTGTCACTCTGGTTTGGGGTTTTAGGGTTGGATTTTAGGTTACTTCTGTTCTGTATTGTTTTTTATACTGCTCTTAAATTTGTCTGTTATAGGATCCCCTAAAATAAAAGTTGATACAGCTCAAGGTTTTTCTCTTATATATGGGATTTGTATATTTGTTTGGGTCACCTTTCAACCGGAAACACCAAACATCTACTTTACTGTATTTTATAAATAAAACAAAACATATTTGATTTTGACTATTAGCTGATCAACACCAAATACATCATCATCATCATCATCATCATCATCATCATCATCATACCATCTTGGTCTCTAGGAAACTCCACAATTTTCATCTACTAGACCAAAAGTGACTCAATAACCCATTAACTAATGAGAAGATAGGTCAATACTGAATATAACTGCTTTACATTAAATATGGTCTTTGTAATGTGAGTGTTGTCAAAAGAGGTCAAGGAACACTTACTAGTTAGGAAAACAGTACTTTGGGATCTGGTCACCAGCAAAACCAGCTTTGATAACCCCCGAACCCTGAAGAAAACACAGACATTAAATTTGAATCCAACATTACAGGGTTATGATTGAACTAGGTGCTGGAGTTTCATCTCTGTGCAGCCTGTGAGAAAGAGGGAGGTCATAAGACACAGCCGAAGGCCAATAGCAGTCACACTCTTAGCTCAGACACCACCTCGCAACTAGCAGAAACACTGGGCCCTAGATCCCCTCTGTCTCAAAAGCTACTTAGTCCAGTGAGGCTGGCCCAAAGCTGAAAGCCAATGCTGTACACATTATAATCTGTCTGTCTGTCTGTCTGTCTAACTGAAGTAGCGACTCCCCTAAACAGTAGTGCAACATCATTTCATTATAACCTTACAACTTGAGACAAATGAGAAGGTATAGTGTAAAATTAATTCTGCATTGGTATAACAGCTGGAATTCCCATTTGGGTCACAGAATGTGGTGAACTATTGTATAGCAAACACGTCCACTATGTGACATGTACATTGTATTTACCTGAATGCAAAGCTAACATTCTTGTGGTTAGCAAAGAATTCGACAAAATGTCACAAACTTATGTGCAATTATATGTGTTTAACGACCTTCTTAATATCCCAATGAAGGCAATTTATATATTTAGCTTCAGGCTAAACCATGACAGAAGACAGGAAACCAATTCTGACGACTACACCAACCTGCTACGATTGAGAAGGAGCTAGTTAGCTGTAGAAAAGAGATGGACGGTCTATGTTCTGTGGACCTAATGTCTCCGAATGACTCACATCCTTGGTGACAGCTCAGCATGCTTTGCTAAGTATTGGGTATGAACACAATAACGATCTGTGAGGATCCAGCTGCAGCTCCGCGGCGGCTAACGCTCAGGACAACACACACCCAACACTAGCTAGCCGGGTTAGCGAAAACCTGCCTGGGTTGGACAAGTCAAGAGACGCCGCCCCAAGTCCTCACTGCTGGTAGGATCCTAGCTGGACCACCATAAAGCTGTTTTGGTAAAAACGACATGTTTAGCAATGGTCACCGATGTTTATCCCTAACGCAATGGTTCCTGAAGCTAATAGCTAGCCAACGGTCGCGACCAGCGGCCTCAGCTTGGGTGTGGATGAATGACATCATACTTACATTATCAATCACAACCGGCTGGTTAGCTAAAATGTCATAGGATTCCATGACGGACTGGGTATTCAAGTTACGTTTCTGTGGATCCGTGCGTATGTTCTTCCACGTTTTGTATTTTAATCATGTAAAGAATAACGCGCCGTCACTCCACAGTTCCACTGTGTACTGCTGCTGCTGCTGCTGCCCAGGGCCAGTCCGCTTCTTGCAACAACAACCAATCATGTTAAAGGAAACATTGACTGACAGAAGTAGAAACCAATCACAGCGTGTAGTAGAAGAGTCATGCGCCCTCTGCTGTCAGAGGGAGGAGCTGAGTCTCTGACAAACCGAGAGACAACGATGGAAATTACGGCTCTTTGTCGGGAGCCGGATTTTATGTCTTGGATCATCGTGCTCTTCCATATAACAAAATAAAACATCAGAATAACCACTATTATAGTGATGATTTGGATCAGATTCAAACTTGATATCCCACCACTATAATTTCGTCTTGCATGAATGGTTCAGCAGCAGCACTAAATTACTGGTATTGACAATAATCTACATTTTAAATGTTTAGAAAGGTGATACCATGTCGCTCTGCTTTGTCAGTAAATTTGCGATACTTCTGAATTAACGCTCTGTGTGAAATGGGTTATGCAAATAAAGTTAAGTTGTATTGAATTAAAGTCCCGTGACACATTAGAAAACCTTTTATTGGCTGTGGCTGAGGAGTAGAGATGTCGTCTTCAAACCTGAAGGTCGGCAGTTCGATCCCCAGTCTGACCCATCTGCAAGTGTCCTTGATGCTGAACCCCAAATGCAATAAATGCACTGTGTGAATGGGTGAATGTAAAACTGTACTGAAAAGCGCTTTGAGTGGTCATCAAGACTAGGAAAGCGCTATATAAATACAAAACCATTTACCAATTACAATAATGAACAAGTGTAGCGTAATGAACAAGGAAGGCTCACTTACATAATAGGATACATCATGTGTGCAGGAATACATTTAAAAAAACAGATTCATAAATATTTAATCATCAGATCTGCAGGTATGAATGTCAATAATTGATTTATAAAGAGTTAAATCTTCAGGTCTGCAGGTATGTAATAACATGTAGTGGATATTACTGAATGCTTGCTGCTGGCTCAAGATAAACGTATAGTAAGATATGAATCATGTCGGAAACAAGGACTCCAGGCTTCGTATGTCGGAGGTCACTAAAGTTAATGTGGATTCAGTGTGTGCTTATGCAAAAACAATGTCAGACTCTCTAGTCATGTTAGGAGAGATGGCGTTCCTCCCATTTGGGAGTCCTATAGACAGTGTCTGCCCCCTGTTCCATAAAATTATTTAAATCAAACATTAACAGAGGAAGAATTCCACACAAAAAACTAATACAAATTAACATAACCCCTGCAACAACACGACAAAAACACTCTTAAACGTTAGATAATATTGATTTATTTCAACACACACATTACTTGAGGCTCTGGTAAAGAAGTTGGAGTTGCTGCTATTTTTAACTCCAGTCTATCAATTAATCCTAAACTTAAGTTTAACCACAACTCATTGGAAAGTCTTGTTCTCAGTCTGCCACACCCATCCAAGAAATTTACAGGAGCCAATCATATTAACTGTAGTTTACCGTGCTCCGGGGTCTGATTGTTTTTACAGAATTCCCTGAGTTTTTATCAAGCCTTAGTCATGAACACAGATTACGTTATTATTGTCGTTGACTTTAATATTCATGTTGACAATAATAATGATAGCCTTAGCGTAGCATTTATTTAAGTACTAGACTCAATTGGTTTCAGTCAGAGTTAACATCAACCTACTCATTGTAACCACACACTTGACATTGACCTATCAGACGGTGTCAATATTGAACATCTAATAGTACTTCCACATTATCCAATTCTATCAGACCATAATTTAATAACCTTCGATTTCTCATTATCAGAATATATTCTACTAACAAAAAACATGTTTTCTAGATGTCTACCTGATTGTGCTGTAGCTAAATTTGAGGAAACAATTTCTGTTTATTGGCGAATCAGTAGGTGGCCCTTTGACACTGAGGAAATAATGACACAGAGAGCTGTTCATGTGGCAGAAGTTTGGTAGTGAAAGGACTATGCATAGTGGAGTTATGACAACATCGTGTCCTTTGGCGAAGGTTGATCCTTCGCCACACATCAATGTTTACACGGTTTAAGCAGCTGTCACAATTCTGACCATGGTCCAATGACTTTACTGAGCTCTTTTGAGCTGTATATTGTAAGGCAGCCAGGAGCAGTTCATCAAAGTATAAAACATGTCACTTCCTGTGATTTCAAGTCATGATTTCTGTGTAGATGTCATCAAGCCGGGACTCTTGTCTTACATGTCTAGTTTAGACTCGATTGGACCAAATATGTCAGAGATACAGAACCTGATGTTTTGATGGCGTTTATCAAACTTTGACGCCACACCACGGTCACACAGTGTGACGACAAATAGAACTTTAAATCAGTTTTTATCTCCATCTTGTTGTGATGACACTCATCTCAATTTGATGTTGATCTGATGAAAGCCCTGGTAGAAGTATGTCAAAGTAAAATTGATGAATATGTTCAAAATGGCCCCCTTATACGGAAAATGGCCGGCTTTTTTATTATGCCCCTTGAGACTTTTTTTTAAATGAATGGTCGGAATACACATGTGTTTCGATTTTGGTGAAGATTTGTCAAAGGGAAACCTAGGGTCTGAACCTTGAATTTCCTTCAAAGTTTCATTACTTTTGAGCATATCTAGGCCCTAAAAAAGCCCCGTAAAGGCAAATAATAATAATATGATAAATCTTTAAATTTCAATAGGGCCTCCCACCGTTCGGTGCTCGGGCCCTAATCATAATATCTCAGTTTATCATCCTCTGTTCTTATTTCGGTGAGAATTTGTGTAGAAAGTGCTAGTCTTGATTTCCGTGCTGGCCCTTTTTGCGTTGAATCTGCTATCAGGGAAGTTAGGAGACAAGGATCACAAGCTGGTGACAAAATATGAGGATAGAGATACAAGTCCCGTCTCCCTTTAGTCGTCATGGGGTATGACTCAACAACCAGATGGACAAACAATATCTGTAGTTTTCAGCCGCCATCGTGTTACTGTCACCTCCCCCAGTCTGTCCCCCCACAACGCCTCAAATTACCCCGAAAATCAAGACCAGCCAGGTGAGATGACAGCTCACCAAAACCAGGATGAAAAAGACTAGAGGTCCGGATAACATCTATAAAACTCTCGCTGAGGCTGCCCAAGATCTGGAAGATATCATGCATCGTCCCTGTGCCCAAGACGGAGCTTCCCAGTGCTGCAAATGACTTTGAACCGGTGTTTTTAATGTCACCTTTAATAGGATTGTCCCACCGCACCTCTGGCCCAAAGAATGGACAAATTGCACATGAACACAACTCTGATCCCATCTCTATATTGCCTTTTTTTTTAAATAGCCTTGTGTATATAAAGAATTATCCCTACTTTTGTATATATTTCTATATTTACTCTAATATTTTTTGTCTTACTATATTTGCACGAGTTCCAAACCCACTAAGAGAAGTAAAATGAACATCTAGTATTCATTCTAATATCATCAAGGCAGAATATTAATTCCAGCACTCTATCACAGACAAATACATATACTGGTGGCATAGTGAACAGTTTTAAGTAGCACTTTTCAGCTCTTCTTGGATAACGTTGTTCTTCTTCTTTTCCTCCTGGAGCTCGGTGTTGAACTTCTCTTGGTTGGTTGTATGACTTTGGCGGGCTTTGTGATAAGAAGCTAAGACTTTCTCCAGATTTTTTAGGCGAACATTCTTCTTCTTCTTCTCCTCCCAGAGCTAGAACTTCTCCTGGTTGGTTGAAAGATTTTGGCAGACCTCGTGATAAGAAGCTTTGAGCTTCTCCAGCTCTTCTCCGAATTCGTTCTTCTTCTTCTTCGCCTCCTGGAGCTCGGCTTTCAACTTCTCCTGGTTGGTTGTATGACTTTGCCAGACCTTGTGAGAAGAAGCTTTGAGATTTTTCAGATCTTCTTGGAGAATGTTGTTCTTCTTCTTTTCCTCCTGGAGCTTGCTGTTGAACTTCTCCTGGTTGGTTGTATGACTTTCCATCCTGCGGCGCACATCATCCTGCGGCGCACATCATCCTGCGGCGCACATCATCCTGCGGCGCACATCATCGTGCAGCGCACATCATCACGTCATCGTGCGGTGCACATCATCCTGCGGCGCACATCTTCATCTTTAGACCTGTAGTTTATCAACTTGACGGTTACTGAGAGGTAGGTCTTTTAACAGCTCATTTGTTTTGAATAAACAAGTATCTACCATCGCTACAACCGTGTACCCATCATCCATATTGTGTTTTGTATGACTTTGAAGGAAGTTTTCTCCTGTTAGTACAAAACTTTGAGTCGCTTGTACTTTATGCATTGGAATTAATTAAAATGTTCACCCTGACACAGTATGCTTGTTGCACACAGAGAACCAAAGGAGATGTGTTGGTAGTAACATTTAAACCAGGATGCTGTGCTCTCAACGCATACTGCATGTGACTATGCAGTATTCTTTCATTAGCAAAGCTCATTCAGGACAACAGCTGGAGTGCAGAGGAATCCAGCAGCCAGCAGGGGGCAGCCTCAGGACATCATATGGAAACAAGCAGCAGCAGGCTGTGATTCTTGAAAGGCGTCAGAAAACAAGGCTGTAAACTACTGGTTTATTCTCTAACAATAGGTTTTTAAAGCATGTTAAATCATCCAGTATCTAAAATCAAAAAAATATAAAAGTAACTTTTAAGTAAGGCTTTCAACTAATGTAGAAAAGTATAAATTATTTTCCCTGAACCTTTGCAGCATAGAATGACACACCAAACACACACACGATAATTTGTCCATCTTCTGAGTGTGCTTAGTTCCTTAGGTTGTTCCACGCGGTGAGGCCTAGTTGGTAGAGCGGTCGTTGTCAAATAGGAAGGTCCCGGGTACAATTCCCACTCTCTCCCTTCTCCATTCTGGCAATATACTGAACTCTAAATTGCAAAATATCTTACACTATGTAAATTTAAATTAAGTAAAAATAAATTAAGTGTGTGGCCGCGGCGCTTCCCGGTGCTTCCGGTGCGTCCCAGGGTTAAAGGATGATGGTGTGCCGTTACTGTATTGTTTTACATTGCATGGGTCACGTCATTATACATCAGTCTCTTGTGTCGCCCTCTCGGCAATTTGCGCCCAAGGCAACCGCCTATGTCGCCTGTACCAGGAGCCGCCCCTGGGCACACATCATCCTGCGGCGCACATCATCCTGCACCGCACATCATCACATCATCCTGCACCGCACATCATCACATCATCCTGCGGCACACATCATCCTGCACCGCACATCATCACATCATCCTGCGGCACACATCATCCTGCACCGCACATCATCACATCATCCTGCGGCACACATCATCCTGCATCGCACATCATCACATCATCCTGCGGCACACATCATCCTGCATCGCACATCATCACATCATCCTGCGGCGCACATCATCCTGCATCGCACATCATCCTGCGGCACACATCATCCTGCACCGCACATCATCACATCATCCTGCGGCGCACATCATCACATCATACTCATCCTGCGGCGAAAATCATCTTGCGGCGCACATCATCTTGCGGAGCACATCATCCTGCGCGCACATCATTCTGCGGCGCATATCATCAAGCAGCGCACATCATCCTGCGCTGCACATCATCACATCATCGTCATCATCAAGCAGCACACATCATCGTCCAGCGCACATCATTCTGCGGCGAACATCATCAAGCAGCGCACATCATCCTGCGCTGCACATCATCACATCATCGTCATCATCCTCCGGCGCACATCATCACGTCAATCTGCGGCGCACGTCATCCTGAAAAAAATAAATGTTTTCATCTAATTTAATTCGATTTAATTTAAGTTTTTTCTGTTTTTGTATTAATTTATTTAAATTTACATCGTGTTGTGTATTTAGCAATTAATAGGTGATTGAATTCCTGCCAATTTTAAGAGTTCAGTATATTGCAGGCATGAAGATGAGAGTGGGGATTCAACCCGCGACCTTCTTATCAAAACGAAGACTAGGCCACATCGCCTGCTGATTCTATCAACCCATATCCTTTGGTACTCTGTCTGCAACAAGCATACTATGTCAGGTTGAAAATTGGCCACTAAATCCAAAATAGCGGGCTTCCTGTTAATTTATTCATAATGCTCCTTGAGGCTTTTTTCTATGATTAGTCACGATACACCTTTCCCCAGATTTTGGTGAAAATCGTATATGTGGAAACCTGGATGCTGGGTTCCAGGTGGCGCTGTTGAGCCATTTTGCCACGCCCATTTCCAAATACTCCAGAATATGTAAATTTTCACCACTTTCTAATTTACTGCAAATTTACTTAGCAGCTTTTTGAGCATGGGAAAGCCCTCAAAAAGCCGATTCTATATCCTGAATAATAATAATAATAATCCTTTCAATTTCAATAGGGCCTCTAACCATTCGGTGCTTTGGCCCGAATAATAATTTATCATTTTGTATACAGCTGTCTTCATACAAACAACAAATATAAAGACAGAGTGAAGTCTTTTCAACATTTGAGCAGCATAATCCTATTTAATGATATAAAGGTCTGCTGAAAGCATCTTAAGCTTTTCCTCATGTTGCGATGTAGGAAATTCGCTGAATAATTCTCAGTATGATAGTGTACGACTTCAGCATTAGTTAGAATGTATATTAGAGCTATATTAAGCTCAGGATTACACAGTATTTAAATTCCTTCTAATGCAGTGCACGGCTGCCATTCTGCTGCATCTCTGGTCTACTACCAATGACCTACATACACACTAGAGCAGAACAAATGGACATGACAACCCTGCAGAGAGCCTTGCCTTTCATGGGAACGATTCTCATCCTTATATATGGGCAGCCCGTGATCGGCTTGCAGGTCACATGCACAGTGTATCCCCTGGCTTGTCTTATCAAGAATCTCAAGTCACTTTGGTCTCTGTCATGATGGTGGGTACGATGACACAGCAAAGACAGCAAAGCAGAAGTGATCGAGCCAATAAAGCAACACACAAATGTGGATCAGGTGCTGACTATTCATCCTCACAGACACAGCAATTTCTTCTAAAGCTATGACCTTGAAGATATTGCACAATTGTAAATTTTGCAACCTCTCATCCTGTTGGGAAATAAAGTGCATCCTCCTCCAGAGCCTTAGTATCAGTGTGTTGGTCGGCCCGCTTAAAGGGTGGAACTGCTCTCACTGCGTAACCCTGTAATCTTCCAGTAGAGTTAAAGGCCACCACAGCAGTCACATTAAATTAGAGGATCAAGTTATGCTTGTGTGATACTATGTGTCACAACTCCACTCACTTACAGAGATACACCATTAATTTACTGTAGCATTTACGTAGAGTTGAGTTCTCAAAAGAGACAGAAATTAAGCCAGCAGAGGAAAAGATATCGTCTCCATTAGTCCCTTATATCCTACAATTGTCATCACTCTCCTTAGTTGCAAAATTCATTAAATCTCTGAAGCATTATGCTGACAAATGGTGCAGAAACGCATAAAATGCTCCTAAGTAAAGGAAGTATCATCCTGTATTTAAAATAAAATATTTCTACAATTTGTAAAAACTAAAAGGTAGATATCTGCAGTCCTGAATTAACTCCATGAAGGAAGTTAATATAAATTCCTTGCTTCTCCATTCATCTCATAATGGTTAAATATATGCCTATCAGACCAATCTTAGAATAAAAATCTAAATTAACATACATTGTGCACCAACAACCATCCAATTAAATATGCTTATGTACAGTAACTAGGGCAGTCATCATGCACTCAATTATTATATTTATTATTCTTACAATTACAGAGATGTGTTACATTAAGGGAGGTTCAGACTCCAAAAATATCATCATTTATAATCAGAATTAAGTAATTGTGTAGAGTCTCTTTACATTCATTAAAGGATAATCCTATTAATCAAAATAGTAGCCAAATATGACCCAACTGTTTCTTCACATAACAAACATACAAGCGAAGGTATTTATTTCCAAGAAAACTCACACTCTTTTATTAACGTCTCTGCCAGCTAAAATAGAGCATCTTAATAATCAAACAGTGTTACATAGGAGCCCTCCTAATTAATAGTGCAGATATGATGAGGGGGCAAGTTTTTTAGTTTTAGTGCAGATTTGATGACAAACATGGATTCACTTGTGTGTGTTCTCGAGCGAGTTGCCCTCAGGTTCTGAAGATTGCAGCAGCAGTCACTGCCGTTAGAGCCACAGCGACCGCCGGCCCCCAGATCATCCAAGCGTTCTGAAAAAAGTGGCGACACAGAAATGGAAACATGAGCCTCACCACATGAAAAAGCCCACCCGAGGATTGACAAAGCTTTGACAGAGGGAGCTTGCAATTGAGATCAATGCAGTGCACAGAGGACGTGAGTTATAAACGGCTCTTTCAGATAAAGATAAGCCCATTCAAGAGAGAAACAGTTGTTAAGCGTTATGACATCCAGACAAGACAAACAGATGTCAGATGTTGGAACTATATGATTAGAGAGGTTAGATATCTGAGACATTAATTTCCCCAGAGGAAGGCATTCTGGGAAACGCGGAAACCTGATTAATTCATGCAATGAGCTAAAAGACACTGATGAGAATGAAAGATGTAGGCCGACTTGACAGGAGTGTACCTTACTACCACAATGCACCGAAGCACCAATACAGCAAAGCCAGGAAAAGGGCGATGACTATGGCTTGTGCAGGCAGCAATAGGGATGTCTGAAGAAGGGAAGGGATATTATAGTAATCAACTTAAATGGGACATACTTTAGTTGGGCGCTGTAGCTTTATTAATAAACCCTCAGTCAGTAGTCTGTGTCTGTGGTGTTTATATAAATCTCGATGTCTAAAAGCAGTCATCGACAGTGAATGCGTAGAAGGGAGCAGGTGTACTGAGGTTAAAACCACATTTCATGAATCTAATAAACCTGAAGACATTTTAACAAATAGAAAATGTTTTCAGTTTACTGTAGTTGCTAAATTAGAAACAAAGCTCATGCTCCCAAAACCAAAACAACTACAGATGTTCACATAGTTCTAACCTTTGTAAAACTCTTCATATGTTGTTTGTCAAAACAATTATATATATTTTTTTTGTTTGAGAAAATAAGGCCTTTTTCTTTCTGTTGAGTTCTAGATAATCACTCACCTTTGATCCTTTCTCCTGAAGCTCCTTCATGTTGGCTTTGCACGACTCAAGTTCATCTGTAAGCAACTGATTCTCCTGCTCAATCTTCTCATATTTATCCGTCAGGTCCGACAGCTCAGTTTTAGTCTCATCGTGCTGTACAAAGAAAATCAACAGAAGTATTACTAATTATAGTCGTAGAAGAGATTCAGTAAAACTAAACTAAACAAGTTTAACTAAAAAACGAAAGCAAATCACTTCATTTGATCCTAACCTTATTCTAGCAATATAATCAGCAGAAGAACTCTGGTCTGGGTAACTACATCAGTGACAGTCACAGACAGAAACTGAGTCTGTATTTATCAGTTGTTTCAATATAGGAAATCAGCCCCAACTGGCCCAAAATACCCGAAGCACCAATACAGCAAAGCCAGGAAAAGGCCGATGACAATGGCTTGTGCAGGCAGCAATAGGGATGTCTAAAGAAGGGAAGGGACATTATAGTAATCAACTTAAATGGGACATACTTTAGTAGGGCGTTGTAGCTTTATTAATAAACTCTCAGTCAGTGGTCTGTGTCTGTAGTGTTTATTTAAATCTCGATGTCTAAGAGCAGTCATTGACAGTGAGAGAGTAGAAGGGAGCAGGTGTACTGAGGTTAAACAACATATTGTGAATCTAATAAACCTGAAGACATTTTAACAAATAGAAAATATGTTCAGTTTTCTGTGGATGCTAAATTATAAACAAAGCTCATGCTCCCAAAACCAAAACCAAAACAACTACAGATGTTCACATAGTTCTAACCTTTGTAAAACTCTTCATATGTTGTTTGTCAAAACAATTATATATATTTTTTTTGTTTGAGAAAATAAGGCCTTTTTCTTTCTGTTGAGTTCTAGATAATCACTCACCTTTGATCCTTTCTCCTGAAGCTCCTTCATGTTGGCTTTGCACGACTCAAGTTCATCTGTAAGCAACTGATTCTCCTGCTCAATCTTCTCATATTTATCCGTCAGGTCCGACAGCTCAGTTTTAGTCTCATCGTGCTGTACAAAGAAAATCAACAGGAGTATTACTAATTATAGTCGTAGAAGAGATTCAGTAAAACTAAACTAAACAAGTTTAACTAAAAAACGACAGCAAATCACTTCATTTGATCCTAGCCTTATTCTAGCAATATAATCAGCAGAAGAACTCTGGTCTGGGTAACTACATCAGTGACAGTCACAGACAGAAACTGAGTCTGTATTTATCAGTTGTTTCAATATAGGAAATCAGCCCCAACTGGCCCAAAATACCCGAAGCACCAATACAGCAAAGCCAGGAAAAGGCCGATGACAATGGCTTGTGCAGGCAGCAATAGGGATGTCTAAAGAAGGGAAGGGACATTATAGTAATCAACTTAAATGGGACATACTTTAGTAGGGCGTTGTAGCTTTATTAATAAACTCTCAGTCAGTGGTCTGTGTCTGTAGTGTTTATTTAAATCTCGATGTCTAAGAGCAGTCATTGACAGTGAGAGAGTAGAAGGGAGCAGGTGTACTGAGGTTAAAACAACATATTGTGAATCTAATAAACCTGAAGACATTTTAACAAATAGAAAATATGTTCAGTTTTCTGTGGATGCTAAATTATAAACAAAGCTCATGCTCCCAAAACCAAAACCAAAACAACTACAGATGTTCACATAGTTCTAACCTTTGTAAAACTCTTCATATGTTGTTTGTCAAAACAATTATATATATTTTTTTTTGTTTGAGAAAATAAGGCCTTTTTCTTTCTGTTGAGTTCTAGATAATCACTCACCTTTGATCCTTTCTCCTGAAGCTCCTTCATGTTGGCTTTGCACGACTCAAGTTCATCTGTAAGCAACTGATTCTCCTGCTCAATCTTCTCATATTTATCTGTCAGGTCCGACAGCTCAGTTTTAGTCTCATCGTGCTGTACAAAGAAAATCAACAGGAGTATTACTAATTATAGTCGTAGAAGAGATTCAGTAAAACTAAACTAAACAAGTTTAACTAAAAAACGACAGCAAATCACTTCATTTGATCCTAGCCTTATTCTAGCAATATAATCAGCAGAAGAACTCTGGTCTGGGTAACTACATCAGTGACAGTCACAGACAGAAACTGAGTCTGTATTTATCAGTTGTTTCAATATAGGAAATCAGCCCCAACTGGCCCAAAATACCCGAAGCACCAATACAGCAAAGCCAGGAAAAGGCCGATGACAATGGCTTGTGCAGGCAGCAATAGGGATGTCTAAAGAAGGGAAGGGACATTATAGTAATCAACTTAAATGGGACATACTTTAGTAGGGCGTTGTAGCTTTATTAATAAACTCTCAGTCAGTGGTCTGTGTCTGTAGTGTTTATTTAAATCTCGATGTCTAAGAGCAGTCATCGACAGTGAGAGAGTAGAAGGGAGCAGGTGTACTGAGGTTAAAACAACATATTGTGAATCTAATAAACCTGAAGACATTTTAACAAATAGAAAATATGTTCAGTTTTCTGTGGATGCTAAATTAGAAAGAAAGCTCATGCTCCCAAAACCAATACAACTACAGATGTTCACATATTTCTACCCTTTGTAAAACTCTTCATATGTTGTTATTCAAAAAATAATATATATATATTTTTTTTTATGAGAAAAAAACGTCCTTCTTCTTTCTGTTGAGCGTTAGATAATCACTCACCTTTGATCCTTTCTCCTGAAGCTCCTGCATGTTGGCTTTGCACGACTCAAGTTCATCTGTAAGCAACTGATTCTCCTGCTCAGCCTTCTCATATTTTTCCTTCAGGTCCGACAGCTCAGTTTTAGTCTCATCGTGCTGTACAAAGAAATCACCAAAAGTATTACTAATTATAGTCGTAGAAGAGATTTAGTTAAACTAAACTAAACAAGTTTAACTAAAAAACAACAGCAAATCACTTCATTTGATCCTAACCTTATTCTAGCATTATAATCAGCAGAAGAACTTTGGTCTGGGTAACTACATCAGTGACAGTCACAGAGAGAAACTATGTTTGTATTTATCAGTTGTTTGTAGGTGTAGGTATAAAGAAGGCTTGGCTAATTATAGAAATGGTCGCGCCCCAAGTGTGAACAGCTGAATTCCATGGTCAGTAAAAAAGAGAACAAAATGTCAGGCTTAAATGGTACTACAGAGATCTCCTGTCTTTCTTGTAGTCATGCGAGCGTAGAGGAACAAACCCTAAAGCCTGAAATGTCTACCATTTGAAACTTAACGTTGAATGTACTGAGACACTGAAAACGGTGTAAGCTTAACTAGAATATTCATTAACGTATACAGGTAAATAAATTACTAGAGCAAAATTGAGGCTCAGCAGTAAAATTGTAGCCAGTTGCCTAGATGGACTTACAAGTCTAAAAGGGTCCAAAATGCTTTGGATTTCACATGGGCCTGTTTCATACTACTTCAAGGCTTTTGAGCAAAGGTATTATATGGCAAAATATGTTCTGGCTGAGCAGATTCAGCAGGGATTCAACACCTACACAAAAGACAATTAGAGAAAAGTAAAAGTTGACAGTGTCAGTTATAAATTATTTACTGGAGAATAAATATGTTTTCATTTAATCTTAAGAAAAAACATAAAATTACTTTATCAGTTCTTATTTTTACTATAGTGAATCAGAAACTCAAATTGTAAGCAAAAAAGTATACAATTTAACTTCATTGTATGGTTCAGTGTCGGTACAGTTCAACTTTATTTGCTATCAAAGGATAAACTTACACCCCATAAAAAAGAGAGTGCGTGTGGGAAGTTTGGTAGCTTTACTTTGTGAAAAAGCCTGGTCAGCAGATGCTGCAGTCCTCTGGCAGTGGATAAGCTGCCACAATGCTACTGTGTGCTCAAGATTGTTTTGACCTAACTCACAGATCTATAAAAAACCATGTGCTTGCATGTTTAAATGGAATAAAATAAGACTCAAGGCCTAAAACATCCCTTGGGACTGCATTTATGTGCTGAATGTCCAGGTGAAGTGTGAGTCATTCTGTATCCCGTCAGTGGCAGGATTGAAACATGATAATGAAAGGCATCCAGGCACAGACAGCGACAACAGTAGGGGTCAGGTTCGAGGCTGAAATAATCTCCAGCCTAACCAGGGTGATTCTTGGACGTTATTCTGAGAAGCTCACTCAGGTGGATGTCTTTATAATTTGAGAACATACTTCTCTTTGCAGAGCCTTGTTGCGACTGTCTGCCACATCCAGCTGGGTTTGCCACTTTGTGCTATCCTGCTGGTGCTGGAGCTGCAGGGCTGCCATCCTCTTCTCCAACTCCTGCTGGGATCTCTCTAGGGCTTTGAGGCTGTTGCTCAGTTCAGCATTCTGAGCACGGGAACTGTGAGAAACAAAACAACACAGAATTCAATAGGTGGACGATGACAAACAGCAAAGTGTTTGATATACTGTATAGCAAAGGAGCAGAGCAAATAAGACACAAATGTGGTTATACTGCTCACTGACCTGGCAAGTTCCTTCTCCAGCTGCTGCTGTTTATGCAGCTCTGCCTCTTTCTCAGAGCGCAGTACAGCACAGTCACTCTGCAGGTTGGTCTTCTCTTTCAGACTAGACTTGGAGAGTTTCTCCTTCTCTGCCCTGAGTGAAGCACATTCATTTTGCAGACTAATCTTCTCCTTCTGAAGCCCATTACACTCCACCTGCATGGACTGCAGCTCACTGGCTGTGAAAAAAAGGGTTTTTATGTAATGGTGCATTCTTTGAGCAGATGCTCTTTTGTTATTTAATATAAAGATAAATTATCTTGAACAGGCTAGTGCCTATGAGCTTGAAGGTTAATCTATTCAATCTAGCAATAAAACAGATATTAAGAAAAACCTATGAAACTGCCAACCTCAATGATATCTTTCATTTATGTATGACTACATTAAATAACATCATAATTACAATTATTGTGTGAGTCATACAATAGTATAAATATGTGTATTTGCACCTTGTATCTCTGCAGTTTTCTGCCACTGCTTGCTCTGCTGCTGAAGGTCACGCTGCAGGTTTTCAATCTCATGCTCATATTTGCTGGCAGTCTGGCGCCACTTGTCCAGATCCTTCGTGGCGGTTGCCAGGTTAGTCTGGATAGCAGCGACGTCACGGTCCCTCTCAGCAGTGGCTGATTCCAGGGCATGTTTCAGTGACTTCACCTCATCACGTGCACTTTGTAGCTCATCACGTGAGCTGGAGGAAACATCCATCTGCCCCCTGAGAACGCCCATTTCATCCTGGAGCTGGGGCAGCTGGCCTGTTCCGTACCAGGGACAGTAGTTAAATTAGTAGGTTTGACATTTTCATGTGGACAAGATAGTAGCACAATTAAGCCACCAAAGATAAAACTACAAGCAAGAGAACGTGGCTTCACACAACATAGATAAAATACCTTGGAGAGGATTAATCTGTTTTGCTGACTCATCCGCTCGTTGTTTTTTTTCTTTACTCTCTCCATCCAAGATACCTGCAAAATATAACTGCATTAATTCCATGCATTTGATGGGTTGCTGTCTGTCAACAGGGTATATTTAGCATCAAATATTTATAAGGTTACCTTTTAGCTCCGTGCTTTTGTGTCTCTCAGTGTTAGCAAGCTCCTGAGCATCACGAAGATGATCATCTTTTAAATGCTTGATCATTTTTTCTGAGTCATCCGAGGATCCCATGTTGGAACTGGTCAGGTCATCTGAGATAGAGAAAGAGAACGAAAAATGCAACAAGATCCATTCTGCTCACATGAGAGTTTTCCTGGACTGGAGCACATACAGTACAAAAATATACTTATACATCATGTAATAGGGGCAAAACAACATTAAAACAACTAAACGTTTCACCATGTTCATTCTGCTTCAGTCCTAATTCTTTTCATCAAGGCTGGCATACTAGATGATTTCCCAAGATATTAAAATGGGCCTATTACATAAACTAATTGCAGACCCAGGAATAGACACAACTATATTATCTGCATTTTCTATCCCAGCTATTATTGAATAGGTCAGTTAACATAGCGACATGAGTCTCTGGCACGTCTACATTGCCTGTCAGCAGTATGTTGCTGCAAACAATACACAAAGGGAATGAACCGGCCAAGACTGCCAGGAGTTTGTTGTGTTTCCTAGAGGAAGAAACAAACTCCACAAATACTTGGGCTTTGTGAATGCCCAGTAGATTGATCCCATAATCTGCCGTGGCTCGGAAAAGAGATGACCTCATCTCATACCGAGCATTTGGCAGGGGCGAAAACGAGTGTCGGGACAGGTCAAGCATGTGCACCATAAAAGGACACACGAGTGTACTGAAGCTGCTGAGAATTTCTGCATTTGTTCTGACAACTGTGATTTCATTGTCTCCGCACTCACGTGTTGCATTGTAGTGCCACCAGATGGCATTGATAAATACCCCTTAAAATGTATGGGTATGAAGTGACTGATGGAGGCTGGTGGCACCCTCTGACTCAAGCACATGACCACCCTGCTGCGTGCCAGACAAAGGATGGGCGGGCAATGTTCTATCCGGCATGTGTTTGTATGAAGTCTGTGTGTCCCTTTTTGCATGCATATGTATGAGTGAGAGTCAGAATGCGAGTGGGCTCCCAGTAAGTTCAACTGTCTGAGTCCAGTTTGTGTGAACGATGAAAGTCCTCTGAAGACAGCACGAGGGAGAAAAGGTAACTTTGTCAAGGGCACCCAACGTGTTATCTTTACTAACATTAGTAATTATAGCCATTATGTCGCCGGATCAGAGGATGACACCTGACAAAGTTATAATGGGATTAAACTTGGGGCAAAAATACGTCTCTGACTGGTTGGGGGAGATGAGTAGCATCACACTCCCTCAACTGATGACAGAAAAAAATTGAAGGGGAAAGTCTATTTTTAGCTCAAGCGCCAGAGGCTAGAGCCATCATGGTCTATCTTGCCCCGCTGCCGGTTTCCTCCCCAATGAATGTGACGGCATTCTTTCACCGAATCAGAGGGTTAGTGCCGCTCGACCACTGAAAGCCTCCAGTACTCAGTGAATCTATAAAACTGTTAATCCTAACTGCCAGAAGGTGATATTTACAGTAAGAACATGTGCTGTATGTGACCAAAACAGAAAAACATCTCATTATATTGAAATGACTGAGCTATTGTTGTTGCGAGGACAGTTTGCTTCTCGCCTCCTATAAGCTGTGCAGTGTGGCATTACAAATGCATCTATCATGCAAAATTGATTCGTTCAGTAACATGCTAGCAGATATGGTCTCATACGGTAAGTCGTACATATACTGTTGATTTTTTATGTTCTCCGTGTGGCACCCATTCCTCCATTACCCCTTGGATTTTATTTGAGTCCGTCTCCCTAAATGTCAGAGCAGGAGACATATTAGTCAGAGGATGTGCCCTCTGTGCAAAGAGACTCCATCTTCTGAGTAGGTGTTGACACTGGAGAAATCAGCCTCTAAAACAAGGCCATCCACAGCACTGTACGCTCTAAAGCCTCCCAACTGTCCTTGATTGTCCAGACACAAATTTGAACTGTGACTCATGCTTTTTAACAACCCTCATCTTGTGTCATAGCAAGATATGCTGTGTCAGGTAAGATATATTTGATTGGACGAGCAAAACAACACCACATATCACCAAGTTGTAACTTTATAACAATAATTGCTGACCATTTTAGAGAGAAAAATAAACTGGTTTACCTTTAATTAGTGATACTTTATTTAAGGGATCACTGGACTCTTTCTTGTCCATCTGTTTGCTCTGTAAGAAAAAGTATAGTGAATAGATACACATTCCTATGTTTAAAAGCATATTTTTTATCCTTTAAAAACATATATAGATTATTATCTTAACTTTACCAATTATAACCATTACTGCTGCTTTAATGGTTAAAGATTTGTTTAAATATATATTTTTTAAGATGAACACAAAACTGCATTATCATCCACGAAGACATCACAAGTACTTCAGGAAGAGGCATCTGCATGGCTGTTGAGAAATGTCTTTTTGAGGACAAGGTCACAGAAAATGTGCTGATACACGTAAAGGATGAAACTAAGCACAAGATATTACCTTAAGTGATCCAGGAGCTACAGTATTCTGTGTGCGCTGAGGCTACAGCAGTCCCTGACATGAAGAACCCTTCACCAACTATCAGATTTTTTCAGATGCGAAATGGAGCAGTCCAAGCAATGAGGGGAGGGGGGTGGGCACCGAGGGAATGACAAGCACTGTGCACAATACCTCCCCTGCTATAGTTGGCCTGAAGCCAGTAAGGACAAAGAGCTGGTTGAAGTAAATGGACACATTTTTGGAGTGGGGCTCAAATGCTACACTAATAGTAAATCAGATGAATATCCTCAAAAAACAAACCCCCCCTTAGTTTGTGGCTCAAGTTCCCAGCCCCTAAACACTAGGTCATGCATCCGAAAAGGGCATCTCGGAAGCTGCAGCTGCATACTGACACAGAGAGCTTTTGTTCAGGGAGCTGCTCTCTGGCCACTTGGTACTGATGTAAAACAACGACAGGATGATGAAACAGACGAGGGACTGCTGGTGTGAGAGTGTGCGTCATGTGTACTGCATCTACCTCCTTATTTCTTTTGCCCTCTAGGTCACTCTATTCTGACTTTAAATTCATGGTGTATTGCCTTCAGGTTTAAATCTGCGTGCAATTCTGAAGAGTGGAATTATATAAATAATACAGAATATGTACTGTTAGGCTACTTTAGTCTAATGGACTTTACGGCTTTGACATTCTCTGAAATTTTTCTACGGCTGGGGTAAAAATCAAGATAATGAAAAAAAGGGGCTTGTATTGAAAAGCTTTTAAGACTGAAACAAAGGATTATTCCCCAATTATTCATTAGGTCTGTAAAGTGGATAAAAATACAAATGAGTTAGCAATCACAAAATAGTAATAAATCAATTGCCTCTTCCTTGCAACTCTAATATCATGTCAAAGTGATATTAAAGTGTTTCAATAGCCCAACCAATGCTGTATTTCTTGGGTTAATGCCAAGTACAGAGATGAACAGTGCCCCTGCAGGGGGAACTTCAAACTATTCAGTAGAAAATCTGACTTTTAAATTTAAATGTTTTAAATGCAGCCACAAGAGAGATGCAAAATGCAAACTCTGATCACGAGAGTTTGGTATGAATACTTTCCCATGATACAACATGATATAATACTAGGGCTACGTTGTAGCACTAACGGGCCTGAGCACAGGCAATTTCAAGCATGTTGCGGTCGGTGGAGAGAGCGATCGATGACCAAGCGCACGTTTTGCCCACTGCAGCAAGGATAAACGCTTCACTTCCTGCGTCTGCCATGCACCGCTGGACCAGGCTCACTAATCACACATTACGGTCCACCCCATCAAGTTAGACCCCATAGTGGAAACTTTATCTAAATTTAATTTAATTTTAAAATGAGGCTTACCTCCATTTAGCAGTAGGTGGTGCTATCAATATATTAGACGAATAGATCGGTTCAAGTCAAAAACACTTTTTTCTCCCTTCAGATAGTAAACATTTTCATCTTTGCATCTAAGACAACTAAGGATTCTGACACTGTGACATTAAAGCAAACTGATAACAGGTTGCCTAGGGCGCAAAATGCCGACAGGGCGGCACAAGAGACTGATTTATTATGACGTGACACATGAAATATAAACCAATATATTTGTTGAGAGTAAGCGTATGAATGCATGCAACTGTATTTGTTCAGGAGGGGGCGCTGTTGCGCCTCATTAGACATGTCACCTGTAACTGACATCACTACCTTATAAGGTAGTGATGTAACCGTCCTTTTTTTTCTCTCTTTTACCTGACTCTCACGGAGAGTAGTACCTTGTGATCACCTCTGAAATAAACAACGCCACTATATGGATGGCTAAAGAAACGCACGTCTGTTCATCAGTTAGAATTATTATTCCGCTGTGCAGGTAGGCAGAAGGAAGAAGCCTACCTGTTAACAATATTCACGTCAAAACATCATCTTCTAAACCCGGGGACGCACCGGAGATAGAATCGCCACAAAAGCAGTCCGCCTCCTTTCCCCGCCCATGTTAAATAATTGGGCTGTTCGCACCATAGATATATATAAAGACTAGATGTCTTGTCGGTGTTGCCAGCCAACGGAGTCGAACGTCCGAACATGGCGGCCATCTTGCCACAGTCAGCTCGCTCACCCATAACATTGTGGTGGTAGTGGTAAATGTACTTTTTGAATAACCATAACTTGCTCAATTTTCAACCAATTTTTTAAACCGTTTGGTTTGTTATAAACGTCAGAGATGTAATTATGACACTGCATACTTATGAATAATTATAATTATAACCATGGGTTTTCATATGAAAATAACATTAAACGGAACAGATAGGTGCAATAAATACACATGCTGTTGAGATATCTATGTTTCTCTGTATCTTGTGACTATATTTTACCTGTATCCTATGAATAATTTCAGCTGCATAGTCTATATAATCAATAATGCACAAACTGTCACTGTAACCTGTGTAACTAAAAATGTTTATGACAGTTGGTTCCTTGAAATAAGCTTATGCTATAACTGTTTCTTTTCCTGAAATGATGTCTATCTTTTTGACTCAGACACAGGGTCAGGCCAAGGGCACGACCACAGAAAGAGACAAACCAGCCGTTAGCAACTGACTGGTAACCAGGCACATGAGCAGGTGTCAATCTGAGTGTCAATCTGACTGCAAAATACAATTCGGAGAAAAGTATGTGATGGAAACTTAGCTTGAGATATGGAATAATGAAATTCTCAGACTGGAGTTGCCATTGAGTCTTTATAATGGTAGGCTCTGCAGAGTTTGCACAACAAGCAAACTCTGCCCTGGGATGTCCTCTCCCTCAGGATAAGGGAGAGGACATCCCAGATTTAATACAGAGAGGTGCTTCATAAAACTTGGTGAGAAAAAGATATGAAATCCTCCTCTTTGCCTTATCTGCTGGGTCTGTGGCAAACTCCCTGTTTGCCAAGGCCACAGTAGTGGGAAACCTGGTCGGTTGAGTTTTCCCATACAAGTGATGTGCTTGCAAAAAACTGCACTCTGAGGAAGAAGTATACATCTGGCCAATAACTAAATTCCCTTAAAGAAAAAGACCCGCCTCTTTGCCGCACCCTGTGTCTTTATAATACTGTGGACTAGGATGATGGGAGCTTCTCTCGACATGATCCAGTGAGCCTGGTGACGTGTCCGGCAGAACCCCAGAGACTCTCTGTAAGTATTTCATTGTTTTACAATAAATGTTCAATTTCCAGAACTTCATGTATAAGTGTCTTATTATTCCTTCTCAAATCCTGGATCAACAAACACGTTTGTCCAATCGCCGGAGGCGAGGTCAAGTTTAGCGCTTGGCAACGACAATGCACAAGGTATTTGTTATTTATTTTAAATAAATATTTAGGCTACTAAAACTCAGCATTCAGAATGACAACATGAGATATATGTATACTTGTATAATGGGAATATTACTAATATAATAAAATAATTTGAATTATTACATGTTAGTGTGGGATAACAATTCAATCTTCACTTTTCAATTCTGTGAGCCTGAATACATTTTTAGGCAACAGAAAACACAACAGAATACTTTTAAGAAATTGTATAAGCTTCTCCACTTATAAGGCAAAAATATTTTTTTGGGTTCTTGACAAAAATGTAAAGGTTGCCTACCCCTGGGTGTAGTTTCAATGTTCACGTATGTTTAGTCTTTCGAGTGTATGAGTGTCAGAGAAAGTGAAATAGCCAGTGGTTTTCAAACTTTTTACACAGAGTTCCACCTCAAATAATATTGGGCTCTTAGACTACTAGAACCATCTTATACACTACCGTTCAAAAGTTTGGGGTCACCCAGACAATTTCATGTTTTCCATGAAAACTAACACTTTTATTTATCAAATGAGTTTCTAAATGAATAGAAAATATATTCAAGATATTGACAAAGTTAGAAATAATGATTTTTATTTGGAATATAAATTTTGTTCTTCAAACTTTGCTTTCGTCAAAGAAAGTCTCCATTTGCACAAATTGCAGCATTGCAGACCTTTGGCATTCTAGCTTTTAATTTGTTGAGGTAATCTGTAGAAATTTCATCCCACGCTTCCTGAAGCACCTCCCACAAGTTGGATTGGCTGGATGGGCATTTCTTGCGTAACATACGGTCAAGCTGCTCCCTCAAAAGCTCAATGGGTTTTAGATCTGGTGACTGCGCTGGCCACTCCATTACAGACAGCATACCAGCTGCCTGCTTCTTCCCTAAATAGTTCTTGCATAATTTGGAGGTGTGCTTTGGGTCATTGTCCTGTTGTAGGAAGAAATTGGCTCCAATCAAGCGCTGTCCACAGGGTATGGCTTGGCGTTGCAAAATGGAATGATAGCCTTCCTTATTTAAAATCCCTTTTACCTTGTACAAATCTCCCACTTTACCAGCACCAAAGCAGACCCAGACCATCACATTACCTCCACCATGCTTTACCAATGGCGTCAGGACTCTTCCAGCATCTTTTCACCTGTTCTGCGTTTCACAAATGTTCTTCTGTGTGATCCAAACACCTCAAACGTTGATTCGTCTGTCCATAACACTTTTTTCCAATCTTCCTCTGTCTATGGCTGTGTTCTTTTGCTCATATCAATCTTTTCTTTTTATTAGCCAGTCTCAGATATGGATTTTTCTTTGCCACTCTGCCTAGAAGGCCAGCATCCCGGAGTCGCCTCTTCACTGTAGACTTTGACACTGGCGTTTTGCGGGTACCATTTAAAGAAGCTGCCAGCTGAGGACCTTTGAGGCGTCTATTTCTCAAACTAAAGACTCTAATATACTTGTCTTCTTGCTGAGTTGTGCACGGGGCCTCCCACTTCTCTTTCTACTCTGGTTAGAGCCCGTTTTTGCTGTTTTCTTAAAGGAGTAGTTTACACCGTTGTAGGAAATTTTCAGTTTCTTTGAAATTTTTCTCGCATATAATAGTCTTAATTTCTAAGAACAACAAATAGACTGGCGAGTTTCACATGAAAGTTCTCTTTTTCTGGCCATTTTGAGAGCATATTCAAACCCACGAATGTGATGCTCCAGATACTCAACTAGCTCAAAGGAAGGCCAGTTTTATAGCTTCTCTCACCAGCTTAACAGTTTTCAGCTGTGCTAACATAACTGCACACAGGTTTTCAAGGGTTTTCTAATCATCCATTAGTCTTAGGGCACCAACATTGCCAGGGGCGGCTCTGCTTTGAAGTTTTTTTTTATATATATTCAGCTCATTTGAGCTGTATATTTTAAAGCAGCCAAGAGCAGTTCATCAAAGTTTAAAACATGTCACTTCCTGTAGCCAGCAGGTGACGCTGTAATGATGAGTCAATATTGATATGGATCTGATCAGGGTAGGAAGGTGAATGTGTGAATGAGGTTTGAAGCTGAAAAACAATGCACAGAGGAGTTATAATAAATCCCTCTTGTTTGGCGAATCATCAAAATGTCACGTCAGGCCACAGTCACACCGTGTGATGAAATCATATATACCGAGGTAGTTTATATCTCCATCTTGTTGAGATTACATTCACAGAATTTGAAATTTTACTTCTTATATCTTTTATCTTTATATATTTTTATTTTATATATAATTTTTTTACTGTTTTGATGTTTTTATGTTCATTGTATACACTAACAACCAAAGCAAATTCTAGGTAGGTGTAAACCTACTTGGCAATAAATACATTCTGATTCTGATGAAAGCCCAAGGACAAGTTCATCAGAGTTATTTATTGTCATGAAAAGACAAATGTCGATTTTTGTACATATCAGCCAATCTCAGTACAGGCCAAATTAACCCCGCCCAGATTAAACCCGGGTGTACTTTGGCCCGGGCCAGAGTATACCCCGGGGTATAATCTACCCTAGGCCCCTTTAACCCCGGGTATAGTCCAGACTGGGGGTATACTATGGCCTGTTACACCAGGGCTTCACTTTAGGGGGCTCTAGTAAGTTAGTTTGTCATATATTCCTTAAAGCGTGAAATGCTGTAAGCACTCTTTCTTTGCATGCACCTTACAAACACCTCTCCCACACATCTCCCCAAAACGTAACACATACATGTAATCTCCAGACGCCATTTTAAACTGACTTTCTCACTCACTCACTCACTCACTCACTCACTCACTCACTCACTCACTCACACACAAATACACATACACGTACACATACACACACACACATATACTGCGATGCCCATGTATATGGTTAGTACACTAAGTTAGTTTGTGTGTTTATACTTTTATTATTTTCATAATAAATGTTTTTCTTTAACGCCATGTTGTCTCAATTAATGTTGCATAACTTTGAATTTTGCCGACCTCTACACTGTCAAGAACTCCATACCCTTCAACTTTGCTAGCTATTGATGTGGTGAATGTAGTTATTTAGTTAATTATTGATCAAAGTAGAAAATTAGAGTACCTTCATTAGACTTAATCAATAAACTGGCTTCATTTTGAAGGGAGTTGCCCGAGATAGCTTTAATGACAATTCAAGTTATTATTTAATATAAATGAATAAATATTAATATGAATATTTTAAATATTCATATTAAATATTTTTCCGATAGCCATATTTATATATATATATATGCCCAAAGGCACACAATTGAATGGTGTCCGCTTAATGCTAACACCTGTTTCCCTTGATATCAAAGACAGTCAAGGTGTCTTTGATATTATTGCTATCTACAGTAAGTCTTTACAAATGCAAAAAAAAAGTGACTTAAAAGGGTTGAACTATTATTGTATTAACGGAATGGTGTATTAAAGGCAATGTGAAGTCACCCTTGCATGCCTTTGACATTGCCTTGCAGAACCCATCCCTTGACGTTAGTTGCCACCCGCCAATAACCTAAGCAAAGAAGAAGAAGAAGAGATTGATTGAAAATCACACCAAAGACTCACCATGGAACCACGCCAACTCAAAGTGATCTCATATGTGAATTTCCCTCATGTGAGCGTCTCCGACATAATGGTGGACATAACCCATTTGGTTCACAGTTACCCGAACATGATTGAGTCTTTTGCACAAAAAGAGATCAACAGGTTCTCTGCGATGATTTTATGCAAAATAGTTCTTAATGCATTCACAAGGGAAATCAAAAAAAGCATAGAGTCAATTGTTTCCAGTTGGAAAGAGAAAGCTCTGAGCATATATTCACATGTACCACCTAGCCAGTGTTTCTTTGGTATAGAGGACAGGTACGTCCTGGAGAACATGAAAAACACCCTCCCACAGTTTTTCAGTCGCGTATTAACAAATACCGACCAGTGTGTTGATTGTGGAAGTATATATGAATTCAGCAGGTTAGCTGCTCAATGTGTAGTGGGAAGAATAAACCAACGTGTGACCACAGAACTCCCAAACACGATGTATGTGAGACCCATGACTGATGAGAGACTTTCTGATTATTATTTTTATTTTGATGAAATGATCCGTCTAGTTGGCTCTTCAATAGATTGCTTGCGCCTGGGTGAGTGCCAGTGCGGAGTACAGCCAGAGGAAGACGAAACCAGTTACCACATCCTGGATGAACAAGACAGAGCAGGCATGCTCTTGCATATGGATGAAGACAACTGTATCACACTTTATAGTACGACAAAAAAAAGAGTGATGTGTATGCTGATGAAGGAAATTCCATCCAGCAGTGAAGAAAACCAGGATGATGGAAATTTTGCTGATGACAATGGTGATGATGAAGTGTGTCCAGATAATCCTGATGATGTCCCTTGTCTTTGTGACAAAAGAAATTCCACGCCGGTTGCCATTTCAACCATCAACAACTGGGATGAAGATGATCCAGTTTTCTCACTGTTTTGCTGGCTCCTTAAAGGGCTTGTATTCCACACCATAAAGAAGGCCAAACTACAATTTTTTCCTAACGGTGTCAACATTTTCAGAAATCTGAAAAAGAAGGCAAAGAAGCAGATCAGGCTCTGCACCTTGAGATCATTCCAATTAGGAGATCTCGACAAGCTCTACAAGGATGTGTTTAAAGACCTGCAAAAAAGTATTGGCTCTGCGAGGGAGGTTCTGGCAGCCATTAAGACAGAAAAGATTGACAACATCATAATTGAGGCCTTAAGGATTCGCATGACAATGCCTTAAAAGAAGAGCACATATCAGTTGTGATCTGGATATTAAAATATGGATACCATCGATGTTTACACATCTCTTCTCACGTGATGATTTTCCAGCCAATCAATCTTGTGATGATGAATGTGACCATGAATTCTTCTTGTCTCATGTTTCTAGGTAAGAGCCTTATGCCTTAAAAATAATAGTTTCTGTACAGTAAATCGCTTTGGAATCTCAACCCAAGTTTTTAATGTAGCCTCTCATCCCTACACTGGTTGCGTACAATCATTTTCCTCAAAATACGTTACTAATAATTAAAAATTGTACGATACTTCAACATTTCCCCTCTGGAAATGCTGGGGCCTGCTATGGTGGTGGTTCCATTTCCAAACTAATTACCCCCAGCTCCTCTTCTATTACCCCTGCCCAAGCAAGTAAGAACTGTCATTATTATGTCATATGATGTTGTCTCGTGTCTGTGGGTTTTCTTTGTGTGCCAAAGTTTCCTCCCACACTTTCAAAAATTAAATATGTGAGGAGGTTAATATCTTTTCAAAGCAATGTTGTTAAAAATGGAAATTGATTATTACATTTTGTCTCTGCAACAGGAGGAAATCAAGGTAAAGTCTCTGTTACTGATATGAATGAAAAATACTGACAATTAATTAGAGGGGATGTTACTCTGACATCTGCTGTTGGTGGTGGATCAGACAATGAAACACCTTCATCCATTGCATTATTACACGATATGCAGCATGTTGAAATTATTTTACATTTCGTCTCTGGAATAAACAGCAGCCATCAGCTGCGTCAAGAAATCACCCCTGGGTGGGTTTACAAACCCCGCCCCTCGACAAAATGAGAACTGGTCACGTCCCGATGTCCTGGTTCCTTGTGGGTTGGACAACAACTCCCTCCATTGGACCAATGAGAAGCGTGTATGCAGGACGGAAGCATGAACTTCTGCTGCTCTAGGCGAAAAAAATCAATGTATCGCCCATCTATTTACATACCATACCAGCACTAAATTGTCTTGTTTTACTGCGGAGGTAGTTTTTTTTAACGTCATCGACAGTGGTTCATCATCCTTTCTTACGCTCCTGGGATCAGTGTTGTGTCAGTTCACACTAGTACTAGTAAAGAAAAGTACTAGTTCAAAGTTCAATTCATAGAGATGATACATTTTTTAATTTTGAACTAAGTTCATGGTTCCAAAAATGAACTAGGTCACGTTTATTAGTTTGATTTATTATTTGGATGAAATGGGGGCCGGACTAGGCAATTGCCTAGTTCGCCTATATGGACGCGCAGGCTTTTTTCAAAGGTATGAAAGCAGCGATCTCTGTTTGTATCAGCTGGATGAGGAGGAGACATTGGGGTATTTGTTGTCCGTATCTATGTTGACTTCTGTGGTGTAAATTATATAAGAATTCTCAGATTGAACTGTCTTCTGTGAATTTATTGAAGCAAGTAATACAACAGAGAGTACAACAAAAAATAACAAGGAATATATCTAGGAATATAATCAAGAACCTATCAGAATACATCAGAGTCTATATTCAGCTGAATAGGACTGAGTTCTCAATACCACAATGTGATGCAGAAGTCTGACAAACAGGAAGTCACTATTTTAGATATTTATGTTATTCTTGTTATACAACTATTGTCATTGTTGCGTGCTCTCCCCTCCCCTCTACTCTTCTCCCTCTACACCAACAACTGCACCTGCAGCCATCCCTCTGTCAAACTCCTGAGGTTTGCTGACGACACAGCCCTTATTGGATTAATTTCCAATGGGGACGAGGCCGACTACAGAGAGGAAGTTAACAGCCTGGCTTTCTGGTGCAGCCAGCACCACCTGGAGCTGAATGCTTTAAAAACTGTAGAGATGGTAGCAGACTTCAGGAGAAGCCCAGTCCAACAGCCCCCCTCACCAAGTGCGAATCCCCAGTTAAAACATTGGAGTCTTTCAGATTCCTGGGGACGATCATCGCACAGAACCTGAGATGGGCGGAGAACATCACCTCCACCATCAAGAAGGCCCAGCAGAGGATGTTCTTCCTGCGGCAACTGAGGAAATTTCAACATGCTGCGGAAAGTGATGGCTGAGTTCTACACAGCCATCATTGAGTCCATCACCGTCTGGTTTCCTGCCTGCACTGCCAAGGACAAGGGCAGACTGCAGTGGATCATTCGGTAACTGAGAAGGTCATCGGCTGTGACCTGCCGGCTCTCATGAACCTTTTCCACTCCAGGACCAGTAAGAGAGCAGGCAAGATCATTGCTGATCCTTCCCATCCCAGTCACCACCTATTCCAGAGACTCTTGTCCAGAAAAAGGTTCCGGTCTATCAAGAATAAAACCTCACACCACCTGAACAGTTTCTTCCGTATGGCAGTGGGGCTAAAAATAAAGGCCCCCTGCATCACACTGACTCTGCATCACGTGCCCATAACTCTCTTACTGTATATATTGTTGTTCTATATTGTTGTTTTAATATTGTTGTTTTATGTACAGTGCACCAACCGCACCACGGCAATTTCCTGTATGTGCAAATATACATTGCAAATAAAAGAATTCTGATTCTGATTCTGTGATAAAGGAAACACTTTGAATGATGATTCTTCAGTGTGGTGTGTGTTATGTCGGTGAGTCAGTTCGCAGGAGACGACGAACTGTTGAATCTATTATTTATCTTCTTATCAACAGCTCACAGCGTACAGCACAACTCTACTCCCCAACTTCTCTTCTTTTCTACCTGTTCACTCTCTCCCTTTGCCTCTTCGTAGTGGGGAGGAGTAACTACTGCAACAGCAACAAAGCATCAATGTGTCTGTGAACACAACAGGGTGGTTATCAAAAACCTCCTCTGGTAAAATGGTTCTTCCGAGCGATGCTGCAGCCCTCTGGGGAGAGGGAA
Source organism: Pseudopleuronectes americanus (assembly GCA_038501795.1). Classification (NCBI taxonomy): domain Eukaryota; kingdom Metazoa; phylum Chordata; class Actinopteri; order Pleuronectiformes; family Pleuronectidae; genus Pseudopleuronectes; species Pseudopleuronectes americanus. The sequence continues at coordinate 1,093,777 of CM076733.1, read as the reverse complement.
CTGGTGTTTGCCTTGGAGTGCTTTGATACAGCCAGCACTGTATTTAAAAAGCTGCACTCAGTACTGATATCCGTACTGCTTCAATGGCAGCCATGAGCACAAGTGCTTACTTCGGTATGTCATCTTGGCCGTATCTTGCAGAAAGAGCTTGATGAGTACAGATAACTTTGGAACAATGAGAGGGATCCCTCATATGTAGGTCTTTCTGAGGTTTCTTAAAAAAATGTTTAAAAGTTTATTTTTTAGCAGCTTTTCCTTACTCTTGTTGAGGGTTAAGGGAAGAGGATGTCACACCTTGTTAAAGCCCTATACGACCAATTGTAATTTGTGAATATGGGCTATACAAATACAATTTGATTTGATGATTGACTGATGTAACACCTGCCTCAAAGGTTTGTATGCAACAAATGCAATGTGTGGCCATGTTTAGTAAATATCAGATTGCATTTTCACTTTCACACAATGTGTGCGATCGCCTAAAGCCGATCAAGTTTATAGAGGGATGCGCCGCAGTTTCGACCCGCTCTGGGTCCCACACTGAAACTTTGCTCACAGCATTGGTATAGCGGCCCAATATGCAAAGTTCCTCACTTGATGATAATCCCATTGATTTAAGTCAGAAAACTAGATCATTATTTCAAAAGGGAAATGGTGGATTTTATTGGACTATTTTATTAAATACCAAAAAGTGCCTGATAGAAGCAAATATAATGATCATATTTGACTGAAAGAGCCGCTGTCAACCTGTCGATTAACCTGTGGCTCATCTCTGTTGTCAAACATTCGAAAGTGCTGAATATTCAAAAATAAAATCCCATATTTAATCGCAGGAGCATGTGTGGAGGTTGAAGATTGAGCTATGCTTTGAAAATAAAAGGCTCAAAATGTAAAATCTCGAAGAGGCTGGTACCACAAAACAGTATTTCTGATGTCTGTGCTGTGTAAACCCACGTTTCCAAACTAAGTACAACACACAAGGACATACTGTTTCAGAATATTCAGGAGACATTAAGCATTTAATGTCAATCGGGGGATTCTGGTCAAATTAATTTTCTCACTGTTTTACGGAATTTTATTTTTACCTCATACACATGGCAGTATATACAGTAAATTCACACATATATAGACATACATTATATATTTATACTTAAATATAAGATATATGTTTATTTTAGCCATTTTCTGTGAACTAAAAATCACTTCTTTCTTCTTCATTCTTCATCCCTTTTCCGACACTTAAAATGCAAACTCAACTTCCTCTTCATTCTAACTCACTCATTGTTATTATTATGGTCAGTTGTTATTCTCTGCTACTTTTTAATAAGCTGAAAATGTACGTACATACTGGATATTTATAAATGTCTTTGTTTCTGATTACCACACAGTCATACGGTAAAACATTGTATAAGTAATTAGATAAGGGTGAATAAGGATGTTAATAGGACCCAAGAAGATAGTTTTGGGTGCTTTGATCAATCCATAGTGTGGTGGATGTCAAGAATAGATCAAAAAGAGGAGAAGCTTCGCTTGAAAATGAATTTTCAGTCAAGTCATCATTATATGCTTTGATAACTCCCACCAAATAACACAAGATAAGTAAGGATAAGTACAGAGGGTCCTGGACGAACTATCAGTAGATTCTGTCTAAGTTGACAAGTCAACACATGTTACTTTGGTTGCAGAAACAAGTAGTATTGTTTGAAAATAATAACATTTTAGAAAAAGGCACATATCAGTAGAGATAAAAAGTATACATTCAAAAGAAACTAAAAAAATAAAACAGGCTTGGATTACCAGTAAAATAACACCATTAAAGAATTCTATTCAAACTCTTATCATAATAAACATGACAAAGAGGTTTTGGATTAAAACAGGAAAGTTGCTTGGCTGTTCACAATCCAGCGAATTGCTTTTCTATATAGGAAGAGGTTTGCTCACAGCTGCTTCATGACCATGCATAAATAAAGGGTGTTGCCGTCGGTGAAGGGCAGTGGCGCAGCTGGTTCTAGCCGTGGTAGAGTCGTACATGCTGCGATATGTTGCTGCGACACAAAGGGCAGTTCTGCAGAGCGTCGCTGCACACCTGACAACAGCAAACATGACCACAGGGCAGGAAGATGACCTGAGACTGGAGAGAGAAGACAATCAAGTCAGTCGCATGCAATAGTCTTTACACGGCCGCTTACATTTAATATTTGAACTTAATTACCACTCCTTTTGTTACAAAGATTTTCCAAAGTGAGAGCATTTTTCTGGAGTATCGGATGAATTTTAAGGCCCAATCTTTTTCATCCCTAAAAAAGTGTTAAGAATAGAGAATGGATCCAGTTTCACCTGGGAGTTCTCAGCCTTTTTTTTAACAGATAGTCCATTGTAAATTCTTTAAACAGTCTCTTCTATAATAACTGAAAATAGATGTTGTCTTTTCATGTTGGTTTTGCTGACTTGAGTTTTATGAGGTCGTTGGGATATATATTTCTTTTTTCTTTTTTGGTCACACTGGAGTGAATTGAACAGAGTTGGGTTTGCAGGGAAAACTAAAGCTCTTTTGTAGAATGGACAGTGGACTAAATGACTCAGACCCACTAATGCTGGTTGCTTCCATGAATCATGGTTTGTTTTTGTTGTCCTGCTTTTGATGGCACAGTATCTAACCACTGCTATTTGTGTTATTGATTTGGGTGATTTGACAAATCTTAAAACTGTAACCTGTGGTGAAAGAGAAGCAATTCTAAAAATAGTGATGATCATACCTGTTTGATTATGGATGAGAAAATATGAACAATTGGAATAGGCTGTTTAACTAATCTAGTCCTAGTCCTCCTCAATCAGGTCTACAATATATAATGTATTTTTTATTGTTTGTGTACTTGAGGTTGTGTGCAGAGCATAGACAGTTTGAGTGAGGTAATAAAACTTACCTAATCAATGTTTTTCAAAAATAGAACAAAAAAAAATTCTGTTCGTGTGTGGCCTTTATTTTTAGGTTTGAGACAAATTTCCACACATGAAGTGATTCTATGAATGTTGTTGCCATGATAGAGATCAGCACCTGTGCTGTTTTTGGTGACTAAGTCGATTATGTTTAAATAAAATAAAAATGTATCCTTGGTTTGACCCAGTTGTCTAACCCTGCTATTTTTATCTGACGACGTAGAAGACATTTTAACTCCATAGACTGAACGCACACTGCCCTGCCCCACTGATTGCTACAGAGCACGGGTTCCTGGTTTCATTTTTTCTTACCTCTTTCTCCATGCAGACCACACACTCAGAGCTCCCCGGACCCTCCACGGGGCTGGGTCCTGCCGGAGTGACAGGGGATCCTGGGGTGAGTGGTGGGCTGGGGATCTGGGCAGCCGATATATTGGGAAAAGAAGGAGGGGAGGGAGGAGATGGAGCTGTGGGGAGGACTTCTGCTGCCTCATCCTGAGGGACCACCTTACATGCTCCTGCTGAAGGAGGACATAATCAGTGTACTGACTGAGGTTAACAGTTCTAGATCTGTTCTAAAAGACACAGAAAGCCATTGCAAACTTAAAGGGATAGTTCACCCAAAAATTATAATTCACTTATTATCTACTCACCACTATGCAAATGTCCAACATTGCAGCCAAATCCAATACAATTGAAGTAAAATGTAGGATAACAGCTGACATTTAGGCCAAAAACATAGTGTAAATGACACTGTTTTGAGTCGAAATTGAATGTCGGGGCGAATGGACATTTGAATGACACCACAGGAGCAGTATGGAGGCATTTTATGTATTTTTTTCAGTTGTTTTAATGCGTTTGAATTATAGATGTGCAGTGTTGTTGGTACATAGACCGAGGACATGTGCACGTATCGTTACATCAGAACAGAGACAGATTTCCTACGCATTTCCCATTAAAGAATTCAACACATTTTCAAACTTTTCAGAAAAATGTTCGGGGCTGATTGGACAAAGGATGTTTGAGTTACAAAAACTTCCTGTTTCAGGACATAAACAAATTTGTGACGACGTCTTGGATGCACAGATTGGAATAAAAAGTCACTTCTGTAAAATTTTGCGGCAGCATTAAACTACGTTAATGTTAGTAGACTCTGTGCTCATGTTCCTGTTGTCTCATTTCATCCTATGACTATTGGATTGTTTTGTGACCAGTGTAGCAACTGATTGATTCTTTGATTTGTCAAACTATGTTGCCAAATGAACAATAGTTTTGTAATCTATAGTGATGTAGAATGTGTGTACAGTACCTTCTGGTTGGCGTTCCTTGGCCCAGTTCAGAAGAGCTTTCTGGATTCCTACCTCATTAATGCCAAGCTGAAAACAGATACATATACACTACTGATCATTCTGCACAATCCTCATTAGAATTCATCTATTGGGTGACTGTGGACCCAACACAGACTAAACTACCTGTGGAATTAAAAAGAACATATACAAATATAAAACAGCTACTATTAACATATCAGCAGGCACAGAGCAACATTACTAGTCCAAGTATATTCAATCTCTGTTTTTCCTCTACGTCAACTCCTGACTTAAACATCTGGCACTTTCGCAGCTCAATATCCCACTGTGCTCCCTAGCTAGTCTCTAACCTTGTCCTGTTTGCATCAGACACTAGCATCACATCATAAGATAATATTGTGCCTGAAGACAGCTGGCTGCTTTGTGGCTCAGAGTGGGTGCTGCTGGAAATATGTTACTGATGATGTTGCACACAGACCTTCTTGAGGTCAGAGGAGCTCATGTGGCGAAGGGCCTCAGTTGTCACTCGATGATGAGCCAGGATGGGCAGGTAATGTTGAGCCGCCAGTTTACACAACAGGTTCACCAGCTCTTTCTCAACGCCCGCTTCCTATAACAACATGACAGTTTTACATCAGTACGCTCATGCTTCACATGTCTCTTTGTGTCAGTAGTGTTCTGGGGTCTCATTTATAAAGGATTGCGTAGGATTCTTACTAAAAGTGTGCGTACGCACAAAAGCCGGAAATGGTGTACGCCAAAGCAAAGTCCGATTTATAAAACCGTGCGTACGCACACCTGAACGCAATTAAATGATGCTCCTGACCAATGGGTTTCCACCGTGAGTCCTGACGGAGGCACGGCATCAAGCGATGTGAAGAGGAAGTGAAACTTTCTGACACTGACATCGAGAAGTCTGTTAGTGAGGTGAAGAGCGACTTTATGGGACAGCAGTGATGTCACTTATAAAGAAAATATACTGACACTCTGCCGCTGCTGTGGATAACACAATGTGTGAGATCAGAAATCGCTGAACCCTCGCTTCCTCCTCATCCTTCCATTCGCATGCACACATAACGCAGATCCCCGCACCACTGTCACGGCAGCATTTATTTATCTAGAGCATCGGACCTATTCCCTCACATCTTCCCTCATTTCTTCTAAGTGATCTCCTGTGCACTCTGTGCGCTGTGCTCCGTGTGCTCTGTGCGCTGTGCTCCGTGCGCTCTGTGCGCTCTGTGCGCTCTGTGCGCCTGATGGCAGTCACGTTCACTGAAGTGATTTGATGAGACACGAACAGTGTTATAAGATATTATAAAAAAATGTAATGACTTGGCTCCGCAACTCCGCTGTAAAATCGAATCTGAACGTAATTTGCTTTAAGTTGTTTTAAATATGTTTTAATAAAAGGCTTGTGTGGAACAGATATGTCCCGCGAGCACAAATAACTTATTTCTTTTAATGGTAATGAAGAAGTGGATCAATAATCTGGCTGCAGTTCACCACCTCACGTCTGTGTCGCCGTTTTCCCGTCTCCAAAACGTACGTACGCATGGTTTTAAGTTTGCTTAGAAATACGCACATCTTCCCGTCAAGTTCGTTTTTATAAATCCCAACTTTGGCGTGAGCAGTGGCGTACGCACGTTTCAGGCCCCGTTTTGTGCGTACGCAACGGTTATAAATGAGACCCCTGCTCTGTACTTCACCTGCATTCGCAGTGACATAGGCTTGGCATCCAGCAGCCTCTGATACTGGATCATCCAGTAGTTCTGCTGGTTCGACGCACACTTCTGCTCCAGCTCCACCTAGAAAATATACAATGATTACTGACCTCTTTCAACCATTCTCCCCCTGAATTGCAGAGACAGCAGGGGAGATAGGATCATTAACATTTTAGTGCAGATGGCCACTGGGTAATGATGAATATGAAATTCATGTAAAATAAAGAAATAGAAATTTGTGAGCAACTGAGGATGCAATGGAGATAAGCATGAGGAAATGCTACAAGAGAAAATTTAGTGAAGCTATCATCATAAAAGGCAAAGTGACCCTCTCAAAACAATCGCTCGAGTCAGACACAGAGCCGGGTTCTGTTTAAGATTTCTCCCTGGTAAAAGGGAAGTTTTCCCCGCCACTGTCACCAAGTTCTTGCCCAATAGAGAATGTGAGGTATCTGTAAATAATGCTTCAAAAATACACTCTAGACCTATTCCGAAAAGTGCCCTTTGATAACCTCTGGAATGATTTGGCACCATATAATTAGAGCTGAGTTGATATGTAGTCCACATTAGTGACCTCTGAGGCTGTTTCCTCACCAGAATCTGCCGTAGCTCCTGCTCTCTCTGCTCCCTCTGCTTCAGCAGCTGCTGCAACATATCACTGAGAGCTGTGCGCTGCTCCACCAGAACCTCCTGCACACCCATAAACACACACCAACCCGTGAGGTAGAGTAACAACACACAGTCATTAGTAAATGTTGTTAAAAAGTTAAACTGTCTCTGATATCATTCGCATATTTACTTTTATCACCCAATTTAAAATTACATTATCTTTGCAACATCCCTTTACTTCTCATTAATTTCTTTAACATCAGCAGACACATTAGTGTTGCCATGGAGCAATGACATGGAAATAACCAAAATTATATAGTAATCAAGAGAAGGAAGAGAAAAAAAACTGGTAAATGTGGGAAGACAGAGAAAGGGGATGTTGAAACCCACCTGCAGGTTCTCAGCATCCAGGTTGCGTCTTTTAATTTCCAGTTTAGTCAGTTGCATTAATTCACCCTCAATGAGCTTGATCTGGGGACACAAGAGAAATAGACATCAAGCTTACAGGGAAAAGGACATCCAGCTGCATTCAGAATCAGGAATGATCCTCTACCTTTGTGAAATAGTATACAGGGCTTTGTGTGTGCAAATCTGAATTTTAAGACCCTGAGTAAAAATTTATTAGATATCTGCAGGTTGCTGATGGCATCAAGGAAAAAATAAATAAAATAATGTATAATAATAGGCAGTGTCTGCAGACAAGAGTTTGCCACCATCATGTGAGGTTGTTCGGTTTCCCTAAATCTACATTAGCTGAATGTTTTAGACACTTGGAGGTTTACTTTTAAACGATGTCACTGCAGTTTCCAGGTGAAATGTAATGACTGACACCACCATGATGAATTTAATAGTTTAGGGTAACAATAAGGTATACTATTAGTGTATAATATTATTTATATCTGTCACTTTTAAAAAGAGATATCATAAAAACCATGCAGAATACTAGACTGAAGAATGAATTGCATCATTTATCCTGTTAGTAGATGAGGATGGATATGATAATAGTACAGTTACTTTAAATCCCTCTAGATCTGGAACAATTTGTCTAGATCATTTTATTGATAGGAAAAGTAAGCAAGAAGTATATTATAGCAAATGAGTCTGAACAAAAGCTACATTGGGATGTCTTGAAAACTATGAGAGCATGTTGAAGTTGTTTAAATAGTCTTGGTCTGACGCTTGACAGATTCGACCCTGACACCACCCGTCTCCTCCCGTCCACACAGACCTGGTTGCGGATGGAGCCATGTACAGCATCTTTCTGCAACTGCAATGCCTGGAATGCAACTTTCTGCATCTCCTCCTGCAGAGAACAAGCGTAGTTAATTACAGGTCATATGGCCTGGTTGCACAAACAAGGCACAACTCTGACTCACAAAAAGTTAGATTCAGGAAAATGTCAGGCATCAAATACCTCTTGCAAGATGTGGGCAATGGCTTTAGATTTGTCCAAAGCTTGGAGGGAAAGCATCTTATCGAACCTCTTGTCCGAATTCTCCATACTGTTAAAGAACAAGGAAAGATGAAACACATAGAAAGTTTACAACATGTTTGATCTGTTAGGTCCACATGTTACCATCCATCTGCTCAGATCTGATATCAGATCAGGTTTGTTTGTGTGTTTGACCTTCTATTGGCCTCAGAGACCAGGCTCCGTCTGCGACAGTCACTGGCTTCCTGAAGGAGGTTCATAGCATAGCTGTATGACAGCATCTTCTGCATGGCCACTTCAAAAACACAGAGAGAAGAGAGGGGACGCGCAGAGTAAGATTTTGGAGGAAGATAAAACATTGTGTGAAGGAAGAATAGGGAGAGAATACAACGAGACAAAGAATAAAAAGGTAACATTAAAGGTTTGTAAAGAGTTTGCCGCATACTGGATTTTTGAGGAAGCTTTTTTTGATTTTAACACTTTTGATTAAACAAAGAGGTTGTTTGCCACTGTAAAATGATTGCCGCAGCTGCAAATCAAGTTGCAATTAAACAGATCTTTAGCAGGCTCTTAAGCTGAAATGACAGATACAGGGAGTGGAGACAATTAGCGGGACCGAGCCAAGGTGAGAGGGAGAATGAAGAGAAAAATAAAGAGAAGAGAGAGAATGGGATTGACAGTCAATCCAACTGCTAGTTCTGTGCATAACCTAGATAAAATAACCAGTGGTGTCTGTGTGCCTGCCACACAGGGTGCAGATGAGAGCATGATGGGTGCTCACTTCACAAACTGACACAGTTTGTGGTTCTTTTGAGTTGTACTTCATTATACAAACAAGTGTTTCTATTATCATGTCCAGGTTTGATAACAGGAACCCTGCTCTGTGTAAGGCAGTGTAAAACAGCACCGCACACTACATTCTCCATATGATCATACAGTTGAATAAACACGTCTCTATACGATATCATTAGAAAGTGAACAAACTACATAAAGGTTTATTAGACTGGATTCATTTTAGCTAGATGTAACTATAACTGAGTGTATAAATTGTTTTGAGAAATCCATTATTGCCAACAAAGATTTCTTAGTGCGTTGATTAACACACTTATAAACAGCTGCTCCAAATATAAGTGAAGGTTTGACAGACAATCTGCTCACCTGCCACCTCCCTCTTCCTCAGTGAAGTGGCCTCTTCCTGTGTGATGGCAGTCAGATGCTCCATACGGATCCTGCATGGGGAGTCAACACTTTTAGATCAATGGTTTACCAGTAAACACGGTGTTAGATGGCTGATAAGAAAACCATTAATATAATTAAATTCCTTTACCACTACTAATGTAGTGTGTGTGTGTCAAATTTGGAAACAAGTATCAGAATAGACACTGTTGAAGACAGCAATACACAATGATACCCCTAACCACCAGTTTCGAAAGCTACACCAGCATATCTGAGGTTGTGACATGCTCCTAGCCAAATTCTTACATCAGCATGAAACCATGTGACCAACACAACCACGTTCCTCATCTCAAGGTTCAGCCCGAGGCTGATACAAAATGACCCCCCCTGAGGGGGCCATCAATGTCTGAACCAAATACAATTTTCATCTATCCAATAAACATTTAACTCAACCCAGTGCTGCTTTGGTCTTTTAGTTTTACTATGAAGATTGAAGACATCAGTTTATTTGTTGATTCAAATACTGTAGGTCATGGTTCAAAAACAGAACGTTTTTCTTACTTTCTCACTCTGTTGGATTTGTTGGAACTGAAAAACGTTACTTGTGGATGTAAGGTGGTGTAGTTCTTTGCTTACAAACTACCTTATAGAAGTTCTGCCATCCAAGCTCAGATTCACACTATCTATCTTTTCACTGTGTGTTGTTTCAAAGTTTGTCTTAATTAAGAGTACAATTTTAAAGCTTCCAGTGTGCTGACCCTGCATTTTTAATTTCCGTTCCCTGGAGAGCACTTACGTGCAAAGTGCTCTGTACACATACTAAATCTTAAAAGTGAATGCTGCCATGTGTGCGATTGTCTCCTTCTGTATCTTTGTGCTGTAAATCCATCTGTCCACTTACCGATCTTCCTCCATGGCTTGAAGAAACTCTGTGCTCTTTTTCTGCCTGGAAAGACAGAAATAAATAAAAAGTAGTCAACAGAGATGCATCTGTGGACCCTGTTTTTGTAAGTTACGATAAGATAAGATACATTTATCAATCCCACACACGCACAGTCACACGACATGCAGATGAGGGAAATTTGTCCTCTGTTTTTAACCCATCTGGTGAAAATCGCAGGACACACAGAGCAGTGGGCACTTCTGTCAGGTCTTACCGCTGGTTGTCCATCAGCATGTTGCTGATACGGCTGCTGATGCCGTCTTCAGCATGTCTCACTTTTTCCAGAACCAGCAGCCTCTCGGCTTCCTGAGCCCTCTGCTGTTGGCTGACGCCATGCTCCATACGCTCCTGCTCCTACATATCAGACATATAATACACAAATGTGTAAAGTCTGAAATCAACACAAACCTCTTTTTAAAAGTAACTGATTAGAAAGTCCTCTGTAAGTGGTAGTAACTTCAGTGGGTAGTTTGAGACTAGCTGACTAGCTTTTTGTTCTTCTTCCCTGTCAATAGTTTAGCATGAGATATCAGGCCATTAAGGTAGTTCCAACAGAGAAAGGTCACAAGAAGAAGCAAAAACTCCACAATAGACTACAAAACATACCAAAAACAATACCCGTGTAAATATATGTATACATTTAGTTTTTTTGTTACAAATCCTGTGATAAAAATAAAAACAACAATTAATGTGTTGTTTATATTGTGTCAATATCCTAAAAAAGCCTAATTCAGTGCCATAGCGGTCTATGGAGCCATTATTGGACATTATTGAGCCTATTTTTCATTTTGTATTGTCTTCTGTGCGAATAAATGTGACACAGGTTTTGATCTTCTCATGGGATTTGCTTACTAAAGGGTTTAAACATAAACTTAGGTGTTCCTTATTCTGTGTTGTGCATTAGGTTTTTCACCCTTTTTATTATTTGACATGTTTGTTGTGCAAGAATCTGAGGGCACAGACTATGAACAGGAGAGCATGACTCATAAACTGCACACAGATTATGTAGTGTACCTGTCGAACTGAGTTGAGTATGTTCTCCTTGCGGGAGGTGTTCATGAGCACAAGCTGGGTTTGTTCGTCTTGCCTCTCTACGAGGTGCCGCTCAAAGGCCAGCTTCTCCTGCTGCTTCTGATCCTGAAGAATGGAGAAACATGTCAGTGTCGATATATTGCATTCAGACATTCTATTTTAAAAGAAAGCTTTGCTGTTATCTTGTACTGCAGCTGCTCAAAGGCTCAACCAGCAAAATACTAACACAATCTTCTCTGATCTATTTTGTGTGTAAACTGCCACTGAAACAACAAACAGCTGTTCAAGAAACATACAAAGATACACCCTCTACCAAGCTTGGACCATGTAATAACAATTCGAACATCTCGGCCAGACAAAGCAAGCATTAAGCAGCATCAGCTCAGTCCGTCTCTATCACCCAAATATGTACAAATAAATCTGGCAAACGGAACACACATGTACACAGAAAATAATCTGGTTAGGATTTGGACACCATCACCTGCCCAGTGTAACCCCCTAGACTGGCACTTTTTAGTGTTAGGTCACTCTCCTGTCAAACTTTTTTTTTAATTATTTAATCTTATTTGCAAATCAAATTTGTTTTTTCCCAAGTTATGGCTACACCCCAATGACAGCAGCGTCCTCGTTGAACTCTGCCAACCTTTTATGATTGCTTTAACCGATGTAGGAGTTATGGACTTGGGAGTGGACTTGCGAATTGTAATAAATTCAAATTCAATCAAACACCACCCCGAGTTTTCTTCATTTGAGATTTTATCATTAAGGTCCTTGTGGTCCTTATTCTTATTCTTTGATGAGATTTTACCATCAACATTTATTGACCCCAATTAGTTTTTTTTATGTTATTGACTCTTTTATCTTTGTACAGCATATGTCTGTCCTACATACAAGGGGTCATTCTTGATTTGATTTTGGACATTCCCATTTCTGATCAAAAATGTATTATTTTTACCTATAACAAAACGCCTCAGGGTTTTGTGCAATTTTGAGTCAGAACACTGTAGAAACCCTGACAAGTCCACACCTAAATGATTTAGTAGACCTCTTCAGTGATTATTTCTCGTCTTAAGACCGAAATTGAATGAAATGGTAAACTGCAACCCTAAATAAATTGAGCACTCATCGCTATTAAAGACAGCAGAAAGGCAGAAAAAAGATGGAAGACAACTGGTCTAACGGTCCACTGCAGTATGTGGCAAAGAAGGAACTTATTCAACACTACAATACACTGGTGAAAGACTCGAGAACTCGAGAAGTCATTAATCAACGCAATACCAGGTTTTTATTCAAGTCCACAGATTAATAAATCCAAAAACTCAAAATATACCTGTTGAATTCTGATGCTTATTGTGACAAATCTTTAACACACTTTATAAAGTAGAGTCCATCAGGGTCAATATAACGCCTTGTTTGCATTTAATCCTCAAATTTTTGAAAATAATGTCTCATGTGAAGGTATCCTCATGTCCACTAAATATTCTGCATACAAAGCTTTTTATTGATGTATTTGAAACAATCGGACCCTGATTGCCTTCCATTTTTTTAACAGCTCTCTATCCCTTGGTTGCATCCCAGACTATTTGAAAACTGTTCATGTTCAACCACTCCTGAAAAGCCTGGACCTAAACCCATGTTTCTCTAAGTTCTAAGTAACCTTATATTCCTGTGGCTAAGCAGCTCCTTCTCAGTGTGGAAGAAAATAGCATTTGATAAATCATCCGGTCTGGTTTCCATCTGCATCCGAGCACAGAGTCTGTTCTTCTTAAAGGTACTAATGATCTTTTAATGACCAATAATGCTGGCATTTGTTCCATTCTCATACTCCTTGATTTGAGTGCTGCTTATGATACAGACGATCATTGCATTTCATTGGATAGACTGAGGAAATGGGTGGGATGGACTGTTACTGCACTGAATTGAAATTCTGCATACCTGTTAATAATCACAATGCTTCACTTGCTATTGTTAAGTATGGGATACCTCCGGCGTCACTTATTGGATCAATTATAATTTATTTATTTATTTATGCAGCTCTATGTTCCTGTCAAGCCCACTGAGCCCACTCAGTAGGATGAGTTCTTTACAGGAATGCCTTGTGGATGTAAGAAACAGGATGTCTGAACATTTTCGCAACTAAAACTCGATAGAAAACAGAATTTATTGTTATGGCCCCAGTAGTCATGTACTGTCATCAACTGAAGACCTGTCTACTTTAGACAGGTCTTCAGTAATTAAGTGATTGATTGTAATTAAAGTTTTGCGCATCATGAGATTAAACTTATAGCAACATGTGTTTAATCAACTAAAAAACATGATAGGAATCGCCCTGTGTTACAGAAGCTATTTGACATGCTTTTATCTCATCTTGCCTGGAATACGGCAACAGCCTTTTTACATGCCTTAAAGGTTCAGTCAGATTTAGATACCCCTCACCTCACCCTCTCCTTCCAAACACGAAAGAGAACCTGTCGTAGCCTTCAGTTGTCATAAAAATTCAAAAGGTGTTTAGTTGCTCCATTCTGGGCTACTGTAAAAAACATGGTGGCCTCCGTAGAGAGGACCCTCTCCAGTTGTAAATATAAAGTATTTAAATATAAAGGGCCCATTCTACGGCAAAATTTAGATGATTAAACTCTAGTGAAAACATCACAAGGATTATTTTATATAAAATTTCTGCTAATAGAGCCCTTTCAAATAAATTTTACACACTGGACCTTTAATAGAAAATGTGTAGACTTGCTTCACACTGTACAGAATTCAGCTGCCAGGCTTTAACCAGAGTAAACGGGTTGGAACAAATCAGTCCGGCTTTAGCCTCTTTACACTGACTTCCAGTATGTTTTAGAATTGATTTAAGAGTTCTTTTGATTACTTACAAAGCACTTAATCAAAGCAGTTTGCGCATCTTTTATCCCCATACAAAATTGCTTGCACTTTGAGATCCTCTGGCAGGGACCTGTTAATGTACCAGACTCATGGCTAAAAGGGGACAGAGATTTTGAAATAAGAGCTTTCACAACCTGAAAAACTACTGTTAGATGGAAATCTGATGGTAATTGAGGCAACTGGAGTCACACACCTTTCTCTTCTCGTAGTCACTGAATTTGTTCTGCAACAGAAAGTGAGGAAAGTTTAAATAACAGTCTGACAACAGAAAGCAATTTAGCAGCAATGAAGTATAGGTCCATGTTAACAGCTCTACAGTAAGCCATACAAATGAAACCTTATGTACCTTCCAGGCCTCCTCCAAACCATCCCACTGGTCACAGTTTTGTTTGCCACAGTCATTCTCCAGCACTGGCAGGAGGTACTGGGATGGTGGGCAGTATTCCTCTCCCAGCTCTGAAAAGCACGTCAACCAAGAAATCCACCACAAGTATGTTGTCAAACCTGTCAGATTTGGCGCTATACAGGTAAAACTTTATATTATATTATATATATACACACACCGGCAACTTTATTAGTCACACCTGTTCAATTGCTTGTTAACACAAATAGCTAGTCAGCCAATCACATGGCAGCAACTCAATGCATTTAGGCATCTAGACGTGGTGAAGACGACTAGCTGAAGTTCAAACAGAGCATCAGAATGGGGAAGAAAGGGGATTTAAGTGACTTTGAACGTGGCATGGTTGTTGGTGCCAGACGGGCTGGTCTGAGTATTTCAAAAACAGCTGATCTACTGGGATTTTCACCCACAACCATCTCTAGGGTTTACAGAGAATGGTCCTAAAAAGAGTGAGCGGCAGTTGTGTGGACGAAAATGCCTTGTTGATGTGAGAGGTCAGAGGAGAATGGGCAGAGTGGTTTTTCGAGATGATAAAAAGGTAACAGTAACTCAAATAATCACTCGTCATAACCAAGGTATGCAGAATACCATCTCTGAACGCACAACATGTTGAACCTTGAAGATGATGAGCTACAGCAGCAGAAGACCAAGTCGGGTGCCACTCCTGTCAGCTAAGGACAGGAAACTGAGGCTACAATTCGCACAGGCTCACCAAAATTGGACAATAGAAGATTGGAAATAAATGTTGCCTGATCTGATCGACTCGATTTCTGCTGCGACATTCCGATGGTAGGGTAAGAATTTGGCGTAAACAACATGAAAGCATTGATCAATCCTGCATTCTATCCATCCTGCCTTGTATCAACGGTTCAGGATGGTGGTGGTGGTGTAATGGTGTGGGGGATATTTTCTTGGCACACTTTGGGCCAATTAGTACCAATTGAGCATTATTTAAACGCCACGCCTTGTTGAATCGATGCTACGAAGAATTAAGAGAGTTCTGAAGGCAAAAGGGGGTCAGAACCGGTACTAGCAAGCTGTACCTAATTAAGTGGCCGGTCAGTGTATAAATATATATATATATTGTATTGCTTATATAAGGAAAAGAAAAAAAATTGAGAAAATAGGTTTTCACCAGACAAATATACCTTAAAACTGTAATTCTAAGTTATTTATCCACTAAAAATAGCATAAGGAAAATATTGATCTTAAGTCAAAAACCACACAGACTATGGAGGATGTGTGTGTGCTTCTTTAAATTCTCACCTGTGCATAGGAAGCGTTGAATGCTCTCTGTGCCTTCTGTGCACACAGATGTAGGTGGGTAGGTCATCATGGCAGCATCAAGTGTAAAGCTCTGTCACAGTACACAAACACAGACACAGACACACACACACACACACACCACACACAGTTTGTGTAAAGCCATATCTAGATTTACATTTTTCTGCAAATGTGCGTCCAAGAACACACACCTCTAGCGTGCGGATGTAGGCCAGAGGTTTGGGGAGCTGGACAATGTTGTTATCACTCAGGTCCAGGGAGCGCAGGCTGCTCAAAGAGCCAACTGACGATGGCAGCTCACTGAGAAAGTTACCTATTATAAACAAAGTGATAAAGTATGTTATGATGATAGCAATTGATAAATGTATTGTTATATTGTATATACGTAAGGGATAGGTAAAAGTTAGTTTTTTCTTGCTCCTTTTTTATTCAGGGAATGTTTAAATGTGTATGGTTTTGTTTTGTAAAATAGTTTTACACTGAAATTAACAAAATAAAATAAACAAAAAAATAACATTACGAATGTAGTTTCACTTGTACATGGCCTTGTGTACTCTCAATAGTGGACAAACAAGCAGTTAGAATCATACCCTTCAAATTGAGTGTCTGCAGAAGCTGCAGGTCCCCAATGGAATCTGGCAATACCTTTAAACGATTCTTCTCCACATTCAGAATCTGACAGGACACAAAATTACCGCAAGCAATTGAGCAACATTTGTTCACATTCATTCTCTCTGTATCATGAGTCAAGTTAAGAATGACGTTACCTGCAATGAAGCCAGCTTCCCAATGTCTTCTGGCAGTGATGTGATCTTATTTTCATGCAGATCCAAAACCTTTGGAGGCAGACAGACTGAGTCACTCATGCTTAATTCATTGGACTGGCATTGGTCAGGGATTCTTTTATCTAAATATAAATCTATATGTATTAAAATATCTTACATTTTCTATCCTTAAATGTTTGCTTAAAAGTTTACTATAAAAAAGGAGGTCCTGCTCTGTGTGGGGTTTGTAAATCATACAACACTACCATATTCTTTAATTTCTCATCATGCTTGTGTCTAGTTTACACTACCTTTAAAGTGGCCAGAGAACAGATGTCGCATCCTTTGGGCAGCAGTGACCTCAGCTCATTGTTGTGGAGGATAAAGACCTGTAGGAGAAAAACAGAGGAAATGTCTGTCTGACTGGTCAACCCCATAAACTGACACCGATATTAGTAAAAGTACTTATTAAATGCACTGAATAACAAATACATAGCCAGTGACTTTGCAGCTGCACAGTGTATCCTTACCTTCTTCTGTAGAACCTTGCACATGGAAAATGCACTTGAGGGAACCTGCAACAGAGCACACCTAAGATGTCATCATCTGTTGAACTAACCACACACTACTAAATACAGAATTTATTAGAGTTTCTGTTGCAGATAAAGCATTAATGTGTAAAATGGAATCTTCAGTTTGAGGGACTAAGATGTCATCTTGTCCTCTCCTATAAACCATCATATGATTGGACATTTTGTTTCAGCTGGATCAGCTGTCAGTCGGCTTCAACGGCTCTTTAGTGACCTTCGATTTTTTCCATAGTGTATGCACTGTCCAAATACTAACAAGGGCACACACCCACTTAACCCACTGTACTCACTCTCACACATTGTATTATCACCAGCAGCAGCTGCGTACCAGTGTATTTTCTTTATTATTGGCATCACTGCTGTCCCATAAAATCGCTCTTCACCTCCACCTCAGTAACAAACACCTCGACGCCAGTTTCAGAAAGTTTTGCTTCCTTTTCTCATTGCTTGATGCCGTGACTATGTCATGACTGGCCTTGGAAACCCATTGGCCAGCAGCATAATTTAATATTCATGACATGCTTTGCATTGACCATTTATGGTTGAAAGTGAGCGTGTGGAGGACGGATTTGGAGGCAGATCAACGTACGAACGTTTCCAGTTGGACTGTGATTTATAAAGTGAACATTGCGTTCAGGTGTGTGTGCGTAGGGTGTTATAAATCGGAATTTTCTTTTGCGTACGCCATTTCTGGCTTTTGTGCGCACGCTCACTTTTAGTATGAATCCCACGCACTTTTTTATAAATGAGAACACAGGACACATATACATGCACAATGTTAGTGCCCAGTCACAAATTAGTAAATGTGAATATTACCGGTCAAAGTTCACTAAAGTTAAAATCCACTTAATGCCAAGCTGCTGTTTGCCTTGCCCCAGGAAGCAAATGGTTTTTTGCTTCCTAGCTCGCTCGGATATGGAGTGAACTGGAGGCGAAGGTTCGCCACTTATATTTTACATATGATTGACCGGCCTCCATTCAGACCTGTTATTAACATCCATCCTGGGTGATCCTATCACAAGTGGACAGCTCGAAGAGATCCCATCTCTCAGACCACAGATTGTTCTTTACTGCCATCAGTAATGCTTGTCTCACACCTGTTCACAGTCCCATACTCACATCTAAGAGCTCACAAGCTGAGATATCCAGGATGTCATCGGCACCCGCCTCCTTAGACTGAGGAGCAAGGAATCAGAATTACTGGGTTTGTTTAATTCATAAAACTAATCACAAAAAATGGCTGCTAAGTGAGGCAGTGACTTGAGGTTATCTGACTGACACATTATTCTTACCCGGCACAGCTGATATTCCAGTCTCTTTTGGGACTCATCGCTGGGCTTCTTCTTCCTGAAGAACAGAGGCATTCTATTCTGCGTCTCGCTCCTCTGTGCAGTCTCTCCGCCTACTGGCTTTCCCTCCTGCCCCTCCACTGCACTACAGGAGCCACCCCTGTCGATTTACAGAGAGTTAGGAAAACATGACGACACCGCATAGCACACTGAGAAGTAACACAAATCTTAGACCTCCGCAACTGTTCACTGCATATCGTCACCTTCCTAAAATAATGGCCTAAGTATTTTTTTTTGCCTAAATCATCTCCTCATGATGCTGACCCCCTCTGTTGAAATCGCCTACATCCTCATTTGAACAGATCATGTGATTCTACCCCTGAAGAATAATGGCCTATGTCAAGAGTGAGACTTAGGCAGTTTTAAAGCTTCAAAGCTTTTCAAGATGGCGGCTGTATCAAATAGAATGAAAATCGACCTAGCCGCTGAAGTTACTCCATGATCTAGGGCTCGTCCCCTATTGGTAAGTGATAAGATGATTACTATAGTATAGGCTAGGCTATAAATATTGCATAGATATTTAGTCTTTTTAGTAAGCATATTAGTCAGCAAAATAGCTAGATCCATGAAGCTATCATTTAGAAAAGAGTGGAAAGGCTCCAGAATCTGTGGCTGTTACAAGTGATAGGCTTTCTGTTAACTCTTTTCAAACAATATTTCATCTACAGTTTGTCTCATTTTATCCACATTACATGATCTAATTAAGAAAGATTTGATTACCGTATTGTAATCTAACAGCTAGAAATGATGTGTATAACTAAAAAATTACAAAGGATCCTCTTTACAACAGCTTGCTCCACTTTGGGAATCCCTGATGTAGCTTAATACAAGTTACCACGAGGCAATGAATGTTTTTCAGAATGATCACACATACACCGTACACGTCAAAGGGTTGAAATGTTTTTCCTTTTTGGTAGGAGATGCACTTGACAATTCTGACATCGATCAGGCCTCATCCACTGAAAAAGACAATGAGGCAGTCGAAGAGATGAACAGCATGTATCAGGCCAAGACTCTGTTTCAGATGGAGCAGACAATACCGAAACACTCCCGTTGGTGTTGTTGAAGATGCCAAGCAGGCACATCCACATCATGAAGAGGATATATCTGATGATGATTATGATGATGATGTCATAAGCAATACAGACTATACCCCATTCTCTGATGAGTCTTTTGAAGGTGTGATCAAAGTCCATCCAGAAATTTAAGGAGACCAAATCAAACTTAGAAATACCTTGTTGCAGGGCACACACAAATGGAGTGTGACAGAATGCTTAGTACTATTGAAAGCAAAATAGTAACGGAAAAACTTCAACCCAAGAGACTACGTCATCAATCTCCAGACCTTACTTCATTAGCATCAGACCAGGCAAAAAGCTGGAGATCTGAGTGCGATCACTTGCGGGCTCTTCAGGTAAGCAGTGAATGCAAGGTCCAGTTCAAGCTGTCCTTCTCAGAGGACACTGCGATGGAAGCACTGCCACAAAGAGTACGGGTGCCAAATGAGCCGATAGCATTGATAAGAATGTTTCCATGTGCTCTGCCAATCAAGGAGAGAAGGTTCCAGGACCTCCAGTCAATAAAAAACGTCATGCCTGTTGAGTGTCATCATTTCTTTGATAATTTGCCATATTAAAAGGCATCACTCAAGAACCTAGCAAAGAAGAGCTGGAGGGAGAACTGAGGAGATGCACATGCCTCCTCAGCATTATGTTTAGTTAGTTTGTTAGTTATGCTTTATTGTTGACAGAGTTGAAGATTTAAATTGCTTAAGTCACAAAGGCTTGTTCAAAAATGTAATTTATACCTATTACGTTACATATTGACATTTGAATTAGTTTGTCAATAGACTTCTATTGTCATAACCTTTTTGAGTGAAATTATTAATAAATAGCATATATTCAATATCTTATCGGAAAAAAATGAAAAAATGACTTGGGCCATTAGTTTAAGAGGGTGACGATGTATTAAAATACTATTTATTCACTCTCACTTTTCCCATTTTCATAGTTCTGTTATGATTTCAGATTTACACCTTATAAATATTAATAAAACATCACTGCCAGGGAGGGTCAAGTAGTGGTAATAATTCATGTTTAGGGTATAGTGCTAACAACAATTATTTCATGACTAAGTCCAGAGGGAAATCATGCTTTCTTGTTTAATCCTGGGTCAAACTGCCATGTTTAGGGTGTTTAAATAACTCTGTCCATACCGCAATGTCCATGGATCAAGAGCCCTCTGCTCGGACTGTCAAAATATTGACAAAAAGGTGAAGTAAGTTATGTTGTAAACTGTTTACTGGATGTTTAAGTGATAGTGTACACTGTTTACTGAAAGCAACATGGGCGCTGTATTTGTGGGTGTTGGCAGGGGGTGGAGCATTACCGCAAATTGCGTAGCTAATGTTTGACAGCGTAACAAAAAAGTGCGTTAGTAAAACATTATTCACATGCACTTTTCACCGTATAACAGCCTCTCTTAATGACAGGGATGGTATGTTTAGCACCCCGACGACATCTTCCTCTACTGACTGCGTCTCACAAACAGCTGATGACACCGCTGCAATGTTAACTATAAGCCACATACTATGACAACACTACACCTGGCTATGGAGGTAAGGTAAACTAACCCATGTCTAATACTCACAGGCCTTGTGTTGTTGTTGTTCCACTGCTCCTCACTCCAATGAGTTAAAGGTTAGTCCGTGATGTGCTAACGCTAAGAGCTAACAGTTAATCCTAGCTGCTGATTGGCCGAGTAGAGCAGATGGGAAATCGAAAGGTTTCTTCCTGGTTACTGTCATGGACAGAAAGCTACAGATAGCAGTGCGTCCCGTGTGAGCGGTGTACAGACTCTGTGTACATCTGATCACTTTTTCATAAGAAGGCTGATGTCTTCTTTAGTTGTTAGTCGACTGTAGCTAATGTTAGCTATAAGATGCACTTCGCCCTCTGCTGTACGGAGTGTGCAGTACCGCCATCTAATACATGTCTCAGCCATATTCACCATACAAAGAATGAGGGTAAAACTGTATTCTAGCTTTCCTTTTTTTTTCATCAAGACAAACTGATTCACACGTTACTCTGATTTCACAGACAGCTTCCTGGAAACTACTTCTTCGGTGGTTGTCCATATTTAAGTTGGCATTCCCTAGCAGAAAGATCTGTTAACAAATGTTTTTAATTGGACTTGGGTCTATCACATTCCTCTCAATAGTGAGCCATGGGGCTGAGGTATTACTATCAAATCAATTTAATAAGTGACAAAAGGTACCAGCCTTAAATACCATTTAAAGTTTGGTACTAAGATACCCCCATATACCCAATATTTGTTCTCCACATTACATTTGTGGTTTATGTTGTCACTGAATCATTTGCTCCTGCTTAATGTGAAATAAAATGAAAGTTCATTCTTAATCTTCTAATTCCTAATTTTCCTTTTAAGTAATTCAGTGCATGTCAACAATCAGGTAGTAAAACTAAAATATGCAATAATCAAGACTCGTGTTTTTGAGGGAACTTGGCATAAGAATTTATTTCATAATAATCTACAAAGTTATTTGTAACCACCAGTTGACAAATATTCTGGATGGCCCAGTGATTTTCTTATTTTGCCCACATGCTATTGAAGCTGAATAGCCCTGCCCTGATAAAATCGTCTTTCTTCAATCCATCAACCAACCAACCAACCTCTCAAATTGTATATGTATAGCCCATATTCACAAATCACAATTTGCCTCATAGGGCTTAAGAAGCTGCAACACAGTCGGCTCCTAACCATCAACTAGAGGGACAACTACCAAAAAAACTTTTAAAAGGAAGGAAAATTTAGAAACGTCAGAGACCCTCTCCCAGGCCGAACAAAACTGCAAAAGATATAACAGATGACATAAAAAGACAGTCTCATCTCATCTCATTTTCGTCCGCTTATCCGGGGTCGGGTCGCGGGGGGAGCAGCTCAAGCAGGGGGCCCCAGACTTCCCTTTCCCGGGCCACATTGACCAACTCTGACGGGGGGATCCCGAGGCGTTCCCAGGCCAGTGTTGAGATATAATCTCTCCACCTAGTCCTGGGTCTTCCCCGAGGTCTCCTCCCCACTGGACGTGCCTGAAACACCTCCCAAGGAAGGCGCCCAGTGGGCATCCTTACCAGATGCCCGAACCACCTCAGCTGACTCCTTTCTAAGTAAAGGAGCAGCGGCTCTAATCCGAGTTCCTCACGGATGGCTGAGCTTCTCACCCTATCCCTAAGGGAGACGCCAGCCACCCTTCTGAGAAAACTCATCTCGGCCGCTTGTACCCGCGATCTCGTCCTTTCGGTCATCACCCAGCCCTCATGACCATAGGTGAGGATAGGAACGAAGATCGACCGGTAGATCGAGAGCTTTGCCTTGCGGCTCAGCTCTCTTTTCGTTACAACGGTGCGGTAAAGCGAACGCAATACCGCCCCCGCTGCTCCGATTCTCCGGCCAATCTCACGCTCCATAGTACCCTCACTCGCGAACAAGACCCCGAGGTACTTGAACTCCTTCACTTGGGCTAAGGACTCATTTCCTACTCGGAGTAAGCAATCCATCGGTTTCCTGCTAAGAGTCATGGCCTCAGATTTAGCGGTGCTGATCCTCATCCCAGCCGCTTCACACTCGGCCGCCAGCCGATCCAGTGAGCGCTGAAGGTCACAGGCCGATGATCCAATGAGGACCACATCATCTGCAAAAAGCAGTGACGAGATCCTCAGACCACCGAACTGCAACCCCTCCCCACCACGACTACGCCTCGATATCCTGTCCATGTATATCACAAACAGGATTGGTGACAAGGCGCAGCCCTGGCGGAGACCAGCACCCACTGAGAAAGAAACTGACTGGCTGCCGAGGACGCGAACACAGCTCTCGCTTTGGGAGTACAGGGATTGGATGGCCCTGAGGATAGACCCCCTTACCCCATACTCCCGCAGCACCTCCCACAGTTTCTCCCGGGGGACCCGGTCATACGCCTTCTCCAGATCCACAAAACACATGTAGACCGGATGGGCATACTCCCAGGCCCCCTCCAGGATCCTTGCGAGAGTGAAGAGCTGGTCCGTAGTTCCACGTCCGGGGCGAAAACCGCATTGTTCCTCTTCAATCTGAGGTTCGACGATCGGCCGAACCCTCCTTTCCAGCACCTTGGAGTAGACTTTACCAGGGAGGCTGAGAAGTGTGATACCCCGGTAATTGGTACACACTCTCTGGTCCCCCTTTTTGAACAGGGGAACCACCACCCCGGTTTGCCACTCCTTTGGCACTGTACCCGACTCCCACGCGATGTTGAATAGGCGTGTCAACCATGACAGCCCCTCAACACCCAGAGCCTTTAGCATTTCTGGCTGGATCTCATCAATCCCTGGGGCTTTGCCACTGCGGAGATGTTTGACTACCTCAGTGACCTCCACCAGGGAAATTGACGACGAAACACCATCAACCTCGAGCTCTGCCTCCAACATAGAGGGCGTGTTATTCGGATTCAGGAGTTCCTCAAAGTGTTCCTTCCAACGTCCGACGACCTCCTCAGTTGAGGTCAACAGAGTCCCATCCTTACTGTACACAGCTTGGATGGTTCCCCGTTTCCCCCTCCTGAGGTGCCGGATAGTCTTCCAGAAACACTTTGGTGCCGACCGAAAGTCCTTCTCCATGGCCTCTCCGAACTTCTCCCACACTCGCTGCTTAGCCTCCGACACGGCAGCAGCTGCAGCCCTTCGGGCCTGTCGGTACCCTGCAACCGAGTCAGGAGTCCTCCAGGATATCATATCCCGGAAGGCCTCCTTCTTCAATCGGACGGCTTCCCTGACCACCGGTGTCCACCACGGTGTCCGAGGGTTACCGCCCCTTGAGGAGCCTAAGACCCTGAGGCCACAGCTAGCCACCGCAGCTTCAGCAATGGAGGCTTTGAACATCGCCCACTCCGGCTCAATGCCCCCAACCTCCACAGGAATGCCAGAAAAGCTCCGCCGGAGGTGTGAGTTGAAGATACCTAGGACGGGGGCCTCCTCCAGACGTTCCCAGTTCACCCGCACTACTCGTTTGGGCTTACCAGGTCTATCCGGAAATTTCCCCCATTCCCTGATCCAACTCACAACCAGATGGTGGTCGGTTGACAGTTCCGCCCCTCTCTTTACCCGAGTGTCCAAAACATGCGGCCTCAGATCAGATGACACGATCACAAAATCGATCATTGATCTTCGGCCTAGGGTACTCTGGTACCAGGTACACTTATGAGCACCCTTATGTTCGAACATGGTGTTTGTTATGGATAATCCATGACTAGCACAGAAGTCCAATAACAACCGACCGCTCGGGTTTAGATCAGGGAGGCCGTTCCTCCCCACCACGCCTCTCCAGGTGTCTCCATCGTTGCCCACGTGGGCGTTGAAGTCACCCAGCAGAACTACGGAGTCCCCTACTGGAGCCCCATACAGGACTCCATTCAGGGTCTCCAAGAAGGCCGAGTACTCTGAGCTGCTGTTTGGTGCATACGCACAAACAACAGTCAGAGTTTTCCCCCCTACAACCCTTAGGCGCAGGGAGGCGACCCTCTCGTCTACCGGGGTAAACTCCAACACCGCGGCGCTCAGCCGGGGATTTATGAGTATCCCCACACCCGCCCGGCGCCTCACGCCCTTGGCAACTCCGGAGAAGAATAGAGTCCAACCCTTATCCAGGAGTACGGTACCAGAGCTGAGACTGTGCGTGGAGGTAAGCCCCACCAGATCTAACTGATAGCGCTCCACCTCCCTCACAAGCTCCGGTTCCTTTCCCCACAGCGAGGTGACGTTCCACGTCCCCAGAGCCAGCTTCTGCCGCCCGGGTCTGGTCCGTCGAGACCCCTGACCTTCGCTGCCACCCATGTGGCTGCGCACCCGACCCCAACGGGTCTTCCCACAGGTGGTGGGCCCATGAGATGAAAAGAGGGGGGGGTGCCACGTAGTTTGTTCGGGCTGTGCCCGACCGGGCTCCGTGGCAAACCCGGCCACCAGGCGCTCGCCATCGAGCCCTCCGTCTGGGCCTGGCTCCAGACGGGGGCCCCGGGCTTCCTCCGGGCCGGGTCACATCTCCTCTTTTTTCGATATTCATTGAGGTTTTTTTTGAACCATTCTTAGTCTGGCCCCTCACCTGAGACCACTCTGCCATGAGAGACCCTACCAGGAGCACAAGGCTCCAGACAACACAGCCCTCAGGTTCACAGGGACACGCAAACCTCTCCACCACGATAAGGTGACGGTTCCAGGAGAGGAGACAGTGTCTTACATAAATAGAGAGATATAGCAATGTCCAAAGCATGACCACAATTGACAAAGATGAAGGGAAAAAATGTTTTGGGGATATGAGACTACTGCAGAGTTCCTTAAACTACCACACCAAGCCGTTTCTGTTTCACATGTCTGCCTCTGCATGACAATCAACTTTGTAGTTTAGCAGTTTATCCACCAGAGGTCACACTTTACACATTTTTGTTGCAGTCAAGTGTGGAAGATATACATTCAAAGTTCCTGCATGTGGACATAATAACTAACTATTCACTATAGGTTTATAAATAGGCAGGTTGTCGTTACCTTATTTTTTATATTATGGAATCACAAACAAAATTATTGTTTATTGGTAAATTGTAAAATTTTTCAGCTGTTTGCAAAAACAAAATAGACAAGAACATTTTAAATAGTTCAATAAAACTAATATTACCATGGTCATCATCCAAATTTCACAGTAAATGCTTATTTTAATGACATCTGCAGTCTGAAAATTATTCAACCCCTTCATGACAATCATCTTCATTACTTAGTAGAACACCACGGTGTAAGAAGGAGAGGTTCCGCAGGTCCTTCATCCCGGCTGCAGTCAGGCTCTACAACACCAGCACCACCTGATAATGTTGTAGTCCCTGTCTATTATCTCTATCTCCACTTAACCTCTCACCATAGCTGTATTTGTATTTTTATTTTTCTTATTTATTTATTTTGTATTTTCTACTCAGATCACTACCATGCACAATAATATTCAACACTTTACATCTATATTTATATCATGGTCACTTATAATGGTTACATTGCAATATTTATATTTTCCATTATGCTATTTTGTAGTATTATTTATATTATGGTCACTTACCTTTTAATTATTTTCTGTATCATGGTCACTACTGTTGCAATATTACTTATAATATTTTTGTTTTCATTACAATAACACTTACATCATTCCACTTTCTCCCCAGTACCTGCTTTTGCACAGTGTCTGTTTTGCTGGTTGTTTGTTTCGTTTTTCTCTTATTTGCTTTTCTCTTATTTGCTGTAACAAGTGAATTTCCCCATTGTG
This sequence comes from Pseudopleuronectes americanus, assembly GCA_038501795.1. NCBI lineage: Eukaryota > Metazoa > Chordata > Actinopteri > Pleuronectiformes > Pleuronectidae > Pseudopleuronectes > Pseudopleuronectes americanus. Next base: position 1,066,995 of record CM076733.1, on the reverse strand, counting down.
TGGATAAATAAAGAAATCTAATCTAATCTAATCTAATTTTCAGCCCACTATCTCAAGCACACCTAGTGCAACGAATCAAGGGCTTCATTAGTTCAGGTGTGCTTGAGATAGAACACATAAATACCTGGACTAGCTAGGGGTTTGTTGAGAGTGACGTCTGACTGCATGTTATAAATAGAAGAGAAGAGATCATTGCCTTGCACAAACAAGGAAAGGGATACAAAAAGATAGCAAAAGCACTGAATTTCCCTAGAGATACAGTTGGAAGCATAGTTCGCATGTTCAAAGTTGAAGGAACAGTGGCTACACTACCTGGACATGGCAGAAAGAGGAAGCTATCAGCGGCTGCCATCAGATTCCTGAGGAGGCAAGTGGTCAAAAACCATTGAGCGACTGCAAAACACCTTCAGCAAGTTTCCACAGTAAGGCGCATACTAAACACTGAAGGGTTCCATGCCCGGACTCCACAACGTACACTACTACTGACCCAAAAGCACAAGAAAACTCGGCTCCAATATGCTGGAAACCATATAAATAAGCCACCAAGGTTTTGGAATTCTAGTCTGTGGACCGATGAAACAAAACTGGAACTTTTCGGGCCTATGTATCAGGGGTATGTCTGGAGGAAAAAGAATGAAGCATATGCTGAAAAGAACAACCTGCCTACGGTAGAGCATGGCGGTGGCTCTGTGATGCTCTGGGGCTGTTTTGCTGCCTCTGGCACTGGAAACCTGCAGCGTGTGGAGGGCATGATTGATTCAGTTAAGTATCAGGAAAGATTAGGAAAAAACATCATGCTGTCTGTGATGAAGCTGAAGCTCGGGCGTCATTGGACCTTCCAACAGGACAATGATCCAAAGCATATCTCAAATTCCAACAAGGCTTGGTTTCAGAAAAAGAAATGGAAGATAATAGAATGGCCATCACAGTCGCCTGACTTGAACCCCATCGAAAATCTCTGGTGGGATTTGATGAAGGCGTTGCAAAACGCACACCCAAGAATATAATTGAACTGGAGGCCATTGCCCATGAGGAATGGGCTAAGATTCCTCAAGAATGCTATCAGAAGCTGGTTTCTGGCTATGCATCACGTTTGCAGCAGGTCATAACAGCAAAAGGGTGTTCTACTAAGTACTGAAGATGCTTGTCATGAAGGGGTTGAATAATTTTGAGACTGCAGTAGTCACTAAAAGCTGCATTTTGTGTTGAATTTGGATAAAAACTCTAGTAATATTAGCTTTGTTGAACTACTTAAACAATTCATGTGTAATTTGTTTCTTGCAAACAACTGAGAAATTGTATATTTTGCCAATAAACCGAATGTGCAATGGGGGTTGAATAATTTTGCTTGCAACTGTATGACCTGCAGCACTTGTAGCCAACCACCAGATGGCGATTGATACGCTCTGGCTTAATTTTTGTGGAGCAGTCATGTCGTCCATCTTTATACTTGCCTATAGTCTTTGCTTCAAAACAGGCAGTTCACAAACCAATGACGTCACTATGGGTTGCCACTTCGTCCTGAGCGCGTCCTGATCGCTGAGAGTGTGTCCTCACTGGAACATCTCTGAGCAGGAGACAGCAGAGGAGACCGAACAGAGGACAGGGGCGACACCAGCGACTCCTCAGAGAAGAGACTGTCTGTCTGACGCGTGGATTACAACAGCTGCAAAGTTTACAGCTAATTTTGCAACATCTGGCCCTTTCCCGGGCTTCAGCTGAGGCGAGCAGGACATTTAATCCAGCACCATAAATCAAAAGGTACATTATTATGATGAGTGTTATTATTAGTATTTTTAGTAACTATTTAGTAAGTAAGTTAGACAGTTAGTTAGTTAGTTAGTGGCTGCTCTCTTCACGCTGCTGCAGATGTTTGTTGACTTTCAGTGTTTTTCTTAAATAACAACGTTGTTGTTTTTTCTCGTCCCTTCTTCGCTCCATGTGTTCACAACACATCTGTATCAGTTGGTAGCAGCTGCAGCTCCTTCCTGCAGTGAACAGGCAGTGTCTGCCACCGAGTTCGTTTAAATGAGACAGAGTCGTGAAAGATTGTCACCATTTCTCACTGTGCTGTCATCAAATACTCTGTGTTTATCAGGCTTATATTTATCCACCAGTAACTCTTGCTAATGCTAGTGATGTCAATATTGCCTTTCACTTTGTTTTGTGCATTTTGCAAATGTTTGTTGATGTTCAAAAATGACTTCTTTAACCAGAGCAGAACGTGGCATGTCTGAGGGAGCATTGAAAGGGTCATATGCAGGCCAACATTGAAGTACTCTTTGGCCGCTGCTGCTTCTCCTGCAGGGAAAGTAGGCTCTGCACGTCTCTGCTTGTCACTGTACTGCCCTGGAAAGGTTGGGGGGAGACATACAGAGCAAAGATTGAGAAGGTCAGACAGTGTGTTTAGGCACAGCACACATGGTGGATCACTGGCTTTTTCTTTTGAGGGGGGAAGTTAGTTAAATGTAATTATGCAGCTCTACCTGGCAGGAAAAGAGTCTGTGGTGGGTTTACCCCTCTATACAGTCTTACCCACCCACATGACAGACAATATCAACCAACTGTTTATGGAAGACAGGTTGTGCCCATACTCTACACACACTCATATTGTTGCTCCTTGAATAACTTGTTTTGCATTAACCATATTTCACTGGTTAAGAACATGTGATTTTTACAGAGCATAATAACATTGTTAATGAGAGAAAAAATGAAGGACATGTCTTTCATTGTGAAACAAACAATTTAAGAATTCAGTTTTGTTTAAGGCTGCTGCACACATGAGGATAATCAGATTGATTATAGACCTTATTTGCCCCTTCTGATAATCGCAGGGGCGTTTCCGACTGGAGGTTACTCTGTGCCGATTATCTGCCAAATAATCCTGAAGTGTGAGGGGTTCACCAAATAATCTTAATGCTACCGATTGAGTCAGAGCCTCCCTGATCTCAAATTGTAAATATTAAACATGTTTGATTTTTATGATAATTAACTCCAATAGAAACCTGCAATAGTGAGAGACAGAGCTGACCTGGAAGAAACACCAACCGGATGTTTCATACATGTACAGCTGTGAATAAAAACAACAGTAGATTTCCAACTCACCTCCAGCTAGCACTGCAACATTTATTCGTCTTTTCTGCCATGACTACATCCATCGTTGTTGTTTTTTTTGTGATAACAAGCCTTTGTTATCTTGTGATATCAAGATAATTAAATCGTTATCTGGAGATAACAAACCCATTGCTCACCCGAGATAACAGAATATTTAATTTGAGATCAGGATCTAATATTTTGTCAATCAACAACTGATGGATGACTTGAGCTTCTGCATTTGTGTTGTGCTTTATAAACTCATATATAGGTTATATGTAAAAGCAAGGCATAAAGCAATCTCGTCCTGTCTTAGTCCTTGATTGGAGACAAATATGATGTGATGATCAAGATCTTGCTCAGCTTACATTACTACACTGAATGCAACAGTTCCTGTAATGATAGGCTTTATATAGAATTATCTTGTGATACCAAGTTATTTATCTCTAGATAACAGCTAAAATTAAGTTGTTATCATGGGAAAACAGAGGAAATAAAGTTTAGGATCAAATGTCCGTTTAGGGCTTCTGTACCTGGGCGCTCAAAACACATACTTAAGAAAAATAAAAAATAAACAAGGGAGCAATCAATCACATTTGCTCCCTCATTGGCTCTATCAGTCAAATCCCATGTCTTAATTTAGCCTTATTTATAGTATTTTGCTCAACATTAATAGTATTCTGTTTGCTTTTTGTAGGCATAAGCATGACTAGTATGTATTGGTCATGCTATCAAGCTTTTAAGATGTGTATGAAATGAGCAGAAATTACCTAGGATATGGAGTTAAATAGTTGACTGGATGGATCAAAATACTGTTTTAAGATGAAAACAGAACAGTGTGGACACAGTCTTAATTATCAATACACAGTCAAATGAGCCAAAAGTTGGGGGAGTATTCGTATGTAAGCTCAGTAGTCCTGTTTCATCGTGTTTTGACCCATCACTCGGCTCTCTAGTCAGGCTGTGTAGTCATAAACCTACTGTGCCAAATTAACTGATGAAACTCCTGCCTTCAAACAATGTGATTATAAGCTGTCTTTACTACTGCTCTCTCCAAAGCATGGAGCAGACCACTGACCTGCTCTGTTCTCTGTATATCATCCAAAATCTACTAATTGAATTAACACCTCTGGTTGAATGATGGTCCCTGACATTTCATAAATAAAGTAACATGTTGGCAAAGTTTAATGAGTATGAATATGAGTGAGTCTACAAGGTCATCACGTGTTAACCTTGTGTCATAGTTTAATCATACAACTAAATAATTTTTATGTTTTTTTGTAACCTTTACTAATGACATAATGATGTAATATCGTCAATATATATTCATTTTTATCATAGCACTGTATATGGCAAGTTGACAAGCGGGTGGTACTGAGCCATCAGAACAAGGGTAATTGATATTACAGTTTTTACTGGCTGTTTCAGTTATTTACTGCTCCTCTCTGTGTCTCTATCATTTGTGCTACACAATACTAACGGAATTGAGCCACACTGCTGCTTTGTTGCCTTGTTTTTCTGTGCATTCTTTAGTTGAGTACTTTGTTAGTTTGAATGATGCTAGTAATGTTGTTTGGATATTTCAGCCCCACACCCAAGATCTGATAATGATTATATTTGATCAAATAGAATGTAATGAAGACAAGCTTAATGCAAATGGAAGGGCATCATGCTTCACTGAACTCAGAGGAAGTTAAAGATTAAAGAAACACATACCAAATACCATACCCATCTGACTGCTGCTAATCAGAATAACCAAAGGTTATTTTTTAAAACCATAGATCATCATCTGCTTCAATGTTGTCTCTCTAAATGATTTGGTGATATATCCTCATGTTAAAATTGTGTCTCTTATTGTAGTTATACTGATACTGTTATATGTTGCCATATATGTTACTATTTGTGAAACAGCTGAGGGCCAAAGGAATCTGTCCTCTTTTCAAAAATGTGCTAGGGAGAACTGTGTCTGGATATCTCGGTTTCCTGCAGCTCCCAACCAAACTGAATTTCTTGTTTTTGTCCTCAACTAGACCTTTGAAATTTTACTTCAGCCCGTTTTTCACCATTCTGCCAAGTAAAAAACAAATCCCAGAATCCTCATGTTCATCTCTGACTCCATGTAAAATTTTGAGAAACACATTGTCTCATTTATCCCGTCCTGTTATTTTCACTGTGATCATTGGCAATCTAAGTATTATTTTGTAGCTCTGGCTTAAATATGTCACAGTAAGTATAACTTGTGCTTTACCAATAATGAAGTCAGACAATTACGTAAAATTTATAACAATATTAAACAATATCTCTTCAACTAGATCTGCAAACCTCACTTTGTGGAACTTTTTGAGATGAATTATATGTAATCATGACACTGAGACTGTGTTGTTACAAATTATCAGCTTCAATCCAAATTGTCCATTACACAGTAGAATAAACACAGTTTCAAAGATTGAACTTTTCTCTAATGCAAAACTGTTGTTACAGACAGCATGAGTGAAAAGGAAAGCAAAGAGGAAAATACAAGAAACACCTCTAAATTATCTGCAGCCTCTAAAAAGAGAAGTTAATGCTATTGTTGGGAACCTCAGGATTGAAAACGTATAAGTTATTTAACTGAACTCGCTTTTTCAAGTCTTTCAAAAGATCTGCTCGTTTGTGAATATGTTTTCATTAATAGGAAGGTTTGGTCCCATGAATGAGGCTGTTTGTGGTTTTAATGTAGCCTTGGGCTTAACATGGCGTTCCTGTGGCTGATTAGAGCCAGGTGTCTACTCAGAAAATGAGGGTATTGAGGGCAGACTGCTTCACTACAGCGCACCAGCTGCTGCCGTCTCAAATATACTTGTGGGAAGGCTTTGCCGTAAAGCTAAACATGCCCTTGCTGAAATTAAACACACTCAAGAGCACAAATGATGTTACTGTTGAGCATTTGAAAAATGAAATCTGGCACTGCAGTTATTTGATTATTTGACTGTTGTTGGCACTAATTATGAATTGGGGAAGCTGCTGAAGAGCCAGTGTAGCTGACTCATTACTGAGTAGCACATACTGCTATGTTGTACTAGGTGTGATTCAATAGAAGTTTTATTCCCAGCTGGGCATGAAATCCATTCACTTTTGTAATGGAAAAATGAGAGCTGAAGAACGACAGTAATTGTTGCATGATTGCACATGTGCACTGTTGCTTTGACTGTAACCTCCAACTATTTATTTTTTCCATAACTTTGGATTAATTTGAAGTACTTGAACTATGTCTCCAGAAAGTATTTCCTCAGCACAGGGTCATACATCAGGCAAAATGTTTATTGGAGGACCCAATCCTGCACAACTTCAAGTTCAGATAAGAGTTCATTGTGTGCCCAAAGAAGATTGCGTGTGGTTTGGTTTGAGTTTGACACAACATGTTTAGCGTAAAACAACAACACTGTGACTTGAGGGGGATTATATACTTATGTACGTGTGTGTTTTCCTTTAGGGGTTTCACATTCCCATTTCCAAAATGTAAATAGCATCGGGCTTTTTAACCGCAAGTTGCAACTCCAGGTGATGGCATCTTCTGCCAAGAGCCAAATTTGGGGAGACAGGGCTGTGTTTCTGTCTCCTGTATGTTAGGGCTAACCCGAGCCCTTACCCCATTCCCACTAAATGTGATGAAGGGAATTTGAATTAAATGCTACTATAAGCTGTCCTTTACAGCTCTCTTTTTCTCTTTTTCTCTATTTCACTTTTTCTCTTCTTCTCTTGTTCTCTTTTTCTCTATTTCTCTTTCTCTGTTGCTTGTGACAGTAGGATGAACCTATGGAGTGAGGACATTCTGTCAAAAAAAATATGAATAACACCACATCCAGTTAGTCACCTCTGTTTCTCATAACAAGAACAGGAAGAGCCCCAGGTGTAAACTTGTCTTCCTCATATATCATGAGGGGCTGAATCTGTAAATCGGGTTGGTCTGGACCAAGGGTGTTTTTGTGAAGAAATCACCAGATTTGCCACAATTCCACTTGAAATGGAACGGTTGTGTGACCATGACATTTGAGCTCTGTCAGACTGGCTGTTATAATAAAGATAATAATACTAATCTTCAGCGTGTTTCAGCCTTTTAATAGTAATAATGTTAAAAGCTAACCAGAGGGTACGCTGAGGCTAAAGGTAAATCTGACTGTCTACTGGCTTGTAAGGCAGTGCTATAAAAGCCATGTAGCCCACTCAGTAGCTCAAACATCATTATCTCTATGCCTTTTTGAAACTAAACTGAATACCTACTCTCATAAGCAGCAGAGTCAAAAGCTCTCCTATTTAAGAAATCACATAAAATGTGGTTGCAATAAAAGTAAGATAAACGGAATAAATGAGTTCAAACAACACAGTAGTACCAGAATTAAAAATCGCATGTTAAAAAAAGACCTTCTTATAAAAATATGTTTTGAGCAGTGATTTAAAGATCGGTAGTTAGTTTGCGAGGGCTAATCTTGTCAGGCAGGGAGTTCCAGAGCCTTGGGGCCCTGATAGAGAAATCCTGGTCACCTCTGGTAGTCAGTTTTGACCTAGGGACAGCTAACAAGGACAGGTTGGCTGATCTCAGGTTGCAACTGCGATAAATATGTTCCATATGCCAAGCTCTGCAGGTCAATATATTTTCTCAATCAGATGGTGCCCTGCTTCCCAAGATAATAAATTAAATATATACAGTTTATTGACGGGCCATGGTTTTTCCTGAATAGAGAATTGTGAGGCAGCTTTAACTCCCAAACAAATTCTAGGAAACCACTTATAGTGATCACGTTTGTCCTTGACCAAATTGATGTCCATAAGTAGTTGTTTACTATAGAAGAATTGAGTCGCAGAACTTGAGGGAAAGGTAACAATCCATATACACACGTACTGACTCTGCTGCTCTTTTCTTTTGATGCAATGTGTTGCTGCATATTCAAAGCAAAACAAAGACTTGTGTAGTGGTTTCATATGTGCAGTAACTATACTGCATATGCTTTAGTTGTGTGACATTAGTTTCAGAGCAATCTGAAGTTTTTCATTGAAAGATTCTATATATTTTATCAAATATATATTTTGCTGATATTTTCGTGCCTCCGTTTGTTTATTGACTAGTGCTCTACTCTCTCTTTACCTGCTGCCATGTTCTCAGGTTGCTATGGTGAACAATAGAGTGGACGCGCCTGCTGTTGCTGTAATGGGCAGTGGCGTCGGAACAGCAGGCAGGACGTGTGCAGGATGTGGAAATCGAATCGCTGACCGCTTCCTGCTCTTCTCCATGGAGCGATACTGGCACACGCACTGCCTCAAGTGCTCGTGCTGCCACGCTCAGCTGGGAGAGTACAGCAGCACCTGTTACAGCAAAGGAGGAATGATCCTCTGTAAGAACGACTACATCAGGTGAGCCCTACTGAGAAACTGTTTAGGTGGTAAGGACAAGTAATGTAACTCAGGTCAGCTTGTGAAATGTATCCACTCTGATGTGGTTTCAGGGAAAATAAGTTATATAGCAACCATCTCATTTAATGCCTTAAGCAGTGCTCTATGACAAAAGTAACATCGTCTTATTTTACTTACATTAGACAAACACAAGAATGGGTGCGTCCCTCTGTCTGAATGTGAACCACGGTATCCCTTCCATTGCCTTTTTATCAATCATAGGGTCCTTATATTGTAAGCTTCTCCCTGTCACATCACATCTACAAGCTTCAAAGTAAGAGGCTTCTAGGAGCACTGAAAAGACAACGAGATAAGAACAGAAGCCCAGAGCATCCACTCATAAGACTTTAACTCAACAATCTCACTTATTCGCCAAAAATAGTAGTGTAATTGCTACGGGGCATGAGGCTTTAACTTCGCTGTCACCTACCCCGTATGCAATGTCCATAAATACGATTGTGATTTATTTTAGAGGGAATTATTATATTCATTCCCTGCTTTAAATTTGTATCTACAGTAACAGTACATGTAACATGATTTAGAGTTTTAATATAGTCTTTATCTAAAACTATCTTTAATCTTAAATCCATCCCCATATGTTTAAATTGATCTAGAATATGAGCATGGAGAGTACATATTACAATCTGTATATAATACTTTCTATCAACTATCCTGTAAAATTTGTGTAGGAGTTATTTCAAAATGGCGACTTAAGTGTAAAAATATCTTGAGAAAGATTTTGTTGATGAGATGGAGCAATTTTGTGAAACTGCTAGGTGTGTGGGTTGGGAAGATTATTTGAAGTATTATTTGAGGTATATTGATATTATTCACACTATAAACTAATACACTCATGATTCAAACTTGACACAATTAATAAACACATGTGTATATAAACATATTATATGCCAAAAGTGTACTATTTTGTGTTTGTATGCAGCACAAATAATTTTTCACAATTTTTGATAACGAAGAGTCATGAGTAAACAGTACAATCTGTCATATAGACTGACGGTGAGATGGAAAATCTCATGTATCAAAACTCAGTCATGGAAATCCAGGTAAACAGAAACAATTGTCCGATAGCATAATATTCCAAGTTGCCTGTCCGTCCATCCATTCCATTTTTATGAATACAATATCTCAAGAAAGCTTTGAGGAAATGTCATAAAAAGTTTTAGTTGAACTTGAGGATTGGAATTTTGTTGTCAAAGGCCAAGGACATCTCAGGAACACATGGAGGGAATTTCTTCAAATTTGAAACAAAAGTTGACTTGGATTCAACAGAGAACTGATTAGATTTGACTGGTCAAAGGTTAAGGTCACGGTGACCTCCTGTTTTTGTGAACATGATATTTCAAGGGAATTTCCTCAAATTTGGTAAAAACTTTCACTTGGACTCAATGACCTTTTTGAAATTTGGTGGTCAAAGGTCAATGTTGCTTTGACTATACAAAACATTTGGTCTTGAAAATGGAAATAAGGGTTTTTTTTCATTTGCTTCTCAAATGATGAAGATTTAAACATTAACTGATTAGATGTAAGTAGTCAAAGGAAATGGGCATTGTGAAAAAAAATCCTGACAAATACAAGTGACCTTAGGCCCTAATAAGGACAAAGGCAGTGTTGTGTAGTGCCAACAAGGAGCTGCAAAGTCTTACTGAAAATTCCTTTTGATCTTCCTCTAGGGCAGGGCCGGGCATTGTACGGCCCCCAGGCCACATCCGGCCCGTTGGCTTGTCCGGCCCGCGCGAGGTTGATTGTAAATTACAAATTAAATTTTTTTATTTTATTTTACCCCATGCATGGACTTCAGCTGCAGTGCTTTTATTTTGAAGTGCTTTATTCCGGTAATGACGCAAGACGTAGATCCAATACGTGCGCATCATTGAATCAGGTTACGAGCAGTCACAACTCACAAGACGACTCTAGCCATCGAACATGTCTGCTAACGCTAAAAAAAGAAAGGTAGACACCGAATGCAGGGTTTTCAACAAAAATTGGACTGCTAAGTATTTATTTACTGAAGTCGGAGGTAAAGCCGTGTGTTTAGTTTGCGGAGAGCAGATCGCCGTGCTGAAGGATTTCAACTTGAGACGGCATTACGAGACAAAGCACGCGGAGAAATACAAAAGCTTGACTGATGCTGAAAAGGCTGGGACATCGGAAGCTTTGCTAGCTAAGCTACAAAAGCAGCAAGGCTTCTTTACCAAGCTTCACACATCCAGGGATGCAGCAACCAAGACCAGCTTTGTGATATCTCACAAAATAGCTAAAAACAGTAAGCCATTCTCGGAGGGGGAGTTTGTGAAAGAGTGCTTGGTGGAGTCTGCACGACTAATATGCCCGGAAAAAAAAGAAGCATTTGAGCAAGTCCCGCTATCCAGGCGAACAGTGACGAGAAGAATCGAGGACATTGCGGGGAATCTGGAACTTCAGCTGCAACGTGAAGTGGCAAGTTTTGACTTTTTCTCCTTGGCTTTGGACGAGAGCTGCGATGTCCGTGACACAGCCCAGCTACTCGTATTCGTCCGTGGGATAAAATACTTTAAGATTACGGAGGAGCTGGCAGCACTGCGGCCAATGAAAGGGACAACAACAGGGAGCGATCTATTCACGGAGTTGGATGCTTGCATGAACACGCTGGGTCTGAAATTGGACAGACTGGCAGGTATCTGACCGGGAAAAATGTCGCACTTTTGAAACGTGTTCAAGATAAAGTGACTGAAATCAACCCAGATCAGAAATTGGTATTTCTGCATTGTATAATACATCAGCATGTGTTGTGCAAGTCAGTGCTAAAGTTGAACCATGTTATTGATGTTGTCACTAAAATAGTTAACTTCATTAGGGCACGAGCATTAAATCATAGACAGTTTGTTTCACTTTTGGAGGAGCATGAGACTGAACATGGTGACATAGGCTACCACACAGCTGTCAGATGGCTCAGTCTGGGCAAAATGCTAAAGAGAGTATGGGAGCTGAAAGCCGTGATTCAAGAGTTCTATGAAAAAAAAGGCAAGGGCATCCCAGAGCTCTCAGATGAGGACTGGATGGCAGATTTAGCATTTGCTGTCGATGTGACTGCACTGATGAACGAACTGAACACCAAACTTCAAGGCAAGGGCCTATTTGTTCATCAAATGCACAGCCTTGTGAAGGCTTTCATGAGAAAGATGCAGTTTCTTTCAAGCCAATTGAAGAGCAACAATCTCACTCACATGCAAACCCTGAAAGAAGTCACACCATCAGCTGATCACCTTTGCAGGTACTCATCCATGCTAGGAGCACTGCATGGTGAGTTTTTAAGGCGATTTGAAGATCTCAGAATGATCGAGGATGAAATGCACATGATTTCCTCTCCCTTTACCTGTAGTGTGGATAATGCACCCAGTGATGTTCAGCTGGAACTCATTGACCTGCAGTCTGATGCGGTACTGGCAGAGCATTTTAAATCAGGATCACTACTAGATTTTTACTCTTCTCTCAAGGAGGAGAACTTTCCAAACATAAGGAGACATGCTCAGAAGATGTTGGTTCTCTTTGGCTCCACCTACATATGCGAACAAACATTCTCAGTGATGAAGTTTGCAAAATCCAAGTATAGATCCTCTCTCACTGATGATCATCTGGCAGCTGTGCTTCACATCTCCACCTCAGACATTCAACCTGACTTTGATACACTTGTAAAAGCCCAACAGAGACTAGATTTCTCTCACTGAACTGAAAAAAATCTGACTAGAAATGCTGGCATGTAAAGGCACCGACTAGCATTGAACTGGGACACTTTCTTTGGAGGCCTTTTTTCTCAAAATTTTCTGTGACAATCGTTAAAATATTATTTATCTTGCTTGCTATTTGGAGTCCAAAAGCAATATTGTTGTGTCTTTAGAAAGCTAAGAACCTCTTTCCAACAGTATATGGAACTCAAAATGTGTTTTGTGGTAAATGTGCCTGAAAATTACACCCTTTTAATGTGTCACAAATGGTAAACACATTTTGTTTGTTTTGGTGTTTCTGGATGATTATTTTGCAGAAATGGTTATCCTCCAGGGCTGAATTCCAGCCCAAGTCAGACCCCTGGTGGGGTGTGGGGGAAAATATGTTTTATGATTCATTGGCAGTGGGATCAAAATGTTTCTATTACTGTTTTTGTTTACCATTGTTTTGGTACATTTTATTGAATAAATGACATTTTGTAAGGCAACCTCGCTTTTTCATTGCTGAATCATAACATGCAGTACTCTTACCAGCTTGTCAAAACAATGCTTTATACTGCTTTTATAAAGAAAATATAATTAATATTAATTGAGTTCGGCCCCCCACAATATTTTCTGTTTCTCATGTGGCCCCATGGCAAAAATAATTGCCCACCCCTGCTCTAGGGGTAGGTTGACGGACTTAACAGGATTAAAAGCTCAGGTGCTGAAATGCTGACGTGTGCTGCTGCATTCAAAAAACACAGAAACGTTTGGACTTGTCTTGCATTTGTTAAACATGATCTCTGTTTTGAACTTCTTGTTAAAAAGGTTTTTTTTTATGCCAAAGTATCTAAACACATAGAATGACATTCCCATCAGCTGTGTTTGATGTCACTAATTCTTACCCAGCAAGTTAAACTTACCCTCTATTTTTTGAATCGCCATCATCTGCACGACATGTGTGATGTGCTGTACAGAGTGGGCCATGTCAATAATGTGTATGGCCTCAAGGCACCACACAACAGCAAATCCACATGGGTGAGGTTGCTATGGCAACACATGAACCATGAAATACAGCTGTTAAGGAAACAAACAACAGTATCATTAGACCTGAGAAAGAAGGGTGGCTTCGTGTAGTCTGTACTGAAAAACCTCTGTATATCACGCCTGTGTGTGAACTTGAGGCAGCGAGTTACACATTACAAGGAAGTCAAGCTATAAACAGAACAGCACTGTGAGAAAACAACCCAAAGGCCTGTGTTGGCTTGTTATTTCAGGTACCAGTGGGAGGACGCTTTGTGTCACAGATACATGGGTGATCTGGTTAGAACTAAATGAGGCGGAATTTTAAAGCTGCCGGAAGGTGTGATGGCTTTTTTTCAGTCAAAGGCCAGGGAAATTCCAAAACTTATTTTTAGAGTTGAAGGGGTTTGGGAGGTTACGGTCAGATTGAAGTTATGAGTGGCTGATGGATGTTGTTGATGTACAGGTTTCCAAATGGTTGAATTTGCTTTCTGCTTTTCTGGTTTGCAGGCTGTTCGGACACAATGGGGCCTGTAGTGCTTGTGGACAGTCTATACCTGCCAGTGAGATGGTGATGCGAGTTCAAGGCCATGTTTACCACCTTAAAGTGAGGGTGACGGTATAATTATACCACTTGATATTACCACATCATTAACATTGTTATCAGTGTTTTAATGTTGATAGTTACTTGATACCATATAATTACAAATATTGTTTTTCTAGTGTTTTACCTGTTCGACCTGTAGGAACCGCCTGGTCCCAGGTGATCGTTTTCACTTCGTCAATGGGACTATCTTCTGTGAGCATGACCGACCAGGAGGAGGTCTGCACAGTGGACTCCCAACTTCACTGCAGAGCAACAGCATGATGTCTGATCAGAAGGTGAGAGCTTTTGTATACTATTAGGCATATCTATATCAATCTAATACACTGGGGACTAAAACAGCACAACGTAAAAGAGAAACATTCCTTTTCTTAGTCCGGAGCAACATTGATTTGATAAAGCTGTCCAGAAGGATTGTGTTTCCATCTAATACTTTTATGTAAAAGATAAATGTCGAGATCAAGATAAACAGCTCTCCAGAGCGACAAGATTATTACTTAAAGGTGTCACAAATCATGGAAACAATATTTTTTGAGACAAATTGTGATTTGTGAATATGGGCTATACAGATCAAAGTTGATTTGATTTGAATATGGAGCTAGCCTTTGACCGAATGGTTAGAGCACATTAGCAGCTGGTCGCCTGTTTGACTCATGACCAGCTGGACCATTTACTGTGAGTCACTCACCTTGTTTCCATTAGAATGAAGGGATATATTTCCAAAAATAGATTTGAAAAATGGGAATGCCTAATTAGATATTGGGGAGACACCTAAACTACAACATGATATAGTTATTACAGCCATGTTGCTTGATGTAAATGCACTTTCACACTTGTTACTAATAACAGAGTGTCTGAAAGGATGTGATACAGTCAGAGGAATGGAAACATATAGCGAATGTTTCAGGATGTCAACATTTTTGTTTAATTTCATGGTTTATAAGGATCTCTGTCCACTGTTGACAGGTGTGCTGAGAGCCGATGGAAAAACCAAATGTGTGCCTTCTCCTCCACCTTCCTCCTCCGTCACTTCTTCACCCTCCTTCACACTGTGAATCCTGTCGTTGACAGACCTTCTTCCATCCTGATGGACATTTTCTTCACAATCTGGATATATACTGGTATAGGCTTCAACTTTCCAACAGCAACTTGTCTGTGTAGGTGGACCGTGAATCTGGACACGTACTCTGTGCTCTTAGCAGTTGGAAATTATTTATTCTTAAGCTGTTGTTTATTGTGAACTGTGAGTGTCAAGAACTGTCAATGCAAATGGGGGAGACATTGAAGCCTTATAACTCAATGTGACTCTTTTAGGAGGTGAATTTTTTTAATCCAAACAGACCACACTTGTACTTTGACCAGTTTTTGTTTGTTTTGATTCTTGAGTTGTGATTCCAACTACTGAATGTTTCCCTCCACACACAAGCAAAGCTGTCAGACATGAACTCCGGATCTTATATTAATAAATAAAATGTAGGTTTTGGTAGCTGCTTTTCTTACCACAGCCAGAAGTAGCCTTTTTGCCAAGAATCACCTTATTAACATAATTTTTTTTTATAGTTTGTTTATATTGGACATTCTCACATTGGGGCTGGGGCCTTGATTTACAAACAAGATGGACAGAAAAATGTCCTAATTAGAGACAGTTATTTATATCTGAAATAGTTAATCATGCTGTATTTATCATGTGAGTCACTGTAGTAGGCTCAAGGTATTTATTTCCCCCTTAATGTATTTTACTCAGCTGGCTTTATTTGTTTGTGTTGGCCACTACTATTTGAAACTTGCTAATTAATTAAACACCAACTTCTATATTATTATCTATGATAATATTATCAACAATCCTTTTCCAAAGTGTGTCATTGGATTTTAGAGGGATTTACTATCTTTCAGTGTAACATTGACTTTTTTTAACAGGTTCAAAACAATATGAAGCTGGAACCTAGTAGGTTATTAATCCCAATCAATAATTAAACAATTACTGGAAGGTACAAACTGGAGTCTAATTTTGGAATATTTGCTTTTACATGGATGGATTAACATGAAATGTAGATCAGATACCTGTGTTCCCCAAAGGATGAATTGTCAAAGCTTTCATGTTCTGGCTTTTCACATCATCAGGTAAAATATTAAGCCTCAAATTTACATGAAATCATATGTCAGTAATCAACTGATCAATTGAAGACAGCGAACTCCAGGGTAACATTAACCTCTATTTTGTATGTTATTGTTTTATGCTTTATTTACCAAAGCCTGTGATCTCAATACTTAAGCCTTTTGGGGAAATTATCTTACATTTGTACACATTTATTCAGTTGCGATACACAGTGTGGTAGCAAATCAACTACAGAACTACAGGGCTAAGAAGATCGAGGCTGTCTATCCATAGGAATGTCTTTCTTTGTATACTTCATTATTATGTACAGGCTTTTCTTCAGGGGCTGATGAAAGTTCGTCATTAACGCATTTAAGGTTGAACAGTGTTTATAATTGTGTTTTGAAAAAGGGTTCCACAAGAGATTTAGCAGCAGTGACATGTGCTGTATACTCTAAATGTTCATTGCTGTGCAAATCAAGTCTTTACATTTAAAACTACTGTAAGAGTGAAGGTGGGTTGAGATGAAAGGTTAAAGTGCACTAATATCCTGCTGAGTTGTGTGCTACAGTATATGAAGCATATATGATGTATTTTCTTTTTCAATTAAGTCAAAAGGTATTGCTCCAAACTTGGAAAGAAAATGAGACCTCTCAGAAGAGCTGTCTTGTGAGTGATAAGGATGATTTGGCTAAAGCTACAGTGAGAGTTACAGATAGGTGCTTCAGACTGAGGAGTAAGTAAGGAAGGCTTTGGGTTCTCAGACAAACATGGCTGATTACCCACAGGAATGGGATTTCAAAGGCCTGAGCCGAGGCCATTACAGACGCAATTAAAGTGGGATGCGCTGGAGGCCTGCATCGGCTTTAGCTGCACTCCAGTCTTTCAGCCTAATGAGGCCTAATCTGGTGAGGTGGTCTAATTAAAAGGTTGGGAGCGGTTTCCTATGAGCATGCAGCAGTTCATGCTATCTAGCAAACGTACAATACAGAATATGCTTTTTTTTGTTTTCAATCATATGGGTCTTTTTAAATTAAAACATTCAACTTTCCATTTTAAACAAGTATGCTGGTGTCTGGTCTTGCTAAGGTCTCTTCTCTGGTTTGTTATGTTTGCTTTTTGGCCTGAATTGCAACTTTAAATTTGCCCCTTTTTTTTTACATGTATATTTGGCATGGAAACTATGAGATCATCTCCACGCTAATTATAGGGTCCCTCCTTTTCCATATTGTTTGTGTGGCTTTCTACTCAGCAGAGTCAAAGGCATAAGTGAAATGCAGGATGGGTAGAGGCACACATGAGTAGCCAGCTGTGACTCTTCAAATTAACAGGCCTGGAGAACTCAGCAGCTCCTCTCACAGGGTTAGTCCAATTAGCTTCACATTCACAGCAACAATGAAGCTTTTAATGGTTGTCTTTCAAAGTGCCCTTTCATAATGATGGAGGGTGAGGACATTCCTGGGGATTTTCAGTGAGGACACAGAACCTGAGTCACACCAGTTTCCCCTTCAAGGCCTTTGTTTTGTTTTAGTTCACCAGGCTGTGGCATTAGACCACTGGTAAAGGTATTGCAAAATAAATAATGAATGAAAATAACAAGTTCCAGTTTTAGAGTCTTTTTAAGGCTCAATCACAAATATATGTAGCTGTTTAGTTTTCTCATAGACTGGATATTTCTCTGTTGAGTTTTTATCGGCAGTAATTTCTGTTGCAGAAAAAGATGCTTTCAAATTACATTTAACTAAGGCCAGATACTCACCTGAGCAGTGACATTCTGAAGTTGCACAGTTAAGCTCTACAGATGGAAATATCATCTGGTCCACCTCATTCAGTATCTCGAAACTAAAATGCTCCAACAAGTATTGGATGAATGGATGGAGATGATATTTTGCTCAGATACATGTTTTCCAGGTTAAGTGTCTTAATTAAAAGATTCAAGACTTTCATATTGAGATATAATGTATTTTCAATGTGTTCAATATTTGTGGTTTGTAAAACAAATAATATATTTATTTGTGTGTGATTCTGATTTAAATTTGCACATCAAGCCCCTGTCTGCCACTTCACTGTTAATACAAAATAATAAAACAATAATATCAAAAACGTACCATAAAGATGCTAGAATTGAGTTTTGGAGTGTACTGCCTTCATATAAGAATAGAAGAACTTTACTAGCCCTTAATGATATTACATAGCAGATTTATACCTGTCCAATACGAAACATACCAAGGCTTTTGACAATAAAAGCCTTACTTTACGATCTACGTAGTGATATAGGTTGTTAATATATAATTTCCCTTACTCATCAGAAGTGAGATTATTAGCAAAATAAAATGGTGATATGTAGTTGTTCTTACTTGTGTTTTATTATAACATATTTACCAAATTATATTAACATCCAGCTGAAACATCCATCCATACTTCATGTGGTGTTATGGATATATACTGTATGAGGCCAAAACTTTGTCTCTGTTTATCTTATATCTTTGCAGTCACGCTAATTGGATGTTGAATTTGTATGCTAATTAATGATATGCCGATGTATCTTGATTGCTTTGGTGTAGCATGGAATTTTCACCATGGAGGAAATTTGGGAAACCCCCCGTTTCAGTCATTTACATGTGTTAATTAATTTGTAGAGTGCCTCTCAAGATCACAGACAGTATGAAATTTTGATTTCCACTCAGACAGGCAAAGCATGTCGAACTACTTTTGTCGTGCCTGTGTTTAGAGAAAAAACCCAATGTATTATTCCATTACAAGGGAGAAAATTCTATCAAGAGTAATGCATGTTGCAATTGTTAAACATATGTGATAGTTAAAGAAAAGAAGGCCTCGCCACCATCCAGGCCAACAATCTTGACCCTGGCTGCAGCTCATGCTTCACTTTCAGCTCCTATCTCTGTCAATGACTTTTAAAAATATGTGTAGAAACTATTTTGAATATTGAATGAAGCAAGTAATTTCTGCAGAACTGCAGAGCTTTCACTTTGAAAAGTTGTGAACTTGGATCTGAGTATTTTTTAGATGGATTACAAAAAGTTTTGCACATAAACAATAAAAAAGTGATAGTATGTCGTAGTACTGTTTGAGGAGGTCTCACTTGTGACAATGAATAATTCGGAAGTAGCTCTAGAGGTTTAACACAGGCCAACCAGGCAGGTTTAGAAAGGCTCTGATATAGCTACAGTAAATGGACAAATGTTTAAGGTGTATAAATTCAATAGTCTGATCAAATTTCAGTGAAAACTCTGGAAAATAACCACTCATCGTTTTTAAACATTTCAATCAATCAATCAAATTTTATTTGTATAGCCCATATTCACAAATTACAATTCATCTCATAGGGCTTTAACAGGGTGTGGCATCCTCTGTCCTTAACCCTCAGCAAGAGTGAGGAAAAACTACTAAAAACCCTTTTAACAGGTAAAAATAAGTAGAAACCTCAGAGAGAGCCACAAGTGAGGGATCCCTCTCCCAGGACGGACAGAAGTGCAATAGCACGTGTTTAGACTCTAGCTACCTTGTTAGGTGATAAATCAGATTACTCTACATTACAGATGACATGAACGTGAAGGAGTGAATCCCCTGAACTCTTTTTGATAGTTAACAGTGTGACTTTATATGACAGTTGATTTTCTGTGTTGTTAGGTTATACCATTATTGTAATGTACGGTTTGGCAGTCCTGAACTTAGGGTGCATTTATGGAGTGACTGGTCATGGAAGCTTATTGTCTTGTTGCACCATCTTGTGGCCAGGATCAAGGTGAGCGAACTGCTGGATGTGTGACAGCATGTCACACATCCTGCAGTTGTTGTAACCACACAC
The DNA here is from genome assembly GCA_038501795.1 of Pseudopleuronectes americanus. Classification (NCBI taxonomy): domain Eukaryota; kingdom Metazoa; phylum Chordata; class Actinopteri; order Pleuronectiformes; family Pleuronectidae; genus Pseudopleuronectes; species Pseudopleuronectes americanus. The sequence goes on along the minus strand of CM076733.1, from coordinate 1,047,223 downwards.
TTGACCTTATATTATCGTACGGCGTCGGAATTGAACATTTAACAGTCCTCCCGCACAATCCAGTTCTATCAGACCATAATTTAATAACCTTCCATTTTTCAATAAATGAATATATGCCACCAATAAAAAACTCATTTTCTAGATGTCTACCTGATAGTGCTGTAGCTAAATTTAAGGAAATAATTCCAATTACATTTAAACCCGTATTATCCGTAGATATAAAGAACAAATTCTTTAAAAACCCGAGCTCCATTGAGATCGACCGACTCGTCGATAGCTCTGCAGACTCATTACGATTAACATTAGATTCAATAGCGCCTCTAAAAAAGAAAAATGTCAAACATGGTAAATTAGCTCCGTGGTATAATTCCCAGACAAATGAGTTAAAACAATTATCAAGAAAACTAGAAAGGAAGTGGCGCTCCAGCAACCATGTTGAAAACCTCATAGACTGGAAGAATAGTGTTAAAGAATATAAAAAGGCTCTCCTCAAAGCAAGAGCAGCCTACTATTCAAAACTAATAGAAGAGAATAAAAACAACCCCAGGTTTCTCTTCAGCACTGTAGCCAGGCTGACAGAGAGTCACACCTCCACCGAACCCAGTATTCCTCCATCCCTAAATAGCAATACCTTTATGACCTTTTTTAATGATAAAATTCTAACCATTAGAAATAAAATCAACAATCTCCTGCCCTCAATTGGCACTAATACCCTCCCAATAACAGAAATCTCAGAAATGGCTGAGAATCCTAACCATTATTTAGACAGCTTCTCTCTGATCACTTGTGATCAGTTTACCAAAATAATCTCAGGTTCTAAACCAACAACCTGTATCTTAGATCCCATTCCTACAAAATTACTTAAAGAAATTCTGCCCCTAATTGATAGTTCGTTACTTAACACAATCAATCTGTCATTATCATCAGGTTATGTACCACAGTCTTTTAAAATAGCAGTAATCAAACCCCTTCTCAAAAAACCCACCCTAGACCCAGAGGTTTTAGCCAATTACAGACCAATATCTAATCTCCCCTTCATGTCTAAAATCTTAGAAAAAGTGGTAGCCAATCAGCTGTGTGAGTTTCTCCAGGAAAATAATATATATGAAGACTTTCAGTCGGGGTTTAGAGCCAATCACAGCACAGAAACAGCCTTGGCAAAAGTCACTAATGACCTTTTAATAGCCTCAGATCAGGGACTTGTGTCTGTCCTCGTTCTGTTAGATCTCAGTGCAGCATTCGACACAATTGACCATCAAATTTTATTACAAAGACTCAAACAGTTAATTAAAATTAATGGAACTGCCCTTAATTGGTTTAAATCTTATTTTTCTGATCGCTCCCAATTCGTGCAAATTAATGATGAGACATCTGTGCGCACCAAAGTTAACCATGGTGTTCCACAGGGCTCTGTGCTCGGCCCAACTTTATTCTCATTATATATGCTTCCACTAGGAAACATTATCAGGACACACTCGGTAAATTTCCACTGCTATGCGGATGACACCCAGTTATACTTGTCAATAAAACCAGAACAAAGTAATCAATTAACTAAACTTCGAGCATGTCTCAAGGACATAAAAACCTGGATGACCCGCAATTTTCTCTTATTAAACTCAGACAAAACAGAGGTTATAATACTTGGCCCCAAACACCTTAGAGATAAATTATCTAATGATATAGCTGCGCTAGACGACATTGCCCTTGCTTCCAACGAAACAGTCAGGAACTTGGGAGTGATCTTCGATCCTGATTTATCATTTAATAGTCATTTAATACAAATTTCTCGGACTGCCTTTTTCCACTTGCGTAATATCTCAAAAATCAGACATGTCCTTTCGCAAAAAGATGCAGAAAAACTAGTCCACGCCTTCGTTACATCGAGACTGGACTATTGTAACTCATTATTATCAGGCTCCAGCAGTAAGTCGTTAAAGACTCTACAGCTTGTCCAAAATGCCGCAGCACGTGTCCTGACAAGAACAAAGAAAAGAGAGCACATTTCTCCAGTATTAGCTTCGCTACACTGGCTTCCAGTTAAATCTAGAGTAGAATTTAAAATTCTCCTCCTCACCTTCAAGGCCCTTAATAATATAGCGCCTTTTTACCTTAAAGAGCTGTTAATACCTTATAAACCAGCTAGAGCACTCCGCTCCCAGAATTCAGGCTTTCTTGTCGTCCCTAAAGTCTCTAAAAGTAGAGTAGGAGCCAGAGCTTTTAGCCATCAAGCCCCTCACTTGTGGAATAATCTACCAATTTCAGTTCGGGAGGCAGACACCATCAGTTTGTTTAAGAGTAGGCTCAAAACCTTTCTTTTTGATAAAGCTTATAGTTAGAGTTAATTAGTGAGGCAGAACGTAACTTGCTCTATTTAATGACATATGACACACGGAGCTTCTTTTTCCAGCTTCTCCTTCCTCTTCTCCATCCCTAACCCCCCCCCCTTCCCCGGGGTCCCTTTGCTTTAACACCCGCAGATCCAGGGCCTCTGTGGCCGCACCATGGATTGCTGTTTGTGGATCGCGCATCGGGGGTCGCAGTGGTGGACCCAGTGTGGCGGATTCTGTGTCGTGTCGGCTGATCGTGGTGCTGGTGGCGGACCCTGTGTCGCGTTGGCACTGGGTAAAGGAGGTGGACCAGGGCCACGGCGATGGCTCGTGGTGGGTCCTGGTGGGCGGCGGTGGACGGTGACTGAGGACTGGAGTGGCCTCTGATCTGGATGGTGGATCGTGGTCCTGCTGGTTGCTGACCATGGACTGTAATTGCAGCGGGACTTCATCAATGCCGCTAAAGACTTTAATGATGAATGTTTTCTACACGTGGCATCTATTGCACTTCTGTCCGTCCTGGGAGAGGGATCCCTCACATGTGGCTCTCTCTGAGGTTTCTACTTATTTTTACCCTGTTAAAAGGGTTTTTAGTAGTTTTTCCTCACTCTTGCTGAGGGTTAAGGACAGAGGATGCCACACCCTGTTAAAGCCCTATGAGATGAATGTAATTTGTGAATATGGGCTATACAAATAAAATTTGATTGATTGATTGATTGATGTTATGTTCATAGTTGTTCACTGGATGTTTATCTGTACAGTATGTATGATGCTTCCTAGGTTTTTTACTTATAGAACGTTCAACCAGTATCTTTTAATTACTGTTGATTTATGAGCCATCTATTATATATTTATTTCTGTTTGTTTCTATAACCATTTGTCCTTTAATAGAAGTTAATGCGACAATGCTGAACATTGCCATAGTCACACCATCTGATTTATAGTGAAGGTTTGTTGTCTACAATTGTCTTGCATCTTATCTGAACACAGATGTAGTCATCAGTAATCAGGGGCTTTGTGCTTTGTAACAGAAAGCATTGGGCTGATTAGGGTAGATCATCTTTTGGGATGTTGCAAATATCTGGTAGAGATACAGAGACGTCAGTTCCATAAGGGGGGCATTTCTCAATGACATGCTTAGCAGAGTGCACAGGCACAGTTCTGTGAATTTGTGTTGTGACCCATCAGCTGTTGTGGGGCAGTGTGAGTTATGAAGTTTTGTATTCATTTCGTGATTACTGTGTAACTGGTTAATAAGGCCTTGGGGCTGGTCAACCTCAAACTACCTTGACTATAAGTCTTGACACATCACTCACAAATATCCACAGCAGTTATGGATCATGGTAGTTAGGGACATTGTGGAGCAGAGGTCCCTTGGCAGAGGTTTATGAAGCCTACCTTTCAATGTCATGGTACAGAGGGCCAAAACATAATTTCCTTAGCTCTCTTTACTTTGCGGCCGTAATGTCATGGTGGCCTAGGTGTTGTTATTGTAGGTTAAAGAGGTAATGGCCGGAGTGTAATTTTCATTTGTTATTTAAAGTTCATTTGGATGACACTGTACAGCACTTTGAGATGATGCTGAACACGTTTCCTTGATTTTACTGTAATAGTATGTAGGGAGTGTGCCTGTGAGAGTGCATTTTCAACATATATTTTTTTCTTTGTTTTGTTGCAGTCCTACACTGATCTTCACTACCTTTAGATCAGTCACACAGTCAAACCTCCATAGAGACCATGTCTGCCCCCTTTTCAGATTAAATTAATGCAGTCAAAAATAAACAGGGGAGGAATTAAACATAAAAATATAATGAAATAGACTGTGTCAGTACTTCAGACTCAGGTAACACTAGACTCTATACTGCCTGTAAAAAAGAAGCTTGTGGGAAATAAGCTCCTCTGTATAGTTCAAACATGCGTGAATCTGACAATTAAATGACTTCTGCACCAGATGAACAACCATTAAACAATATAAGTTAATCTGTTTAAGTTTTGTACCAGACTACTAATAAATACATTAAAAATCACAAAAACATTTGTAACAATATAAATACAAATTCAGCCTTGGAAAATGTCCCTGCTTAGCTTAGTGTTGTTCATAATATCTGCATGATTTCAGACAATTATGAATCATCATCAAGAATAATTCAACTGATCAACTAAATTAGCTAAATTAAGCTGATTTAAACCATGGAACGTTGCCATATGGCACTAGAAAACCGGGGCGGGGGGGGGGTGTGAACTAATTAAAAGTAAAATAATGAGGATTTTAATTAACTGGTTCCCCAGACGTCAGCAAGAAGGAATGTGGAGTTGTAATTAAAAAGTCCTGTAGTGCTGGCAACATTCTCTCCCTCCTGGTTTTAATAACGGCAAGGGCTCCATCCATCTAATTAAATCTGTAAATGAAGTAGCAACATTGAGTTTTACACCCCAACCCTCAACAAACCTACATAATTCTGTACTTTGTGGGAATAGGGGAAAGGGAGAAGGAGCATTCCTCTTAACAAAAACTGATTTTTCTTTATTCAGTGCAGAATAGTATAAGTTAACATTTTGAAATTTGGGCAAATCTATTAAAAGTCAAAAACTGAATTCTCTCATTTTCAAACATTGGCTTATTATGACTCGAAACTATGGTCAGCTGTATCCTGTTTGCTTAATGATACTTGAGATGTGTCTGGAACTTGAGTAAAGTCCACCTGCTTGGATGCTGCTTAGAAATGCACAGACCTTTGTACATAATGTTCGCCAGTCAGGCTGACACTGCATGTAAGGGAAAAATAAACACACCATGAAGTCCAAGGATTTACTGTAGACCTATGTATCACAATTTTTTAACTAATTCAAATAAAATCTGGACACCCCGATAATCAAATCTGCTCAGTTCTTTGATGGTCTAAAGAAATTGTTTAAGCAGTTCTGCGTACTTATGCTAACAGAACAACAGCAGTGAAAACATTGACCACCTTGACAGGAATATTTGTGGATTCCCAGGAGAACAATTGCCTCAATGACTTGGAAATGGAAGCTGTTTGGAATCACCATAGCATTTAAGTTGGCTGTCTTGCAAAATGGAGTCACTGGGTAAGATACTCCTTGGTCGGTGAGCAAGACCCCAACGGTCACTCTAACAGAGCTTCAGGCCTCTGCAAAGATGGAGAGCCTGCAGGAAGGACGACCATCACAACAGCACTTGTGGTTTAGGGGCTGGATAGAAACCAATCTTGGGGAAAAGGCAGATCAGACCCCATTTGTTGTTCAAACAGAGTTAAAAGGACTCCGAGAACATGAGGCCTTTGGACAGAGCTACAAACACATGTCTCTTTCTCTCTCTCTCTCTCTCGCTCTCTCTCTCTCTCAATGACTGTCCCTGCATTATGAATTAATCTATTAAACTCTTGATACTAGTAATAGCAAAATAAATACATGAGCTATGCTTTGAAATGTATCGATCCAAATTTTATGAACTTTCTCTCTTCCTGTTTTTCAAATACATGTGTGTAAATACTGATCTGACGGTGTATGAAATTCAGACTATTCTTTCCTCAAACACTGTTTCTGACATGAACCATGAACAAAAAATTTCAGGATTGACCAAGAATCTTCTCTGTCAACAGATCTAAGTTAGAATAAATGCACAAGAGCAACTAAGGCTCATTGAGTTAATTATTTTATCCACCCCTGTTAACACCAATTAGATACTCAGCCATCTTTCATCAAACATCTGTGTAGGAGATTAGTTGTTTGGGTATAGGGATATTGTCTCGGTAAGTCAGCTTTTCACAGACTTACTGGGACATCCTGATAATAAAGAATTGTAGTAATCCAGTCTAGAGGTAACAAATGCATGGTTGAGTTGATGAGATGTCCTTCAATTTGCCAATGAGCTTGCAGTCCTCTATAACAGAGGTCTTCAACAGGGGATCTCTAAAAGTTTTGGTTGATTTTTATATTTTTCCATCAGTTTGGGGGTCCTTGGCCTGAAAAACTTTGAAAACACCTTCTCTATAGCACTTCATCTTACCTTCATATTCATTCAGTTGAGTTTTGGTTTTTGAACTCTTTACCTTATTTGTATGTTACAAATACAACACTATTAGCCAATAAAATAATCCGTCAGGCTCTCAAAGAGAGCAGCAGCTGTTCTTCCATGACCCATGATCAGGTGCTGCGCATCTCTGGCTTCATAAGTTGTCAGTGTGTACTGCACATATTTATTTCTGACTAAGTGTCAATCTCCCTTTGAGAAGCAGGCAAGGTGCCAAGGTGGATTCTGTTGGCCCTCCAGGAGTACAGGCTTTCATTAGCACTTTGTAATTTGTAACAGATGCAATGTGCAGCCCGGCACTCACACGGTAACACACACACAAATATACACATTCTGTTCTTCAATCACAGACACAGACCTGTGTTGTTTCACCTCAAGCAAACTCACAGGCATTTTGAGAGCATGTCTTTACTAGAGTTTCCAACAGTTTGATCCACAGGAGGAAATCAAAAAAGTACTTTGTTAAAAATCTGCATTAATCAATCATGGCATATGCACTCTTCGGATCAGTCACATCACTGTCAAATTCTACTGTATCCAGCAAATTAAAAGGATAAATCAGAACCAGAGTAAGCAGAGTTGACATTAAACTCACATTCATTGGTAAGACTAATGCGGTTCAATCCCAGTCTTCCCCATTCCGAATGCCGAAGTATCCCTGGGCAAGATACTGAACTTCAAATTGTCCCTTCTCATAGAGAAAAGTGCTCCACATGTATGAATATGTGTGTGAATTCGTGAATGTAAAACTGTTCTGTAAAGCACTTTGACTGGTCATCAAGACTAGAAAAGCGCTATAAAAATACAGACCATTTGACCATTTACTATAATGATACAATGCCAGGCTGTGAGACATGTAAATGAATAATTAGGTGATAGTTACTTATTGGAAATATTATAGTGTCATGTTGTACTGCAGCTCAGTCTGGTTTAGCAGCCTGTCTGTTGTACTCAGGACTGAACTATACAATCAAATTCAAATCTGTTTGTTTAATGTATGTTTTTATGAAATAAAAGTACAGTGAAATAAATAAATGTTGTCTTTTGAAAAAACAAAATTTTGAAATAGGTAATTGTATTTATTTATTAAAGTAATTTAATGGATTCAGTTATATATTTATATTATGCTATATTTATGTATTTTTTTGCCATATTTTTCATTTCTTTGTTTATTTCATAGCCATATTTATTCATCTATTTATTTATTTACCTATTTATTTAATTTAGACTCAAACAGCATTCCATATGCATTTGCAGGCCATTTATTATGCTTGGATATGATAGTTTCATTTGTAACAAGCTCTCCTTTGGTTCTGTTGTGAGGTTCTGATTTAGACATTAAATCGGAACCTTCAGGGAACCTACCCATTTGGTTCCTTAAATATTGTTCTCTTTTGGTCCTTCAAAAATGTAATGACAACAAAGCGTTTCTGAAAAGGCTGCTGCATAATTTTACAATAAGACAGGTTCTAACCAAACAACAATACAGCTGATACTATTGTCTACATCTTGTTCTCACCAGTTCTCATGACTGCACATTCGGTCTACATTACATTTGATCTTGTATACCTGCTACCCCATTGTGCTTGAGTGGACCAAGTTTGCTATCTCTATTACAGAGAGGTTTGACACACAATCATTTGTGCAGCAAGAACAAAGGACAGATCATCTGAAGGCTAATTATTGTGGCTCCCAATGGAATAATTATCTTTGCCCGTGACCTGTGCAGTGTGAACAGGTCACATCTGACTGTGAAATTCTCCATTTACAACCACAAGACAGACAAATCATTGGAGTTTTGCTGAACATCTGATCTTTCCTTGTCAATTCCCTTCCTTGACAATTCCCACAGGAGGAAGTGAATAACAGTGTTGGTTTGAGATCTGATGACACAGGCATGTTTTTCTTAAAGGTGGGGAAAGTAACATTTACAAGAACAACTTTTCTTATATTTTCTAAATCTGTCACTATGTTTTGACAGTAATAGATGAAGCAGATAATATTAGAAAAATCTGCAGCATACACTACCCACAAACTGAAGATGATAACGATTATTATCGTGTTTTCACAGCTCTCTTTTGCTTTCTCAACATCAAAAATAAAGCTACTAACTTTTTATAAATTCGTACTTCCTGATTTAATTTTCTGAACACACAGCTGGATTAATTGTACTTCTTCTTTTCATAAATCAACTAATTTTGTAATAGTTCCTCAATCTACAATTGGTAGTGCTTGTAAATAAGCCACTTCCTGCCACAACAAAAGAGACACCAGTCAGACATGGACATAAAATATATGTAATTGTTTCCTTTTCTCATTCATTGTGTCATTATTCACATTTATTCATTGTAAATTATCTTTAGATTATATCTTCATACATTATTGTAGTTTTAATATTATTATTGTATTTGTGAAGCTTAATGATTTGATGACTGAATGAGAGAGAGTGAGAGAAAGCGCGCGTGAGAGAGAGAGAGAGAGAGAGAGAGAGAGAGAGAGAGAGAGAGAGAGAGAGAGAGAGAGAGAGAGAGAGAGAGAGAGAGAGAGAGAGAGAGAGAGAGAGAGAGACATTCCAAGCTTTGAACATCTCATGGAGAACAATCAAATCCATCATCAGAAAATGGAAGAATATGGCACAACCCCAAACCTACCAAGACAAGGCGGTCCACCCAAACTGACAAACCGGACAAGGAGAAAATTAATCAGAGGAGCAACCAAGAGGCCCATGGTAACTCTGATGGAGCTGCAAAGATCCACAGCTGAGGTGGGAGAATCTGTCCACTGGACAACTATTAGTCTTCTACTCCACAAATCTGGCCTTTATGGAAGAGTGGCAAGAAGTAAGCCGTTGTTTAAAGTGAACCATAATAAATACCATTTGGAGTTTGCCAAATGTTGAAGTGTCCTTTGACAAAACACCCCCGGTGAGTTAATGATGTGTAATAGAAAAACCACCTGGTATATATGTTTTATATGAATGTTTGTGTGAATGGGAGACTTGTAGTGTAAAGCACATAGAAGTAAATATGACCAGAAAAGCTCCAAATTAATGTAGTCCATTTACCATTAACAATTCTCAGTAGATTGTAATGGAAACCTGTGTAAAACGGGCGTGGAAGCACACAGTGTTTTGGGGCCTAAGGCAAATTGTAGCAATGGAATTCTTACCCTGTATTCACTCATTCGCCTTTTCGTAACTGTTGATCTTGAAAAAGTGCATAGTGCAGTACACAACAAAGTGTGTCCTCCACTTCCAAGTCCTCTAACACACAAAGCTGATGAGGTGGATGTGTGATCGTGTAGAAACCTGGGGTCTGGGCTTGTCTGTGTGCTCACAGCCGTCCTCTGTCCTCTGGTCTTAAACATGATAATCATGGATCATTAAAGTTGTGGTGAAGACAGACTCTTTTCTCCTTTATAATATTAATTCCTTTGAGCAATGTAACATACACTGACACACAGTGCACCACAGGCTTTTGACAGCTCCTGTGTGTGTGCCCTTTGATTGATGAGCCCTATTCTAAATGTGTTTTCATCCAAATCAGTGGGAGTTTAACTGCCATGTGCATGTTAATACCAAACAAAACATTAGCCGGAGCAGTCCAATAGCTAACTGCCTCTCCTCTGATTTCATCACTCATCTCTGCGTTGCTCCACATGACTCCAGGACACAGAGGAGTCAGAGATGGAGGGGGAAATGGAAGGCAAACAACATTAGATGCCGGTAATGTTACACACATGCTGCTATGACATTTCGGAGCTTTCCGCAAACTTCTTTCATCTGTTCTCCTTCAGAGACTCGTCTTGATTTTCGGTGGCTTATCAGAAATCATTCAGTGACAGTAAGTTATCTATTGATACGGTTTAAGCTAAAAAAAAAGATGATGGTTGTCTGTGACTGAGGTTTGTAGGGCTTAACAGATGTAAATCAGTTTAGAAGTGATACCTATTTCATACATAGACGCATGAGTGATGCGGGTCCAGTTAACATGCGTTTCACCAGGGATTTACACAAAATCACACAGCACAAATACCAAATAAATGTTAACCACTTTAGATTTCTCAATGTTTCTCTGGTTAAGCACTGCAATAACAGATCACGAACTGGTCACAAAAATATGACCAAGAATAGTAATCTTTATACTTTGATGTCAGCCTCTGTCCTCCTTAAAAATACATCCGATGATATAGCATAAGCAACTGGGAGCCACCATTAACTCCCCATGGCTCTGAGCCTCTGCTGAGAAGCTGCAGATGAAATCCGCCTCAGGAGTGAAGCAGAAGGCTGGAGGGCTACTAATGGCTTGATGTGGCACCCTGACTGTGTTCATTTCAGAATAACCCAAGCTCATCTTCTCCCTACTGGGCAGCTAATGCAATTACACACTACATCTACAGGGGGCTCCTTCTTTCTCCAACTCCACTAGTCTCTTTGGTGTGTGTGTGGGTGTGTGGGGGGGGTGGGAGTATGTGTGTGTGTGTGTGTGTGTGTGTGTGTGTGTGTGTGTGTGTGTGTGTGTGTGTGTGTGTGTGTGTGTGTGTGTGTGTGTATGTGTGTTTGTGAAGGCAGAGGTAGAAGCTGGGACTGGTAGGTCTCCTGCTCACGATCTACGGTTAATCAATCATTGTACCATCTTAATGACACCCTGCTGCTTCCCTAATGTCTTCTGGCAGAGGCCGCCTGCCGCTGGCACAGAGCTCATGCAGATACACATATGGTCCCCTCAAATGACTGACAGGACCCCTTTCTTGTGTGCGTCCCTGCATCCCAGATGCCATCAGCCACACACAGCCGCTGCTTTTAAGACTTGAATGGTGGTTGAAGGGGAGGAATGAGAAAAGAAAGAGAGATGAAGAGAGTTAAAATAAATTCAAACAATATAACAAGAGACGACCTGTACTGATATCACCTGCAATAATAATATGATATAAACATCGGAGCAAGATTGAAATGAAGACTGATAACTCATAAGATACTGGGTAGATGTATATGCTGAATCATGAGTGTGAATACTTAACTTGTAATAATAAAAGCAGAGTGGGGGCCCACATAATTACCAGTAGTTATTACCAGTGTTGTCCAAGCATTTCAGCATCTAGGCTCTACCAAAATACATGTTAAACAGGGCCCCTTGCCCTTGTGGGTTGTGTGAGTTGTTAGCGGTGTAGCTTCGACCTCTTTCATCATTCATTAAGCTGCAAGTTGAGGCTAAACTCGTTTCACAAAAATGTAGAGAATTATAGTTAGTTTTACTGCTAATACACTTCTTTAGATAACATTTTTACTCTAAAATATATGAAGATACAAACCAATACACGCTCACAAACATACAAAAAAAGTCATTGAGGAGAAAAGGGAATCCCTCCAACCCCATCCGCTGGATCCAGACCACTGATCTCTACAGAACGTCACTGCAAAAGATCTTTAACGCAGCCTCAATAACGGATTCCTTCACTCCAATTACAAGAGCAGTCTGCAACTCCAAGTAGGGTGAAGTAAGGTAATCGGGACATTATTTGTTGTATTACATTTTCATTATTTTATACATTAGATCAACATATATACTTTTGGTAACCCTTTAACTGTTTTCTAACCAGACAAGAGGAAAAATAGGAGATATCAAACTCAGAGGAGACATGACACAGCTATTAGTGTTCTTTGTGCCACAAATACATTTCTACCTAAATTTGATCATGTGGGACAAATTGCAAACATTAGGCTTTAAAAGAAAAAGACCAAATGTCACGCTCAATATTACCAATTTTTAAAAGCATTTGGGAAAAATGACTAAGAAAAGGAACAAGAAAATGCATGTCATTGATATAAATGTTATTAATTCATATTAACATATACAAGTTAAATTTCTTTCATAAAGAACCCTAGCCTAGATAAAGAAATTATGATTTTCATTTAAACCATTCTATTAAAGATGCATCACTTAAAAAAACGTTAAAATTGAATCAACAGCGAGTAAAAATAATAATAACAGATGATTCATTACGTCATTCAACATTCCATTGGGGCGACTCAGGGAACAAACAGTTCTTGCAGGTGAAAGACCATCACCATCGATCAGCCCATTGTCTTCTCCACTTGTTTGGTGAAACCAATGAATGCCGAACCCAGTACAGACTCTTCTGTGCTTTTTGGATAATCTCTGTCCTAGAGAGCTAAGTGATTATGTGCTATTTCAGGAAGTCCCTAAATGCATATTTCCCCATTAAAATTATATAAATGAATGTCCCAGATTACCAGGAGAATGATATTCCAAATTATCAATCATTTTTGATACAGTGGGACAACTAAAAAATGTTTGAAAAAAAACAAAAAACAAACGAAAAATACATTTTAAACAACTCAATGTATATTTTGTTGCTTGAATACAGCACAGACATCATTTGATCACAATCAGGATCATTGTCTTATTTATGAAAGATTTATATCCTTATCATTAATCTTGCCCTATGTTGCGTGTGATTTCAGTCACATGATGTCCAGTTGACTAGATTTTGTTGGAACAGGAAATAAACAGACTGGATCTCAGGTGTCCCACATTACCCAGTGTCCCAGATTAACCAAATACACCCAATACAATGTCCAGCGATTGAAGTGGGAGGCAACCCATTTTTTTGGTGCTGCAAGCCCAATTTTTGGATTTGGTTAGTAAAGCCTAAATTTGACAAGTTATTCAGAATGAGTGTGATGGACGAGCTGGGCAACTTGACTTTAGATAGCTGAAGAGATTAGAGGCGAACGCCTTCCAGTATTCAATCACTGGGGGACATTCCCAGAACATATAAGAGGAGTCTAACTAAATTTTTCATTGAGAAGAGCTTCCAAGGCGTTAAACAGACACAGTGTATACAATTGTAATGAAGGTGAAAGTATATGTACACACAAACTTTGTCCTAGTCTAATGTTGAGCTCAGATTTATGACATCTGTCCTCCACAGAGCATCTTCTGAAAAGGTTTGTCGTGTAGGGACAATAAACAGTTCAATTTGGAGAGCAAGCCACTACTGTTGCATAGTAATTTAGGAAGCAAATGTCTTTTGAGATTACTCTGCAATGAGTTACGCCTGTTCTTAATTGCAAATAAAATGCTGCTCATATTTCTGCACTTTCCCTGCAGTGCATAACTTGAGAAAGTGCTTTTGAACACTATTACCTACCATCCTGGCCTATGAGCCAAACAAATAATCAACTGTGCCGTCTCTATGTCCATTTGCTGCTGCAGTCGATGGTCCATCTGTCTGCAGGAGTGCACACAAATCCCCTTGCCATCACGGCAACACACACACACAAACACACAGCCGGGCGGCTGTGGCTGAGGGGTAGAGTGGTCGTCCTCCAACCTGAAGGTCGGCGGTTCGATTCCCAGTCTGAACCATCTGCATGCCGAAGTGTCCTTGGGCAAGATGCTGAACCCCGAATGGCCCCCCCTTAGAATAACAAAGTGCTGGGATAGATGCACTGTATGAATGTGTGTGTGAATGGGTGAATGTGAAACTGTAATGTAAAGCGCTTTGAGTGGTCATCAAGACTAGAAAAGCGCTATATAAATGCAAATCCATTTACCATTTTACATACACACACAAACACAAACACACAAACACAAACACACACACAATCCTGAAGTGGCAGAGGAGACACTATGGAACTAAGAGAGCAATCTATCATCTGAGTAAAGCTCCAGTTTGACACCACACACTGCTGTTAGAGAGAAACCATAAGCCTGAGGTGATTCATTGCAGACACATGCACATGGGAAATGTGGACATATTAGCATCATATTATTCATACTTTTACACAATATATGCAGCATAAATTGGTTCTACAGATCCACTTAAAGGCTCCATATGTAAGGTACCGTTCTTCCACTGACCTTCAATGCCAACGTGGTGCAACAATAACAAGGGTTTTCTTATGTTCTATGTTACACATTTTTTCCACTGCGATTTTCTGAAAATTTTCTTTGAAACAGCAGACTTCACATATTAAGAACCTCTCCACAGAACATGTTTGTCATTATCTGACCAGGGAACACAGGTTTTCTTTCCAGGACACATGTCTAATGTTGCATGTCATCGTCAGCAGATTCTTCGCCCATGCAGATGCTGCTTGAAGGATGTGGACTGCAGCACTGGTGCTCAGCCAGGCTTCTCCTCGAGAGCGTGGGTGAAATTATGGCTGCCACTACAGGCAGATTTTTGTGAAACCTCCTGTTGTAAAAAACTTGTAGCACTCTGCATCACCATTATCAGCCATCTCCATCTTAATGGAGGAGTGTTTGGAGAGATGTTCAGTGGTGCAGTGGTGGAGGGTCCTGTCTGAGTGGCTCCTGTGAGCAGTCCTTGCTTGAATGTTTTATCCTCATCTACATCAAGAACCTTTCTCTTGATCTCTGACCTGTCTGATCGTGTGGTCTTGGTACTGGTTCATGGATGTGGGTTGAAACAGTGGAGCATGAAGCTGAGGATTCAGCTGGACGAGGTTGGTGCTCCTGGACACTGCTTCAGTCCAAGTAGTAATGTAACCTACTGAAGAGAAAAGAGAAAAATAACTTAATTAACTAAACTAAAATATGTGAAAAGTATTTAACCATATCTCAGTACTGATTTACCGTAAGCTGCAGGTTGCCATGATGATGATGTGGCACATGCTGATGCCTGATGCTCCTGATGGGATCAAATACATTTCATGGCATCAAGCTGAAACATTCCCTTTTGCCTATTCACAAACATCAGGAAATCATAAAGCCCTGTTCTCTCTCGGCTGAATCCCAGTCTCTCTGTGAAACTGTGATCTGATCTGATAGTGAGTTCACCAATGATATTCAAAGTACATCAATCTTGGACAAATGGACAAAACCTAATATTTTACAGCATGGCAGAAATATGAGACCGACAGTTTTTATTTCCAAATTATTAGAGGGATCTAGTTCCTACCGTGATTCAAAGAGTCAATGCAATGTGACTGCCAACACGCCTGAACACAACCCTACCTTTTGGTAGAGAAAGGGCATTGATTGTGTTGACTATTACAATGAAGTGTCATCAACAGTGAAGATATGTCTTAATTGCCTTTACAAATAAGGAAAATAGGTATTTAGAGCAGGTATTCCCACTTTCACTAAATACATATCATTTGGTACCATAATTTCGTAGAATTCTCGCAAAGTTTTAAGGTTTTTAAAACAAAGGGATTTCCATCGTATATTAAATAATAACAATCATCATCATATTATATTCCATCTTTCTGTATTATTTTACAAGGCACAATTACTTTTGATTTGGACTCATTATCTGCCTGATTGTTAATGGGTCAGTCTGATCCATAACATAAATGGATATCAGATTTGTTTCTATATAAATGGAGGTGTGGTATGTACTCTGTGGAGCTTCAGACCTTTTGCACAAAAGTGCTTGGGAACACTTGTTTTTATAAGCAGGTCTATCTTTCTGGCTATTTAGTACTTTTTAGTCTTAATGAACACTCAAAGAACTTAACAGGACAAAAAGGCCTACATATCAACCGCTTCATCTATCAGAATGTAACTCATTCACATATGTTTATAGCCTAAGGACACTTCAGATTTTGAAGAAGACGGGCCGGGAATCAGACCACTGACAAATTAGTGAATGACCTGCTCAACCTCCTGAGCCAAAGCCGGTAAGCATACAAAATATGTATCTCCTATTTTATTAATTTATACTGTTATATGATGCTGCCATCTAATGGAGACCCTTGGTAACATAGAGTTAGTTAGTCCATTCATCACAGTGGTGGTTTGATCTGTGCTCTGACAAGCCACATTTCCTGGAAAAGTAGACTATTTGTTCAGTCAATTTATCATGTCAACCTCAGATTTAATGTTCAACTGATATGCCCTTGTGAATGGGAACTTATAGGAACTTTCAGATATTACGGGGTAGTTCATGTTTATTCTGGTCTTGATAAAGTCTTGAATTGCAAACTAAAATTATGTGATGTCCAAAAATTAACATTGTCATTATGTACGGTGAACTTGGCCTTTGATATTTTTCATTCAAACTGATGGCTAACACAACTCACAGCCATCAGGACAACACATGTGGCCAAAGTGTGGAACACCATCTAGGGAGTCTTGGATTGTTCTTGTAACAGGGATAAGCAACCGAAATTCCCCATGAGGTTGGCTCTTATTAAATAAATAAATTAACGAATTGTGGTAAAATGGTACCGTAATTATCAATAATAATAACCTCAAACAAAGCTTAATATAAGAAAATAAAAGTAGAAATTCCTATAAAATAATTAATTAAATTTGTTTACCTTGTTGAATATAAAAGATGACAGGAAACACAGAAGTGAAAGTAAATATTTCAAAAATGTTTATCTGTTCAGTGGTACAATTGTTTTTGTTTGTCTTAAGTGACTGTTGGCCATGTCTCTGGAAAAGAAAATAGTTTAATGATGTAATGAGATAAACGTTACGGTCTTGCTGAACATAAATAAGGAGATTAAAACACGACAATGTCTATAGACAGTGTTTTCAGAGATTATTCAGACTCCTTCACTGACCTCAGCTTTTGTTATGTTGCAGCTTTATGATGAAGTCATTTGCGCTCATTTTGTGCCCTCATCAAACTAAAAACTATACGTCAAGAAAAAGCCAAACAGAATTTGATACTTTAACATTTCAAAATATTTGTTTTCATATCGTTCGTGCTGAGTGAAGAATGATAGAATGATGAGGGACAAAATTAGTTACCATAAGGGTACTACTTAAAATGTAAAAAAAGTGGACCGAAGTCAATTGTTTCTCAATCCACTGTGTAGACGGTATTTTTCAAACAAATCTATTTAAGAAAAACAAGTGTGAAAAAACTCACAACTTTATAGATCTAAATTAAAACTATGACAGAGGCCTTGCTCAATAAAGGTGAACAAACTCAAACCATGTCTGCAGAGATGCAAACAAACAAGCATGAAGCCACAATGTAATAACTTGGCTGAGAAAAGATTCTGCATAAACTGTACATTCCACTTCCTGCACACAGGAAGAGGACTGTAAACGCTCACACAGAACAGTGATCGTACAAAGAAATACACAGTTGAACATTCCAGTTTTCAACAAACCTTAACCAGAAAGAAACATGGAGCTTTCCTGAATATTAGGCCGGCTTGAAGATACAATCAGCAAACAAGTAGTCCAACCAGGCAAACTGCCCGTGAACAAGGGCGGTCAGCTTTTCTCAAAGTCATTCGAACCAATTTCAACCCCTAAAACACTCGATCAAACTCGGTCTGACTGGTGGTCGCTGGGTTTCTGTTCTGATTGGGCGGCTGCTGGGGCATGTGGCCTCTCCGTCGGGGTGGGGCCAGATATTCAAACATGGAGGTGTTGTGGGTGGAGAGCATGTTCTTCAGGTCTGATGGCATTGGGTCAGACCAGAAGAAGTCGTGGTTGAGCGCGTCGTCACTGTCTGTGCGCTGTGCCGGATCAAGGACCAGGAGCTTGTCTATCAGGTCCAGTGCGTAAGGGTCCTTGACGTAGGCCTTGAGGCGATCCTTCACTTTCCTCTTCTGGCCTTTAGGCAGCTCCATCTTCTGGTACAGTTCGTACTTATCCACACCAGGCCACACCTGACAGAGAGAGAAATCATTTCCATGTCCAGTTGACAAGGAAGAGCAGCATGCAGTCATGTAAAGCTGTTTCAGTCTTAAGTTAGGATCCTTTCAGTTATATCCCCTTACCTCAGCAGTTATGGAGCCACAAAGCTGGCTGATCAGAGTGAGCTGGTGCTGCTCTGTGTTGCCCTGCATGATCGGACTCCTGGTCCACATCTCTGCCATGATGCAGCCTGCTCCCCATAGGTCAATGGGAGGTCCGTAGTCCCGCTCACCTATCCAAATAAATGGACAAACAAACGAATAAAAGAATACATAAATGAATAAATCATCGACATTTTCTTCTCCACTGTGTAAAAGGTGTTACACAAATTATGTTACATTAAGTGGGTCCCTGTTCAATTATCATATTCTTAATTAATATTAGTTATTTTTTATCAGCATTATTCTCATTAGTATTATTAATAGGGGCTGCTGTTATTGCTGCTGTTAATGTTAACATTACTACATCTATAAGTATCACTTTTATGATGATCATTATAACAACCAGTGTGACACACTAGTTTCAGCAAATTAAATACAGAGCTTGTTGCAAAGGCGCAAACAATGCAACTATTTAATTTGGTTTTTATCTGTATTTGTCGTCTTTGCAAACGTATCAGGTCAGAGTCTTTTCAACGTGTGTGTGTCAGCGAGTAAGACAAGCCAACCCCTCTCAATTGGACAGCTTTAAGTTTGTGTGTTCACACCTATGGTTCACACCTGATATTAAATTGTGTCTGAATTTAGTGACAACTTGTTGTGTTGTATATGCAAATAATGACAGCTGTCATTTGTGTTTGCAAAGACCCAAAATGTATTTTTTAACCAAATTTTTAGTTTACAGATGAGAGCAGCAGAGAGAAAGAGAAGAGAGAGTGAGAGATGGAGAGACAGACACAGAGAGCATGAGAGAAAGGTTTCTCTATAATATTGTACGGTCTCGATCTTACTATGTGCTTTGCGATAATGTATGTGCGATTCTGTGCTTTACATATAAAACTGAAGTGAATTGAGTTGACAGAGAGGAACGTTTTATGGTTGTCTCTCACCTAACAGCAGCTCTGGAGGTCGGTACCAGAGTGTCACTACACGGTTGGTGTAGCGGTTGCCCTGGCTGTTTTTAGCCAGGCTGAAGGCTCGGGCCAATCCAAAGTCTGCCAGTTTCAGAACGCCATCTCTGGTGATGAGCACATTGGCAGCCTTCATGTCTCTGTGGAGGATCTGATCCAACAGAAGGCATGTCATGATTAAATCATAGTAAAAGTCAGTTTATTAAATGACAAACAAATTAATGGGCATGCATTCAAAGAAATATCTGCCCCCAAAAATACAGAAACTGAAGGGGTCTGAATTCTTTCTGTTGTCAGTGGGTATTATTTATAATCTCTGAGATATAGTCTATAACTAAATGGAAGCATGGTTTCATTTATTGGGGATGAAACCATATTAAGTAGGTGATTCAGTATCAGGGTAAATGGGCTTATATTCTTCCAGACTTTAGGTTAATATTTGTGAATCAAGTTTTGTGAAATAAACTGCTGGTGTTCTTTGGCTCCAGTTGGATCGGCTGATAAGGTCCCAGACCATTGGATGATCATTTATTTCAGCACCTCACCTTATTTCTGTGGATGTAGTACAGTCCATTAAGCAGCATCTGCATGACCTTTTTGATCTCTGCCAGGGTGAACTTAACATTGGCGTTACTCAGCAGCCCGGCCAGGTCATGCTCACAGAAGTCAAACACCAAGTAGATGCTGCCTTTGTATCTATTAAACTGTGTTGCTGCAAGAAAAAGGAGAGGAGACAAAGCTGTTAATAAATATTTACCAACAACAAAACATATCCTTCTATATTTTCAAACAGACAATTATCTTTTACACATGACAGGGCCAACAGATAGAGGTAGGTTATTAACTGTAACCAAGATAAAGATACAAAATTCACTATTATGATATATACTATATGCTATAGTCTTGTGACACCAACCTTTGGTTCTGCAGATCTCGATCAGATTGACCACATTCTCGTGTTTGAGCAGCTGCAGGATCTTGATTTCTCTCAATGCTGTGATTGGAAACTGAAACAAATGTAAAGATAAGCTGCACCATGAGAACAGGACATATGAAATAGTCTTTTCACTCAAAAACAGGACTGACCCAGAGTCTACAACAGGCTTTGCTTGCCATCAGACATATTACTTCCAGACGGACACAGTTGGTCAAGAATTACGTTCAAACTGCAGTCAGACTCTGGCTGGCTTTGATGAACTAGTAGTACCAAGAATGGAAATTCATTCAATCATACAGACATTTAAAGGCCAGTAGATGTAAATGTAGATAATAGGAGGGAAATATGTATTGACAAAGAATTTCAGCCCTGGACTTATTGGACATTTTCACACCTGGTAATAACATCGTCTCCAGTGAGCCAATCACAAGTGGAGAGCTCTAAGTTTGTCTCTTCACACCTGGTAGAATGTGTCTCCAGTGACCATTTAATCAGATATCACTTCCCTGTTCTATATGCAAACAAACACTTACAGTGGAAACCGTTAATAGTGAATGGTTCCTATACAAATACTGTTTAAATAATTCTGTTTTAGTGATCAAGTAGTCTGCTTACAGTGTTCATTTGGGGTCTCTTCATACATGCTAGTACCGTAAAAAAGTTTTACAGTTTTTACGAGCTCTGTCAGTAATTTACTACTCCTCTGTGTCTCTATTGTTCACGGTGCAAACTGCAGTGCCAACTGAATCCAGCCAAACAGAGCGCGCACCGCCATCTCTTCCAGCTCTCTATACATTGCCCAAGTTTACAAATTCAGTTGTTTTTACCCATTCTAAGTTTACACATGTGTCCGATGACTCAGTTTGTTTGTGAGAGTGTGTGTGTCTGCGTGTGAGGGCTAGAGAGGTATGAAGAGAATGACAGGAGTCAGGTAGGGCTGAAATAATGAATAAACGCACACAAAGTTTTGAAGAAAGATTTTTCTCATTTAAGAAAAGTATTGATCATTATCTGCTGATCACTGTTGATATTGTGGAGTCATTTCAAACAAATCAACGTTTAAACTGTAGCGGGTCTGATTGGCCAAAGATATTGACATGCAGAGCTTGGCACATGGAACACAATTAATCGCAATTCAAGCAATCTTTTAAGATACCTCTATCGTGCATGTTGATATCACATGACGATACATTTTAGCTATATCATGCAGCCCTACTCTGAATAATAAGAATAAAAAGTCCTTCATTAGTCCTGCAATGGGGAAATTTTCAATAATGTAATTATAGACAATTGGAATTGAAATACAAACAGAAGACCAAACTAGTAATTAAACACAGCTTTCCATAAATATCTTTTCTCTTTTGTGGAAAAATCCCTCATGCTGACTAAATATGAGGTTTATATATCAGTTTGCAAAATTAATTAAATGGTTTCTTACTCCTTCTTTCTCATTTTCCATCAAAACCTTCTTCAGCGCCACCTTCTTTCCAGTCTGTCTGTGCTTTGCTTTGAATACCTCCCTGTGAAAGACAAAGTTACAACAAGACATAAGAACACATGAAGAACTTTACTTGGTTGTTAGTAGAAATTACATTGGTAAACAACTTCCAGCTAAACGTGTCTGTTGTTTCCACATTTTACCTTTATTATACAAGTGCTGCATAAACTTTAACTTTGGCACATGGAAGTCTGAGCAAGGGCCTGACGCATTGCGACTGGGAACTCATGTAATGTAAATGTACAGACTAATGCAGCCCTCAATTCACTGATACACCAACATAAAGGAAAACCCTCATTGTTTAATCGATGCTACATATATCACTAACATTATCCATTAGCATTGTTATCGTTAGCATGCACAGATATAAACACACAGCACAATCTCTCTGTACTTCTCACCCAAAGGTCCCCTGTCCTATTTTGGCCATTTTTTCATATTTGGAGAACTCGTCGCAAAAAGGAAACTCCACTCCATCGTAGTATTTGGACATGATGGCGGCCTCCCGGTCGGGCCTGGAGAAGAGACATTTCACTCAATATTCGGGTCTCTACGTTCAAACACGAGCTGAAGACAAGATCGTTACACTGATGGAAATATAAGTATTCAACAAATAAGATGATTATTGTCTTGATTCCTACTTTTCAGCCGCAGTGGCGTTGGTCGTCCTCTCTCGCTGCATCTTTGCGCCTGTGTACGATCAATGCTGCGTTCAAGTACAACTCAGCCTCTTAAACATCAGCAGTGTAAATTATGGGAATCTTTGGAAGCTTTTGGTTTTAATGATTCATTGAAGACAATAATAGTACAATTTCTACACAAAGACTCCAGACTATAATTTACATCATAAAAATTACGAAAGATCCATAATTTTCAAATAGTTGTTGTCTTATCGGGTTTTAAGGACATTACGTTGTTTCGATGTAACTCTCATGTCATTTAATGTATCTTAACCCAACTTATTAAATTATTTGGTCGCATCTGGTCACACACACGAACACAACTGCATGTAAATGTGAACTACCATCCAAAATGTTTTATAAGTCTGATGATTAGGAGAGTTCCTGAAGGCAGCAATCACAGATAATACCGTAGAGAATAACTGAGGGCGACATCTGGCGACTAGGAGGAGTAATGCCACCGTAAAAATATACAGTCAATGGGCAAATTATTTTAATAATTACTGTCTTTCTAACTGTTGAAAAGTTTAAATTTAAAATGATAAAAGTTAGTTTACCACCAGCTTAAGAAAGGTCAGGATTGGTAACCATGGTGTGGATCATTTAAAGCAATAATTTTTTGAATTGCAGCCAGTTAAATTGGGGTCTGTCATATTATTAATTGAGTATTGAGAAATGTACTTGTTCACAGGCTTGGAAGGGAGCAAAGGTTTTTCCGCTCAAAGAATCCAACCATTTTTATGGACAAATTCCACCCTATAAGTTTCTTGCCAGTTTTACAATAGGTAGACGTAGACACTACGTTGAGGGACTTTCATATCTAATTCAGATGCTCCAGACAGAGAGGCACCAACTTCAACTCTCACCGACTTCAACTCTTTTGTGTATTTCACCAGTGGCAAGAGAAGGACACAATGTGATTTAGTTATGCAGACTTATGGCTTAACTATCCAACAGGATGCAAACACCTACATGTAACATAGAGAGTGACAGCACTTCTAGCCTTTCATGGATGTGCTGCTAGAATGGGTGACATAAGTGGAGGAAGATACATGGGGATGCTGTATGAGACATCTTCAGGCTTGGGGGTGACAATGGCTCATGATACTCTGTTAGTGTTTGTGTATTGTTTCACCTTCTGGTCTCCTTGAAGCATCAAGTCTACATTAAAATCCTCTGCATTAGACATCAGCTGCTGCCTGAGTCCTCCTTTCACCAGCTTCCAGGAAACTTCCATAACAGTGGGTGCAGTTTTACTTGATTTCACTTTCAGTATTCTATGTTATTGATCACTCTATGTTGTTCAATGATGAAATGAAACAGTATGGCCTCACTTTACTGCGTTAAAGTGGATGAGAGCTATCTGACAGTTTTCTTTACTGTCAAAGATCAAATATGTTACGTATGGAGTTCAACAAAGAAACTGTTTATTTTCTGTCTTTGTAAATGATCATCTGTTAAGAGCTGTTCTTGTGTTTCAAGTACATCGGCAAGCGGGGTGTCTGGCACCGTGCAAATATCCTCTGGACACACAACACACTCCCTTTAACCATTAACTTCTTACTCTGCATGACTTTTGCACGACCAGTCTGTCTGTGAAGTGTGCTTTTTGACGTTAATTTAATGGATGACTTCATAATATATGCCTCTGAATCATCAATTGGAATCTTGAATAATATTTTACTTAAGGATTCAAAGTAAGTGGTAATATGGGTGACTATTAATACATTGGTGCTTAATATTGGTAAAAACCAAGTCTATTGTAATAGGATTCAGGTATTAGTTAAAAGCAGAACCAACACTGACACTACATATAAACCATTGAGCAAGTACGAGAAATGGAACTTTGGGTAAAATCCTGGATTATAAATTATCATTGTTAAAACAGACTGATAAAGTTGTGAGCATAATGGGGAAAGGTGTCAGCTGTAAGAAGAGTCTGAAAAGTTAAGCCACAAAACATTATAGACAAGTTCTAAATGCTTTAGTTCTATCACAGCATGATTACTGCTCCATGAGTTGGTCCAGTGCCTCTGAAAGAGATTACATATTGTTCAGTGGTTCAAATTTTTGTTAAAACAGCATCTAAAAAAAACTCTGGAACAGTAATTGACTTGTGTCTCTGTGTAAACTGGTAAAAGATAATATATAAGTTATATAAGTATGTGCCATTTAAGTGTTAAGTACTAAATATTTTTTTAATTTTGATGATGCGGGCCAATTAAAAATGGATGGCGGGCTGCAGTTGGCCCGCGGGCCATAGTTTGGACACCCCTGATGTAGACCAATCGTAGTGCCGGGGCTGCCCTTTAGGGGGCGCTAGTCAGTGATTTTGCCACGCCCATTCCTTAAAACAATCTGAATATCTTCAAGGGGGGCTGTTGAAAAACATGAGGGAGATGGACCCATGATCACAGAAGTTACAGCGATTTAGTGTGTCATGGCGAGCTGATGAACTTTGATGCCACGCCAATAATAATCCACATGATGAAAAGTCAAAGTAATCTTACGCCTACATTATCAATGTCTTGAGACCCATTTGATACAGTTTGACATGGTTTTGCATAGTGGATGAGGAGAAATACATCCAAGTGTAAGACGTTACAAAAACAAGACATTACCTGTTGCCACCAGAGGGCGCTGTGATTTTAAGTCACGATTTCTGTGAAGATGTCTTTAGGTCGCAACTCTTGTCTTAAATGTCTAGTTTGGAGTCGATTGGACCAAACATGTCTGAGTTACAGAAGCTCGTGTTTTGATGGCGTTTCATCAAACTTTGACGGCTCATCATCCTGCGGCGCACATCATCCTTCAGCGCACATCACCGTGCGGCGCACATCATCCTGCGGAGCACATCATCCTGCGGCGCACATCATCCTGCGGCGCACATCATCCTGCGGCGCACATCATCCTGCGGCGCACATCATCCTGCGGCGCACATCATCACATCATCTGCGGCGCACATCATCCTGCGGCGCACATCATCACATCATCGTGCGGCGCACATCATCCTGCGGCGCACATCATCCTGCGGCGCACATCATCCTGCGGCGCACATCATCATCATGCGGCGCACATCATCCTGCGGCGCACATCATCCTGCGGCGCACATCATCGTGAGGCGCACATCATCCTATGGTGCACATCATCCTGCGGCGCACATCATCTTGCAGCGCACATCATCACATCATCGTGAGGCGCACATCATCCTATGGTGCACATCATCCTGCGGCGCACATCATCTTGCAGCGCACATCATCACATCATCATGCGGCGCACATAATCCTGCGGCGCACATCATCACATCATCATGCGGCGCACATCACCGTGCAGCGCACAAATCATCGTGTGGCGCACATCATCCTGCAACGCACATCATGCTGCGGCGCACGTTATCCTGAATTTTGTTTTAATTTGATTTAATTTCAATTTTTACTGTTTTTGTATTAATTCATTTAAATTGACATAGTGTTGTGTATTTAGCAATTAATAGGTGATTGAATTCCAGCCAAATTTAAGAGTTGAGAATATTGCATGAAGATGACAAAGAGTGGGGACCGAACCTGCGACCTTCTAATTACAATTTTGAGCACATTGTTGATTTGGCTGCTCTACAATAAGGATAAGAAAGTTAATAGTTTGTCCAGGTTATGTTATTAGGAACAGGTTGTTCTGGGGAAGTCGTCTGATCTGTCCCGCTCACGATCCGTCAACTCCCTCAAGGTTAAATGTGCAAAAACTGTAGAGTAAAAACATTATTAAGACATTTAATGTCTGAGTTCAATTTGAAAGCGTGGGTTTTTTATGGGTGCCAGCACATGTTGAGGTTGAGGGAAATGAGGTGACGGATAGGACAGCAAATTCAAGTTTGGGTAAAAATACAATAGATTTACTGGTGACACCTGGAATGATGGAGGGTCGTAGCATCAGTTAAATCTGTCAATAAAATAACCATGCCTCAAATAGACGAAATCAAATTGACAAGGCGAAGGCTCGGACATTGTGGACTAGCAAGTGGGGTTGTGCTTGAGGGAAAACACAGAGATGGCAACTGTTACGACTGTGGAGTCCTGAGGTATGTGTGCAACATATTTTAATGTATTATCCATTCATAGTCCATTCTATGCCTAAGAAAGGAGGGAGCTATTTATAGAAATAGGCAAACTGATCACTGAAACCTTTTCTGTAAAGACACTGCCTGGTGGTAGGATGTACAAGAAGGAGAGAGATAGGGTAGTCTTGCACTTCCTTAAAACTACTAATTTATATCACAAGATATAAACTGAGGGCAATAAACTGCGGTGATGTTTCCCTACCGTTGGTAGGCGGCATTGCACTAAATACTGCCTAGGCTGCGGGAAAGAAGAAGACGAGACAATTTGAGGATTTGTTATTGCTTTTTATTTTGGCAGGAAGTTCAGATTCATATAACGTGGCTGACAGGAAGTTTAAGTGAAGGATTTATTTGAGAGAATCCTGTTTCCGACCATGTGCGGGCTGGATAGGCGTGACGTCATGACGCCTGTGAACGGAGCGCACGCTTCCTGTGACAGCTCGACGCCGCATGATGGTGTGGAAGTTGCGCGTGGTCCGCTGCGGCTCCATGTTTGCCGCGCGGCTCCTGAAGCAGGACTGGACCTTCAGGTTGGCGGGACCTTCTCTCAGACATTACAGCACCAAGACGGCGCCTCACATACCGGGCATGGAGTACCAGGTAACCGTTCACCGCCTCCCCGGCTCGGCTCTGCACCGGCTGCTAACGAGCTAGCGAGACACCAGCGCAAGAGAAGTTTACACAAGCACCGAGAGTTATCGTGTGTCGTGTTGAAGTGTAGCCGACAGAAGTTAAACCTGCTATAGAGCCGCTGGATCAGGAGAGACTGTAGAGTCCCAGAGTTTCTGTACTGTCTACAGTACTACCACACTCTTACTATACTTCTACCACACTCTTAGTGTACTTCGACCACACTCCCACTGTACTTCTACAACACTGTCACTATACTACTACCACACTTTCACTCTACTACTACTTCTGCCACACTGCCGCTGTACTACTACTTCACACAGGAAGCTGAACTAATGTTAGTAATGCAAATGATATACTATTCATTGCAGTGTACTCTACAGTACTGTGAGCGAAGGGGATTAATGTTACTTAAATATTTAAATTGATTGAATTGATTAGCTGCTGCAGCCCTAGTACTGTGTCATATGTCTTTGTCCTAGTTTTGAAGTTTCTGTTTGCAAACTCAATACGAAATTCTTTACTGTACTTTGGGGCTTGAAATTTCACACTGCATGCAAAATGAAAACAATTGTCTAATGTAATGAGGCATAAAGTTTGTCATAACAGCATCGTGCATTCATCATAATCGTTTTATGTTAAAATATGAGTCACTAGACATGATAAAGAATTGTTCATCAACAGTTGAACAATGTTTTCTGACTCAGTCAGTCAGAGAGTGGAGCAAGCTGTCTCATTCACACAGAACTCCATGTCAGAAGAAATCAAGCGTAACACTGGTCTTGAACAGTAACGTTCTTAGGAGGAAGGTGCACAGACACATTATCTTCCTTGCATCCCTCCATGCTGCTGTTTTTCTTTAGTGTTGTTTGTTGTGGTTAGCCTGTGGTAGCTAACAATATGCTAGCTCAGCAACACGTCTGCTTGGTGTCACGTTCGGTGCGGAGGGGTGGTGGTGGAGGTAACGGGGAGCGGGGGTGGTGGGTTCGGAGGTTGGACTGGTACCAGCTGGTTGGGGCTGAGAGGAGAGTGCGATACCGAATTACATCACACGGGTAGGAAGCACGAAACGAGACATTTCATTACATACTTCATAGAACGGACTGAGTGAAATGGTCTGTAAAGCGACTGTCTTCATACTTGAGGGTCCCTACTGAACCCCTTCAAGTAATTACAGATAGTAAAAGCCCAAACAATTTATTTTACACAATATGGGCCCTTTAAAGATTTGTAAGGTGAATATTTAAGCTGAAGACTGTTTTGCTGCTTGTGTTTGCCACAGGATGCCATTTGCACTCTGAACACCCTACAGACCAATGCCAGTGCTCTGGAGCAGGTACGACGAGAGCGGAGCAACCCTCAGTTGCAGCTCCAGGCCATGAGAGGCTTCTTGGAGCGAGCCGGTCTCACGGTGAGTCCATTGTCATGTAGCACACAGGGCATAGCTGTCACGTCACTGTGACACCTTTTAGAGCTTCATGGAATGTTATTGTTGGCTTTTGTGATTCCATTTGTCTTATCTAATGTGTGTTGTGTTTCAAAGGTGGAGAAGCTGGACCATCTTAATATTATTCATGTGACAGGAACAAAGGGCAAGGTGAGCTTACTAAATACACAAGCTGTTAATGTTTGGATTCAGTCAGTAATCTTCGGCCATGCGAGTCACACATTGATGGATGCAAATTCATAAGTGTTAGATTTATTGGCACAATAGAAAATATGTGACTACAGGGCAGGCCCAGAGCTTTTTTCCTTTTGAATGTTACTGATCATATGATAGTAGATAGCTTTCCCTTTTCAACAAAAGCTCAAAGCTGGCATTATGTGAGCTCTGACATGCAAACACATTCAAACATGCGTTGACTCATGAAAGAGGAGTCAAACTATTGAACGGCTGTACAAGGTTGGCCTTTTATGTGTCTGTTTTCCTCTTCAGGGGTCAACATGTGCCTTCACGGAGCAGATTTTGAGAAGTTATGGATTCCGCACAGGATTTTACAGGTAAAGATAATATTGTGAGAATAAAATTACACTATTTGATAGAGAAGGACAGTTGCTGAAATTCAGACAAACTAATTGTTTTTTAGACTTGTAATTTAAGGTGTAGTCATTGGCTGCATCCATTCTGCTGGTCTGATTGCCTCTTTTTAGATGCTGAAAGTAATAACAGAGATTTCACGGAGCATTTTTTAAGCCACAATGCATCAATGTGAACAACTTACAAGTCGGTTTGAGTACAATTTGCCAGTTCTTGTTTTTTGAACTGAAAGGGAGTAAAAGCCCAGTACAGTGAATTTGGTGCATACCCAATATCTCATGTTCTATCTTGCTATCTTAAATTTAAATCTAAGTAGCAGATGTGACTTAAGGATAGCTTATGAAGTGATGACATCCTATAAAGCCGTACTGATATCCTATTGACAGGATGATAGGTGATAATGAATCTGTCATTTAAACAAAAAAATTCAAACTCAATGAAGCAGCATTCGTGAAGCATGTTGTGAGGCACTGGTAGTGGTTAAAGTTTCAGACTTTCTAGAAATGAAAGAAGCTTTGGAGCTACTGTGTCATCTGTCTCTCAAAAACAGAAGGAAAGTGACCAATATTAACTTATTCAACACAACAATAGTAACTGAGATTGAATGGGGCTTAGGATTGTTTTTATGGCATTTTAATGCCTCTGTGTCGGCAACAGCAAGTTTTCTTCATTATGTTTTCAGATTGTCAGTCTGTCCCATCCTTAAGAACACGATATCTTAAAAACACCCTTGGGGGGCATTTTCTGTACAAAAACGTATCTATATCTTGACTTTAATTGATGCTGTTATATCTAAGACAGCACTGATTATCAATCCCATGTAGGTTAGGCCTTGCTGTTTCCGGACAACTGCTCTCCCCATTGACTTAACACTTTGGTTTGTTGCTATTCTAATGTCTTGGGTTATTATTTACTTGTTTGAAATTGATGATAAAGAAAGTGTTCAAATGACATGTTACATGGGTGAGATTGTATTTATTTATAATATATAAACTGTAGCAGGGTAAGTTTTTCAATTAACATTTCCTTCTTGGTTGCAGCTCCCCACACTTGGTAGAAGTCAGGGAGAGGATTCGAATCAATGGACGGCCCATTGGAAAAGAGCTCTTCACTAAATACTTCTGGCAGATTTATGGACGATTGGATGAAACGAAGGTAAGTCATGTAAAAAGGCAGAGTTGTGTAAAATGCAGAAATTGAAATGTGTTGTTATTGAACTGAAACTGCTCTGAGTGGAAAGGAACCAACCCTGGCTAATCATTCACTGCACTCACTTACATCACTCAGTGCAATGACCTTTATCATCTCAAAGTAACCATAGGCATCCCAATACATTGTGTATTATCAGCCTAACTCGATCAGTGTCACAAGATTTAATTGAATTTGGTACCAAATGAGAACCTTCATGCCAGGATGAGCCTGACCCTCATGTGATCTAGCACATACTGGAGGTCACAGTAGTATTCAGTGTGATGTTTGCCTGCTGTTTAAATACTTTGGATAGACTGATGGTCTAAAAAAAACCTTACTTTGCAACATATTGAATCCGTGCCACACACATCAAAATCAAAGAAAGCTGCAATTTAATAAATATATTTTTGGTATACATATAACTGTTTCAACTGTTGTGTTTTATAAGTAACAGAAGTGCTGTGTTTTGATTTAACTCTTTGAACCCAATTGATAGTTTGGTTCGAAACATTGCACCACTTTTTCTGTGTTAAAAGATAGTGTTGCACTAATGTCATTAAATACAAAAAATTGACATAAACACGAAATATTGATTTAAAGAAAAAAGACTATCAAAGCACTTCTGATTTTGCTGCCAAAAAATGGATGACAAAATTACTAAAACACAGTGTTTTTTCTAACAGTTAGAAGATCATGCCTTTTAATATTTCTTCCTGCATGCTCTAATCATATTTCATCAGCAGAGCAGGTTCCTGACAATGTCATTCTGACTGGTTGAATTTTGAAAAGGATGGGCTCAACCTTACTAGGTGCCTTTGGATAATGTCCAGTATATTATCATTTGGTGCCATACAACCCTAAATTATGGCAAATAACTTAAAGGAAACATATAGACTCCCCCAGTTTTTAAATAGGATCGTCTTATTGTTTACAATTTTAAAAATGTGGATCATTGAATTAATTAAAAAGATGCTGTCTTCAGAAATATTATCCACACAGGGACTTTAATATAGTACATGCATAATGGTAACACACAAGTGATGCAGTCATTTTTCCTTATGTTTGACCTCTTAAGGAGGCCCACGGAGGAACGATGCCAGCATACTTCCGTTTCCTCACCATCTTGGCTTTCCATGTGTTTCTTCAGGAGAAGGTATGCTGGCGGCTTGGGTGATGGGTTGCAAGTAGAGATAGGGTTCTACTCAGTTTGTCCACTCGTACAGGATTATAACTAACTTCTAGTTCTAGACTCTCCATTTTTAATGTATATTACAGCCATTAATTTTAATCTGATTAGTTACACATTGTTGTCTGGACTGTAGATTTTTTCCACTACTTTGTTCTACTGGTCAAGAAATAGAATAGACTGTCAATAATTGTAGAAGGTCAACAGTACAACAGAGAGCTTAGAAAGTGTCCTCGCATCCTGCAGTGATTAAGAAGTCTTGCTCTGATCAGTGAGTTGTATTAACAAAGTGTTGAACCAGTGTTAAAATTATAACATCACTGTTTGTTCAGGTGGATGTGGCTGTAATTGAAGTTGGAATTGGTGGAGCATATGACTGCACCAATATTATAAGGTAAGATTCTCTGTTTGAAACCTAGAGTCTATACTATGATGGCTTAATACGTAGCATATTAGAAAGATAAGACAAGACAGTTGGCTGTACATGACTTATGTGAATGTACCTTTGATACACAGAGACACTGAACAGCTTTAATTTTTTTTTGATAACACTTTGCACCCAATAAAGAGCTTCACAAACACAACTAATACAAACTATATCAGAGAACTGGAAAAATATCCAGGTAATTGAGGGTTGGAATGGAACCTGCATTATAGTTTTCATGTGTTTTCTCAGAGCCAGATTCACAGCTTTAGTCTCTCTCAAATACATTTGAGTTAATGTTTTAAAGCTAGTTACAGTTTAAACTTAAAGGGCGCTCAGAGAGTATATACCTCCTCCCAGGCTTATGTTAAATGTTGGCCGGCATACACCACCCTTCCACATTTTCAAGAAAATCGGTTTAGTTATTTTTGTGTTATCCTGTGAACAGACAAACAGCAATGAAAACATAAACTCCATGGCAGAAGTAAATATAAGTAAGCGTTAAAGGGTAATTACTATTTGTAAGGGGCAATTTTGAAAGGTAGATTAATTTGCATCTTATTTTAGTGAGCATTTGTGGCAGCTGGACAATGATTATCTAAATTAAACTACACAGTGTGATTGTACTAATGAAGGAATATCAACCACCAGAAGAGTCGAATTCTATAGGACAGAGGAGTAAAATAAACACAGTGTGTGTTCGCAGAATCGCTTTCAAACCACTTCAGGATAATATTGAAGAACATTTAATAAGAAAGATGAATTGGGGTGTACATATTTGTATTTAGTCTTTTGATTGTCAGTATTTCATACCTCAGTAGCAGAGTAGGAGAGAAGAGAGAGATGGAGAATTACATCCAAAAACACAAACCAGGGTTGCGTATTTGTGAGTGAAGCTAAACTGACATGGAGATGATATATGATGAGATAAACTTTATGTATCCCACGCTGGGAAAATTCCCTCAAACAGAGCCAAATCTCTACTGACAGCAGAATTGGGTGCAGTCATGCATGTCATGTGCTCTTGTATTTGACAAGTAGTGCAGACACATGTTTTGTGCTTTCCACTCAGTAATTCATCTTTTTGTTTCAAATATAAGTTATATACACAAATATAAGTTCTGTTGTATATCCCAACAGAAATATAAGTCCAATTTCTGAAACATTACCACTATCTGTATTCTGCGTACTAATGTGTGACATTAAATAATAACTGAAGATGAGAAAAACGATATCATGAATTTGGTTGCAATATAACACAGCATAGATGACCACAGTGCAGAAGATGACCCTGAATAGAAGGGTAACATGGACAAGTAACCCCCTTTGTGTGTGATGGGAGCTTTGTGGTTAAGAAGATGACTTTCCGTCATCTCTTACTTTTTTCTTTTAAGAGCCAATGTGTAGCTATTGTTATAACCCTGTATTCATGTTGATAAAATGAAAGAAGTTCAACTGTGCCATGTGTTACTGCATATTTTCCACCTAAAACAGAGTGAAAAAGATATTACTGTTTTTATTGATGTTAACTAGGCTTTGCTGTGGCCAGAGATTCCCTACAAATAACCTGGAAGCACTATTGTGGAAACATTGTTTTCACCCCAAAATGATTTAGACATTTACAAAAACAGAATCAACCATAGAGGGCTGCTATTCAGTTTGCTTGAGTTTGCTTGTTAAGTTATTCCTACATCTGTTCCTGTGTTGCTGAGGAAGTTGATTTATGAGCAGTTGTTTATAAGGTTTAGGCTTTAATGACATCTTTATCAATGTCTTCTCCTCTCTATGGTTTTGTCCCAACAGGAGGCCGTGGGTGTGTGGCATCTCTTCTTTGGGTATAGACCACACTCAGATTCTTGGAGACACCATTGAAAAAATTGCCTGGCAAAAAGGAGGCATCTTCAAGGTGTGTTGTTCAAGCTGCTCATATCAGAAAGGCGGCGCTGTGATTGGACTAAATATTGAAAGTATAATAATCTAGATCAACCTAAAATCATCCTTTTTCAAAAATTGTCATTTCTTGAAACCTCCCGACAAATATCTGAAAGCATGTTCAAGTGTCACAGTAGCGAATGCCCGTAGAGAGTAGTAAAACAGAGTTTGAACAAAATGCACAGTTTTACTTTGGTACCAACAGCTCCACAGCAGCAACAAGGCCCCTTCACGGATTCTCCTTTTGAGTGAGGTTTCAGGTTCTTAGCTATCAGCTCGATGAGCACAAAATCTGCATGTTAAACATTTTATCTGTCAGAATGTAGTTTTCTGGTTGGACAGAAAACTCCATCAAAGAGTGTTAACTCACCAGTTCACCCTCATGTTTCCAGCTGTAATGATGCTGTGATTGGACAGTGCATACAATGTACAGTCTGAATGAGGTAGTTTCTCAGGCCATATGGTAAGTAGTCTGTATTTATGAAGCACCTTTCTAGTCTTGATGAATACTCACTGCACTTTACAGTGTAGGTTTGCCATCCACCCATTCACACACATTCATACATTGCATACATGCAGCACTTTCTCTATCAAAACCTGACATAGCTGTCATTGGCAAAATGAGCAGCAGTGTCTTGCGCAATGATACTTGGGCACACAAAATGGGAGATCAGACCAGGGACCTGCTGGTTAGTGGATGACTCCCTCAACTTCTTGAGTCACAGCTGCTTGTATATGGCCCAGAGGCCTGAGTTTCCCCACTTCTGTTGTGGAGTATCTTGTATCCTATCATCACACAGACTACTCATCCTGCTCATGCATTTTCAGCTGGGGGTTCCTGCCTTCACAGCCAAACAACCAGAAAATGCAATGGCTGTGCTCATGGACCGGGC
Source organism: Pseudopleuronectes americanus (assembly GCA_038501795.1). Classification (NCBI taxonomy): domain Eukaryota; kingdom Metazoa; phylum Chordata; class Actinopteri; order Pleuronectiformes; family Pleuronectidae; genus Pseudopleuronectes; species Pseudopleuronectes americanus. Next base: position 1,012,596 of record CM076733.1, on the reverse strand, counting down.
CACGGAGATCAGAGTAAGTGATGACACGTTCTAATACTTTCAGTCAGTCTGTTGAAATGCCCCCTCTAGCTGCCTAGTTGTTTGTATTACAATCTCACTTGTTGTTGCCATAGTGTCCTCTGTGGGTGTGTCCAGAGCTGGAGGACTATCAGGCAGACTGTGGACCTTTGCGTCTTGGCCTGGCAGGGTTGCATCAACGCACCAATGCCTCCCTGGCCCTCCAGTTGAGTCACACTTGGCTACAGAAAAGATGTCTACCAGGTGGGTTTAAGAAGTGAACCTGCCTCGTAGGACAGAGTTAAACCTGAAGTTATTTTGATAACCACAGATCCTGCTTGGTAGCACAGGACCAAACAACACATTATTAGGTGGATGATGGTTAAACCAGACCAATCAGGTTGATGGATTCTTTTGGGAAAGGAGAAATATGCGGCATGCACACTGAAAATATTGTGAGTTTTATACCCGTTTTCCACCATATTGAATCGAGTGCTAGTGCTTGTTCAGAGCTGGTTCAACTTGCAAACCTTTTAAGAAACAGTTAGCTTTTTCTTGGGCTAGAGCAGAAATCACATTACCATACACGTCCCTGGGTGATTTGTCATTTTATCTTGCTAATATAATGGCCTGCCTCCTCATGAATTTATCAACTTTATAAAAGAACTCACGAACTAGCGTTTAATATTGTTTATTTTAAATGATATACATTCATTCATTGAGTCCATCCAGACTCGTCCTGCTCAATTCTCTCTTCTTGTCTTTCTTTTACGCTGACATGTAGACACACCGACACACACTCAGCTGACAACCTCTAACATTGGCTTGTTTGTAGCCACTGGTTTGACTCTAGGCACTGGCTCTGAACTGACCCTGGAACTGCCTTGGTGGAAAGGGGCAGTAAGGAAATTATACAATATTGTGAATAAGCCTTGATCCTCATATCAGATAAAAACACAAGGTAAAAAGGTTACAAAAGTACCTTTACAACCACAATAATAACCAGGTTCTAAATATCATGCAAACAATCTGTGCTGTCTTCATAGATTTCCCACCATTACGTACGTTTTAGCAGAAAGCTATGAAAACATGTATGACTTGAATGAAAAAGACAGTATTGTGTATTGTTATTGTATTCCAGGGTTTAAGTGTTGTCTACATGTCCTCTCTCAATAGATAATAGCTTTCCTTCCACCAATGCTGAGAACACAGGTGTACTTCAGGCCACTTCTTTTAAGCCCAGCCCCATCATGGTGAAAGGTGAGTCACAAAAAAAAACCATTTCCTGATTATCAATGAAATATTATGAACAATATTAAGATGTACCATTCACACAAACCAGAGCAATCAGTGAGGTCAAACAAAGCCCAAATGAACCAAACTGATTAGGCAAATTCAGTGTTAACAAACCCAGTTTCCAGGCTAAATGTGTCACCATCCTGTGTGATGGGTGTGTTTGGTCTCAGGACTGGCAGATACTGAGTGGCCAGGGAGGAATCAGACTCTGAAACATGGAGCAGTCACCTACTTCTTGGATGGAGCTCACACCATGCGCAGTATGCAGGCCTGTGTGCAATGGTTCAGAGATGTTGCAGCCCAGCATGAGAGGAAGGCAAGGTGAATGGCTCCCCCCTACGACATGAGGCTGTATTACACCTGCATGCATCAAACACCCTATACAAGTTCAGTGGCTTGAGTGCTAGTCTCGTCTGAAAGAATGAGAGCCACTTCACACACAGTTATACTGATAGGGGCTCATTACACTGAACAAGACTGATGAGGTGCAGTTACATATTTATTCATGCAATCAATCAAATCTTTGTTTCGTAATAAATGTGTTAAAACATCACACTGTAGAGAGGGAACGCAGTTATACCACCTCTGTCAAACACTTGCTGCATTTCATTTTAGTCATGAATTTTGGGAGGCATATTTCAGCTTCAGAATACAAGTCAGATAGGACATACAAATATAAAGTATCACCACAGCTTTAATTGGTCCCAGCACGATAAGCCAGTATGAACATGATCAGAAATGCCTGATCGCGTATCTAGACACTTTTAAATAGAATGATTTTGATGTGAGCTGCTGCTTTTTGCTTTTACTTTTTCTGACCAACAACTCTGACATATTTGTGTTGTAGTGGACCTGTAGCCAGAGTTTTACTCTTCAATGCCACAGGAGAAAGAGACTCAGCAGCCATGCTTAAACTCCTGGTGGTGAGTACAGCTGTGTGTATAGCACTTCACAAAATGACGATGCTGTCATAATAGCTGTTTGCTTATGTTGTGGATATGTTTTTGGATTTCTGTTTCTTTTCCTGTCCTTTTTTTGTAATAATCATGTTTATTTCCGTTATCTACTGGATATGTTAAAGAAGTATAATTTGTTTTAGTGAACAATCGGCCTAGTGTAAGACAAATACTTGTTCGTGATTGGCTCCTCCTGCTCCAATCATACTCATGTTTAATAATGTGAGGGTGGATTTTCAGTAAGTTGTGTGATAAGTGTACATGTTGGGAAATTGTTAACTTCCTTTTTCGTGCTGTTCTCCCTTTCGTGTTTCTATTCAGCCATGTCATTTTGACTTTGCTGTGTTCTGCCCAAACATCACTGAAGCCATCCCTTCTTGTAATGCAGGTGAGATCATTGAGGCTGTTGCATGAAGCTATATTTGGTTTACAACCAACTCTACCTGAAGGATTAATCGACTATATCAGTGTTTTTTTTATTGTTTGCATAATACCTGGAAATTCTAAAAGAATTATTCCAGACTATTAAACACACTTAAGTTTTTAGAGTGACATCCGCATTATTTAAGTTGATAGAATATCTATTTTGCCAACAGTCTACACTCTATAATCCGTCACGATTTTTTGTGAAGGATGATTTATTAAATTAAAACCAGAAGTCTTTCGTTTTAAGAAGTGTTCAGAGCAGGTCTACAGAGCTCCTTGGGCTTGATCAGGACTAGCCATAGTGTGGCTACACTCTTATAAGCTTATTCATTCTTGGTAAAGTATTGTTTCTGTCTTGGTTCCTTCCCCTAAAAAAGCAAAAATGGTGCCAAAGCTGACCAGACTTCAGAAAACTTTGTATGTTTACCTCACTGGACGGATATCTAACAACTAAATATACATATATAAATATGCATGTTTCCTAAAATGGTCCATACTGTCTCCTCTTATTGATACTGTATGTGATGATTTTAAATCTTAAATTGTTTGTGTTACTAAAAACATTGAACCTACATAATCCTGTCATTTTGGCTCCTTTCAGACCAGCAGAACTTTAACGTCTCGGTGGAGAACATGTTGACTCGCTGCCTGGACAATGAGAGGAGTTGGCGTCTTCACCATCGTAGTTTAGATGATACAAGATCGCAGCTGTTCATCGAGGAAGCCCTTCCTCTTGGTCCTGAGAAGAAAACCGACACCCTGGTCTTCCCCTGCATCCTCAGTGCCCTTCAGTGGATTACCCAGGGCAGGGATTCAGTGCTGACAGACACAGCCAAGAGGGTCTTAACTGTTAGACCCAGCATCATGGCCAAAGCTCCTCCACTCTGCGACGTATCCGAGATCCATATCCTCATCACCGGAAGCCTCCACCTAGTCGGGGGGAGCACTCAGACACCTGGACCCAGCTTCCTCCAACTAATTGGGATCATGTGATCTGAGTGAATGCAAACGGTTGAAATATGAGTTAGTCCTTTACTTCTACAACCTTTGCGGAAGAAAGATCATATCTGTCTGTATAGATGAGCTGTTTGTACCTCAGGTGTTTACCTGAATACAAAAAGCTGCACACAGTTGTCAGCTAAGAGCCAGTTAGTGTGGACAAAGGCAGCTCGAGGCTTTAAAACAGCCCCAGCTTCACATTGAGCCTTACAAGTGACTGCACCAACGTGTGGTCTTTTTAGTCTTACATTAAGCCAAATTTGTTTACAGGAAGTGCAGAAGATACAGTCATCTAACGTGTGTGTTTGCGTGTCTGTGTCTGTCACTGTGTGTGTGTGTGTGTGTGTGTGTGTGTGTGCATGAGCGAGCTTCAGCAATCACTGATGCCACCCGGATGAACCGCAGTGATATAATAGGTTTTCTATTCAAATCACATTTTTACCTACAACCTGAAAATGAAATTTTTCTGTTTACAAATCTACATTATCTGTAACACTTGACCGTTATTGTCTTTTTTTTATCCAATGAAAACAATTTTGCACGGTTTCTACTTCTGTCAGAATTTGACAATGTTCTTCAAACACATGACAGACTCATCTTGGTTGTAGATGTGTAAATACATACAAAAATAAAACTAGTTTAACTGCCAATCAAATGAAGTGTAATCTGCTTTACACTGGAATTATATTTAAGTGCTCCTTAATTTAAATGTGTATCATCTGACTGCAACACATGCAGTTATGTATGAATAATGGTGAGAGATACTGCAACAGTATGATGTATATTTATCATCTGGCTCCTAATGTCATGCACTGAATCAGATCTGATAGAGATGTTCAGCTGCACATGAGGTTCAACCACATCCTGTCACCCTGTCACCAGTAACACAAAAAAAAACATGTTCATCCAGCAAGACAAATGTCCTTTAGAAGAATCTGTTTTTGTCAGTAGTGAAGGTAAGATATCTGCTCATATCTTAAATATGATTGATTGATCTGTAAATTGCGTACACCATGGTTTGGATATTACATGCTAAATAAATCCATCTCCCAATGTGCTTCCTTTTTCTCTATCTTTATTACTTCTATGTTTCCATGCAGTAAATGTGGTTTTACTTTATAGTCGTGTTAGATTCAAATGCACCTCTCACATTGCATCTTAATGCAGCTCTGGAGTTGCACATTAATCACTGTGAAGGGACTGTGCTGAGGCTTCCACTTTTTCTGTTGAACATATTTCTAACATTGATTTTAACAAAGCGAAGGTCACGGATGTTTTCTTCATTTTTTCCATCCTGTGCCAACTTTTCTCCTTCACATAAATGTTCCCTGTACACATTTACCAATGCCAAGATTGCATTTGTCTCAGTTCAAATGAAATAATGATTTATTTCTAATTGCAGATCTTTTCTGTCATGACAGTAGGAAGGTATGGTTGTTCTGAACATGTGGCAACTGCTTGGATCTTCTCTCCTTTATCGACACATTTTTTTCTTACGCCGAAAGGAGGCGAGACCACCTAGAGAATCTTTTTCTGATGAAGGTCTTGATGAGGAGAAACAAGATCAGACCATTGGCAGCAAGCCTTTTTTTGGCCAAAGACTGAATATGTGTGATCTCAACAAATTTTCCTGTTCTTTATTAACTAACTAAATATTTTAAGACTTTACCATTGATCCGGTACTTTATGTAGGGCTGATACAGCTGATAAGAAAAACAAACCAGCAACTATTTTGAAAGTCAGATCATTTGACTACATTATTTTCTAGAACAGTCAAACCCACCTGTCTCCTTATCAAGCCACATTTAAATTCTTTAGATTCAAGTTTTTCTTAAGGATCTGCTCCAAATCCCTCTCATAAAAGCTCATTCTCCCAAAAATGCCTGTTTTTTTGCATCAATATCCATGAAATATTCTATTAGAAATTAAGTGTTACCTTCCCTTTTTTAACAGTGTATGGGAATACCACTTGCTTCATTTAAATTGACTTAAAATAAACGGTAGTGGCTTAGGCTTAAAAGTAACTGTATCCTGTCAAACTTAGCCATCTATATATTTTTGCTCGAAATTAAGTGTACACACAGCTCAGTATTGTGATACCCTGTAATATAGTGTTAAGTTAATGTCTCTCACATGACACACAGCAGCCTTCAAACATTTTCAACTAATTTAAATATTTTGGTTTTCTGATGTGCATGCTTTTTAAAGACTTCGTTTAACATGTATACATTATATGCACAGTAAACAGTAATGACTGGCCTGAGTAAACCTTACTGTCAACAATTCTGTGACTCAAATTATTAAATTACAAAAAAACAATCACAAAGACAAACTGTATCTTTGTTATTACCAAAGCACATACATCAAATTCTGTGTATTGGCTCATTATGACCAGATGAAATCCAGAGGAAAGCTGCTGTGGATGTTCATAAACTGGACAATAATCCCTTTTTGGTGTGTGATTTTGCTCTGGAAGCACATCTGGTTTTAAAAGAGGAATCCCTGCGTCACTCACAGGAATCCTTATGTCCTTTTGGCTTAGGTTCTGCTCCCTGTTGATGTGTTGCACTCATATCATCTCTGCTGTTTTGTCAGCCCAACATTCACGCTATACTGATCTGTTCTATCACCACCATACAGTTTCTGGATCTGGTGACTGGGCATGTCACTAAAGTTCACATGAAACCAGTTTGAGACTTTTACTTTGTGACATGGAGCGTCAAGATGGTCCTGCTGGAAGTACCCATGAAAAGATGGTAGACTGCAACCATCAAGAGATTAACAGCAACAATACTCAAATAGACTGTGACATTAAACCATGTGTAAAGAAAACGTTTGACTCCAGGCTGTGACACTATCAGCAGCAGCCTCAGCAGAAATCGAGATCCTGTCCAGTGTTGGTGAGTCTGAGTCACTGCAGCCTCACATTTCTGTTCTTGGCTGACAGGAGAGGAACCTGACTTGGTCTCTGCTGCTGTAGATCATCCTGCTGAAGGTCAGACACGTAGTTAGTCCATGTGACAGAACGACTCCAGCTCTGAGCAGTCTCACCCTTCTCCTCTGACCTCTCATCAACACAGAACTACTGCTCAATGGATGGTTTGTATTTTAGGCTCCACCAGTGTTCAAACGAGAGGCTGTCCTGTGTTAATCTCAGGAGATCAGAAACACTACAAATAAAAAAGTCACTGCGATTGTTTGCTTTCATGATTCTGTTTGACGTGAACATTAGCTGCAGCTCCTGACCTCTAAGGATTCCACACACTGCACTGCCCACACTGCACTCACTATAACACTAATGTACAGAGGTAATGTATTGATACAGGTCAGGTGTTTAGAGTAGTGCTGCTGATGGTCTCTGTGACCCTCCAGCCTTCAGGATCACTGACCTACAGAACCTTTTCATCCTCATGATTTATTAAAGTGTTCCAGTTCCCACACTGTGCATGATGGGAGGTGTAACTGAAACAACCAGCTGGCTGCACACTGCAGGATCTTTGACAGAATTGTCTTTTAGCCAGAAGTTGTATTTTGCAATGTCATCAAAGCAAAGGAAGGGTGTGGCTTTAAAGGGCTGACATCGTTGGTGCCCAGATTTTACGCTCTCAGGAGATCTTCCTCCGTGGTGCATGGTCAGTTCTTCAGTCACTCATTTCTAATTTAAGAATGGCCTGTGTCTCAGCTCAACAACCCACAACCTTAAGGATTTGCGGGGCAGAGCCTGGTGCTTTCTGGTTACAGAGTGTGGGCGAATGCAGTGCCTGCAAGACCGAAGTCAGGGATAATTACCTCACGCGCTAAAATTATTGAGCAGCAGCTGCACAAGCCAGTCACAGATACTGTAGATGTAGAGCCCGAAATTATTTCCTTTCACCTTCACAGTAAATGTGACTCTAGTTTGAGTCGGGATTTACAGAACAAACAAACACTACTGTTGTTGTTGCAGTTGTATTGGACTTGTCACTATAAGTTGGATGTATTTATTTAGCAATAGGAACAACACTTAAAGTAATTCAATAAAGTTTCTGGATGAATCCTGCATGTTCCTGAAAACTTATATTCTGGACAATTTATAATATTTTCATGACCAAAACATGAAAATCTTGGGCATGGGCAGTTGTTCACTTAATACCACCTGTTTTATGCATGAACTAATTATTGAATAAATAACAGAACACATACATGTTAGTGGTTAGTAGTGGCTTGCCTGATACATATTCTAACTTCAACTGTCATTTGTGATGCATTTATTTATATATATTTAAATAAGATGTATAATTGCACAAACACACCACAGCAAATGCCATGTCCAATGTGCAGTTAAAATGACGTAATTTCACGAGGGATGGGCAAAATGCATGGACATTAGAAATAAATCTTAGCAGAAATATAAAATACAATGTGTACAGACTCACACACACACCTGCACAGATCATATCACCAATGTATCGCCTCAGTAACACGACGAGACCGCGTTCATATTTAACTCAGAAGCTCAACGGTGGTATTTTATTTTGAAGGGGCAGAGCGGACACGAGGGTGAACACGCCGTGTGAGTGAGAGAGTGGGAGAACAGTGGCGTGAAGTCTCTCGGTGCCTCAGTGTCGCAGTTTGATTCACATCCGCAGTTTGTAACGTCTGAAGCTGAACAAGGAAGTGCAGCCATGGCGCAGGGGCTCCGAGACCGATTTGACAAGTTCCTCCATGAGAAGAATGTCATAACTGACCTTCTGGAAAAGGTCGAGAAGAAAACGGGAGTGAGCAGGACGTACATCGCCCTCGGTGAGTGTTGGAAGAAAGGAGCGCAAAGAGGAAGAGAGGGGTGAGGGGAGGAATAGAGGAGGCACGGGCCTCGAGTTGACCGTTAAATGAGAAATAGAAACCTGAGGCTGCAGTAATACCACAACACGTGTATTATAACAGATGTTCTGTGCTCTGTTCCAGTTGCCATCGCCATCATCTCTGTTTACCTCGTCATCGGTTATGGAGCCTCCCTGCTGTGTAACCTCATCGGCTTTCTTTACCCAGCATACATTTCGTAAGTGTGGCACTGTTACTGAGAGGGGCCTCACCCTACCTCACTACCACACCCATCTCACACGCACACGCACACACACACACACACACATCCACATCCATTATTTTAGTATAATAATCAATTTATGTCCGTTATAATGTGAAGGACCAGACCTGTGTGTGTGTGTGTTTTAAACAATGTGCTGACCTTATTTATGAACAATAAAATATTATAGAACTGTTTTAACAAACCCCAAGCTACTAAGTCAACTGATCCTCATGTATGAAATGAGTCATAACGTAATTTCTTTGATACTGTGTTTTATAACACATTTAATAGCTTTAATCAGTCTTGTGAACCGGAGGCTGAATTCAAAATGTGAACAATAGTTACATTCATAAGAAAATGTCATCAGTGTCTAAAACAGTCCAAAACACAGCTTTTCATTTCAGAGCAACACAATTTTGTGTTAAGATATTAAATATGAGTATATACTTTTAAAAGTTGAGTTTGCTTCCTTAATTTATTAGAAGTTAAATATATGGTTTTCAGATCTTTTTTTACTCTCGTTAATTTACTCTTAAGTTAAAGGGATTCCAATGTTTGTGCTGCTCCTACTTTTCAATTTCTTCCCCGTTTATAAATGAGCATGTCCTCAAGAGCCGTTCCGGGAATCACATGTCGCAGTTAAATATGAATAGATGACTATATTTTAATGAGGTGCCAGTATTTGAACAGGGTTCAACAGGATCCTCAGAGGAGCGCCATGGGAGGGATCCCTCTCCCAGGACGGACAGAAGTGCAATAGATGTCACGTGTCGCTGAACACATCAGTAGGAAGAGGATAGGCTCACTATAGACAGTCTCTGGTCACCATTGTTTTAATTTTAATCCAAGAGACCATTTGATCCCTCAGAGACACATAACAGCCTACGTCATTATATTTAAAAACCAGGTCATCGATTTAAAGCATAAAAACTCATCTTTGCTGTGTAAAAAAACAGATTTTCATTTTGTTTTTTGTTGAAAAAATATCCCTTCATGGAGAATAATGTATCACACCAACGTGAACAGCCAAATAACATTTAATATGATTAATTGAAAACACAGTTACTTAACATGATGACGATGCATGAAGAAGAAGAAGTGGTAGATATGACCGAAGAGTTGCATTTATAATTTCACAAGAGGTTGTTAACAATGGACTGTTTGCAAATGTCACACTTTTCAAATTATTTACAAGATGTCAGTTTAGTATTCATCCATTTTATTTGGAGCCCTAGGAATGGGAGTGGTTGTGTTCCAGAGCAGATTAAGGGTTTCCATGGTGATCAAAGGAAGTCAAATAGTCTTTAAGGTCCATTTAGATGAATCTACAACAACACAAAAATAAGTTAGTTGTAGCCCTAATATATAATTATAGAACAAGTAATCAAATGAGCATGATGTAGTGTTGTCTGTAGTTTGTTTATGGCCCGTTAAACAGCTCAACAATACAGGGGGAGCAGTCACTTCTGCTTTAAGTGGATAGTGAACATGGTTATAACACACTGTATAGACGTTCGTTTTATTGAGATAAAAAAACAAGTAGACAGGACGGAGATTGACTTGCTATGTGCAGAGAAGACTTCACCATTACAACAGGAGAGTAATGTTGTAATCGTTGAGTAAGAATGGGCTGACCATTATTACAGCCACCACAGAAGTACATGGTGAATTGTGTAGCTGTAACTTGTTGGGGAAAGTTTCCTGTGCACAATGTTGCCACATATGACTCATTTTGAAACAACACATGTAACTGTTATGTGCATTTCCAAACTCTGCAGGTGATAATAAATAATTAGAACAATAACAAAGGGTAATGGATCAGTGAAGTGCTTTTATAGCTCTGGTGCATCACATTATGGTAAATGGTAATGGTAAATGGATTTGTATTTATATAGCGCTTTTCTAGTCTTGAAAACCACTCAAAGCGCTTTACATTACAGTTTCACATTCACCCATTCACACACACATTCATACAGTGCATCTATCCCAGCATTTTGTTATTCTAAGGGGGGGCTATTCAGGGTTCAGCATCTTGCCCAAGGACACTTCGGCATGCAGATGGTTCAGACTGGGGATCGAACCGCCGACCTTCAGGTTGGAGGACGACCACTCTACCCCTCAGCCACAGCCGCCCCGATTATGCAACAATTCAAAATACATGTCTTGAGATGACTGTTATTTCTTTGAAATGGAGGTGATTCCTAAACAGCTCTGATTGACGAGTCTGTTCTAGGATAACATGTGATTATATGAATAACTACAAATACAGACCATTTACAATGAAAGGGAGATTAGTATGCCTTCAGTCATGTTAGAGACATGTTAGTACATGTCTCTAACATATCAAACTACTTCCCTCAGATTCTGTTGCTCTTTCTTTCCAGGATCAAGGCCATTGAAAGTGCCACCAAAGACGACGACACCAAATGGCTGACCTACTGGGTGGTGTACGGAGTCTTCAGTGTGGCAGAGTTCTTTGCTGATATCTTCCTCTCCTGGTTCCCATTCTACTATATTGGAAAGGTAATCCACTGGAAATGTGCCGAAAGTGCATTGATGAGTTGATTAGGAGGTTTTTTCCTCCTGATTGTACTGGTTAGTTTAGTGTTAAGTCTTTAAAGTATAAAGTTGTCTGGTGAGTTTGGTTGCCATGGGGACATCCGTGTTGCATGGTGTTCAGGTTCACAAGGATTACATAACACGCCCCCTGGCAGCACTGTGTTTCATTGTTTTTAATTGGGCATAAATCCCATTCGCTTCATATTCATAAGCAGCAGAAGCCACTTTTATTAAGTGGGTTTCATAACAATTATAAAATACAAATTATAATTATAATACTCCCCACATCAGTTCAGTTTTTTGCTGATAGCCGATCCTAATGTGAGTGTGTGTGCGTGTACGCTTGTGAATGTGTGTTAGAGAGCAAGAGAGATACATGCACGGAATTCTACTTTGAAGCAACGCAGCAAAACAGAGTTACAACTTTTATATTTAAAAAAAATGTGGCTGATAATCAAACTGTGTTAGTAGAAATGAGAGTCTGGCGTGCTGTGCCAGGTAATGAATAGAAAACACTACACACACCTTCAAGTGAGGATGCCCACAGCGTTAAGAGCCCTGCAATTATATTATAAGAGCCTTTTGTCTTAGATTGCAGCATATGTAAAAATGTATATATATTAAAAAGTACATAAAACCGATCTCTTAAATTGTCTATTACAGTGTACAGGAACATTTTTATACTATGGCATCTAGTGAACAACCAGCATCTCACGGTGTGTGTGTGTGTGTGTGTACGTGTGTGTACGTGTGCGTGTGTGTTTTTTCTCAGTCCTTCTTAGCAGAGTCAACAAATTGACGTAGGAGCACTCTGCACTGTCCATAAGGAATATCTCAGTGCTGGTGACACACTCACCAGCAGCCAGTAATGCAGAAAGCCTGTGCTTGTGTTGATGTTGATGTTCAGTAAATGTGATAATCTTCACCCTCAAAGAGGAATGACAGGCATGGAGAGAGGGATGCTCCCTTAGCGCCTCACAGGCAGGTTATCTGGGAAATTACAGTTTACAGAGATTCATTGAACGCATCACAGGTAGATTAGTGGTAGACTCATTTTACAGATGTTCTTTAATGCCCCATATGCAGATAATCAGTAGAATATACAGCAAACATCAGGTGCATAGGGGTATAGGTGGTACTGAGCTGCTATGGTTTAACAAGGTTTATTTTTGTCATAGCAAAATGTGCCATTATGAGAGGTCATGGATGAATGTACTTTGTAATCATGACACATTACTAATTACTGTAGTAGCAGTAAATGATATGTATTGTTTTAGTTGTAGTCTTCAGCATTCCAAGCACTTTACAGTAATGTTTCTGCTATTCACCCAATCACGTCACGTACCTGGTATAATTCACTTGCACTGAATGATTAACTGATTCGATTTCAGTGGTCAAATGTACACAGAAACTGCAGTTTTGGCGGAGGCATCCAACAGCAGTGCGGTAATTCCAGCGCCACTGTATGGAGAGAATAATGTTTTGTATGTCATGATGACAGCTAATTTCAGTATTGAATTGTTTTGTTGAGCTATGGCAGCTATAATTTAATTCAATTCAATTTTATTTGTATATTGCCAAATAACCACATAGAATATCTCAAGGCACTTTACTTATTAAGACACAAGTTACCTGACATCACTCTTTTAATTCTACCATTTTTCCTGTTCAGAAAAAACTGTGGTGGTAAGTCAGGTGGTAAGACAGGTGTAGAATTACTTAACACTAGCGAGAGCCAGCTGCACTTAAATAAAATGCAAACAGTATGTCCCACCCAATGGGAGGCATTGGGCTTCTCATCAAAGCTCACAAGAACGAGCGCTGACTGAGAGCATGAACAGGGTGCATGTAGGCAGACAGGGCAGTTAGTGACAGACAGAGAGGCCAACCTATCTTTAGAACATAAGTCATGTTTATTTCTGCTGGGGCCACAGACACCAGCTAATCTTCTTTTCTCAGATGACTTATTGATGAAGTTTTTACGAAAACAAATTCCAGCACTTTCTTTAATGACTAGTTTAACCAATGAAGCCTATAATGTACCTGTGATGTCTGCATCCTCACACATTTTGTCTTCTTTCCCAGGGTGCCTTCTTGGTGTGGTGCATGGCTCCGACTCCTTCTAACGGATCGGTCCTGATCTATACACGTATCGTTCGACCCATTTTCCTCAAGAATGAAGCCAAGATAGACGATGTGGTGAAGAACATCAAGGAAAAGGCGTCGGATGCTGCTGACAAGTTCAAGGATGAGGGTGAGTCATTCAACACTTGCGTGTCGAGCTTACTGCAAACACAAACCGACTCATTCTGCAAAATCTCAACACGTCTGTTAGAAAATTTGAGGAATTAGGAAAGATATCGTCCTTACATGAAAGGTGAGATCAACAGTGAAGTAAACCTCAAACTGAATTATCACGATTACTATAAATTACACAGATTCCGAGATATATTATGATATGGCGCTATAACAATGAAGTTGAATTGAATTATCCGTGGCTACTTTCTAAAATATGAATATATATGTATTATTTTTGTAACTATATAAATACATATGAGATCTTTCATAGCTTTGATGTTCTCTGTACTGTTCTTCGTCTACAGAGGTGTAGAGTTTCACTGACAGCAACTTCACATTGCATGCAAATACATAAAACTCTGGATGTTCAAGAAAAAAAGTGACATCCGTGTAATTTGTCCACAGCCAAGAGAGCCACAGCTAACATCATTTTTGAGGAGAAGAAGGACTCCTAAGAAGGATGCACATGTCTGCTGTCGCCTCTGGAGCCGATTCTGTTGCAGAAGAATAGTTGCCTTGAACATGATCTTGTTCAGTCTGTAACCTTTATCTTCATCCATGCTGTATTCTGCTGCACATGTGTCACATGTATGAATGAAGGCCATCCCCCCCAGTCAGTTTACTTTGCCTCGTCAGCTGTCAGATAACTGACGCGCCTTGTGAACCAAATAAAGACAAACTTGTTGAAGTGGTTCTCAGATTTGGATTCTTTCTATTTGTTCTTGTCCATTTTAGGGGTGAAGTGAGAAATGTTCAAGTTTGTAGCCTCTTTCATTCACAGACCTTCTTGAGTTTATGTTCATTGAATTTCAACTGAATCAAATAAGCAGCCATTTATTATCATCCTCCACTTTCAAGTAGTAGTTTAAAGGTACCAGGTATTTCTAGAGTTGTATTATATATTGTTTATTGTTTGTTTTTTGTTCTTTTCCATCAACTCATATCTAAAGTGACCTATTTATTGATGAATTATGATATACATTTGTTGAAATGATTCCTATATATTGACCAGTTAATGTAACTCAAAATCAATAAATGCAATTCTTGGTAATTTACTCAAACTATGGATTAAAAATGAATCTGTAAAACCTTATAACTCTTCTTTTTGTTGTTCAACCATGCATTGGAATGCACAGGAGCTGTAATACTTGATATATCTTGTAACTTTTTCATTTAAAACTGGTTCATTTGGATTATCAGTCTTTTCTGCTTTTTACGTAGTTGTTGTAAATAGATGTGATAACAGTTGTGAAAGGGCTGTATTTATATTAAAGGTTCATTGTCTAGAATTTAGTGACATCTAGTGGTAGAGTTGGTTGTTGCAGCTGAATACCCCTCACTTTATCCTCCCTTTCCAAACATGAAAGAGAATCTGTGGTAACCTTCAGTTCTCATAAAAACTCAAATAGTGTTTAGTTTGTCCAGTCTGGGCTACTGTAAGAAAACATGGTGGCCTCCATAGGGAAGACCCTCTCCTGATATTTATTTAAAGTTTTAAAATATAAACGGCTCATTCTAGGGTAAAGATAAAAACTACTTGTTAAATTTAAATGAAACAAACGAGATAAAGCATCATTAGGATTATTTTATATTCAATTTCTGCCAATAGATCCCTTTCACCTAAAACATACACACTGAAAGAGAGACTAGGAATTTTGAATTTTAAGGAATTTTGTTACCCCATTGCTAT
This sequence comes from Pseudopleuronectes americanus, assembly GCA_038501795.1. Taxonomy (NCBI): domain Eukaryota; kingdom Metazoa; phylum Chordata; class Actinopteri; order Pleuronectiformes; family Pleuronectidae; genus Pseudopleuronectes; species Pseudopleuronectes americanus. The sequence goes on along the minus strand of CM076733.1, from coordinate 997,310 downwards.
AGCACATTAAGAAGGGGTCTCTTGTTACTTAATTAGTGTAAGAGTACCCTGACATTTGAATTGAATTAAGTGCAACCAGCACAACTAGTATTTGGGCCTTAGATGCTACAAAATAAAGGGAAGATCCCAAAGTTTCTAAAGACACCATGTCAGGATGCTATGAGTTTTGGGTGATGTGTAGGTCTGTTCTAGAGTTAAAGAATCAGCTGTTTATTTTAAGATCAGTACAGGAATCCAGCCCGATCTCTCATAGATATCAATTCATCAACACAAATTAAACAATGATAAACCTGCTTTGGTTTAGGCTACACAGAGTGTACGTACAGTTGTAATAAGAACTAGAAAATTCCTCCTGCCGAGAAATTTCGAAATGGGTGCCTTCTGCGGCCGGGTCGAAAAGAGACGCTTTTTTTATTGGAAGAGAGACAGAGACCCAAAAAGAGAGAGAGAGGAAAAGAGAGAAAATGGATCAGTTTCAGAGAGAGAGAGAGAGAGAGAGAGAGAGAGAGAGAGAGAGAGAGAGAGAGAGAGAGAGAGAGAGAGACTTGATCAGTAGGCGGCGCTATCACTAACACTGCATACACTCATAGGTCACTTCAGGTCAGGATTCTGATCATGTGACAGGATTTTGGGACAGATTGCTCAAACCTCATTTTCACACTGACCTCTAGGTGGCGCTATCACTATGAAGAATAAACACTAATATATCTGTTCAGGTAAGGAATCTGAGGAAGTGTGTGCAATTTGGGACAGATTGCTCGAACTTAATTTTCATTAATCATGTGACAGGAGTTTGGGGCCGATTGCTCAAACTTCATTTTCACACCGACCACTAGGTGATGCTATCACTATCACTTCATACACACTAATACAGGAATCTGATGAAGAGACAATCACATTGTCTTTCAAAATCATTGACAGTTGTTTATTTAAAGAGTTCAACAGTTCCCCCCTGAAAGACAAAGAAAAGAAAAATCAATGTTCAAGTCCTGCCCACATTGGGACTTCAACCCACCAACATCAGGGTCACTGTTCCTCTGCTCTACTCACTGCACCACCTATAATGTTGAAGTACCTGTGAAGTGTAAATTTAAAGATTCCACTGTCTCCTATCCCCCTTTGGCCCCCCTCCCTCTGCGTGTGTGTGTGTGTGTGTGTGTGTGTGTGTGTGTGTGTGTGTGTGTGTGTGTGTGTGTGTATATATCTATATTATAGTTTAGAGCCAAAAAAATGAGGCCGTGTGAGCAGTTTAGAAACGTAGTTCTCATTTCCTAACTCTCCTCCAAACAAAAACTTGTTACTCAAAAACTATAAGTCCTATCTGGAAAATGAACACATTGACTTTAGACATAATTGACAGTTGATTATTTAAAGAATTCAACAGTTCCCCCCTGAAAGACAAAGAAAAAATTCTATGTTTGTGTCTCACCCACACTCGGACTTGAAACCTCCACCTCTGAGTTACTGTCCCTCTGATCCTCTGCTCTACTACCCGCTGTGTTGATTTAACACCTGTGAATAGTCTAAAAATAGATCTCTCTGTCCCCTTGTCCCCCTTTGGCCCCCCTTTCCCTCTGCGTGTGTAAGTCACTGATTACGCCAGGTGTGCGACGTGACAGAGGGGAGACATCAGGTCTCAGGAGAAGGTCCCGAACAAAATGCTCTAATTCAAAATCTATAGTTCTATCCGTGAAATGAAAACACCGTGAGAATCATAAGGCTTGGACGAACAAGTACATATCTATATTATTATTTAGAACTAAAAAATGAGGCCATGCGAGCAGTTTAGAAACGTACTTCTCATTTCATAAATTCTCCTCCTAAGATTTTCATTAGTTTTAATGGAAGATAATTTTTTTTCAAACTCTAGCATCGTCATCAAACAAATAGTTGTTACTCAAAAACTATAAGTCCTATCTGGAAAATGAAAACATTTTGAGAATCACAAGAGTGTAAACTACAACCAGATATATTTTTATTCGTGAAAGCTGAGAAATGGAGCCGTGGGAGCGATTTACGTTTTATTTTTCAGTTTTAATCTTTCCAGAAAAATCTTCAGAATTAACATGGGGCTCCAATGGGAGAAGGACCCGGAAATAATTCCTTGATTATCCTAACAGGTCCGAGAGATTTGAGAGTGACATGTCTTCGAAGGAAACTTTCTCACCACCTCAAATATCTAAAAATCATGTCTGAGGACCTCCATTTGGGGATTTGAGAGCAGTTTTAGTGACGAAAAAAGGGTCTAAAAACATACGTGCATAGCTTTATAATGAAACCGGATTTCACTCGTTTCTTACAACATCTTGACACTGAGCCACACGTGTCCCCTACCAATGTGTACTGAGATGATTTAATTTCAAATCTGTTCACACCTGAACAATTCTGTTGTGTTGACGTGACTGCATCGTATCATCTCTGCAGTCTTGTCACCTGCACATCCATGCTGCTGATCCCCTTTTCTATCACATCACTAAGTTTCTACTGGATCTGGTGACTGGTGTGTTCACTGAAGTTTAATGAAACCAGTTTGAGATTTGCTTATCAAAGAACCCAAAGCGTGAAGAAAACATTTCCCAAAGTTGGGCTGGGCAATTAATCGAAAATGTATTGAAACAAACCTTACATCACTCATGTCAGTTAATACTTTCCTATGTGAGCTTTCAGGAAGTGTGGGGTTTCTGCTGCATCTCCCCCCTCCGACCTCGCTTGATGACAAGACACTGCGTAATGCCGACTGATATGTCCCATGAGGGGGTGTTATAAAAGAATCGTTCATGAATTATTATTGAGGTTTAACTTTGAAATAATTCTGGTATTGATTTGAAGTCACATCGCCCAGCCCTACCCGAAAGCTAGGCTGTCTTCATGGATTCATACCGTTGAGTCGAGATTTTGACCATCATCTGCCGCCTCAGCAGAAAAACAGGTTTATTTTCGGTCTTAAACTGTCCAGTGTTAGTGAGTCTGTGTCACTGTAGCCTCACATTTCTGTTCTTGGCTGACAGGAGAGGAATCTGACGTGGTCTCTGCTGCTGTAGATCATCCTGCTGAAGGTCAGACACGTAGTTAGTCCATGTGACAGAAAGACATGAGCAGTCTGACCCTTCTCCTCTGACCTCTCATCAACACAGAACTACTGCTCAATGGATGGTTTGTATTTTAAGCTCCATTCAGAGTTCAAACTAGAGGCTGTCCTGTGTTAATCTCAGGAGGTATTCCTTTCCAATGTCTGTGTTCTTTTCTGGCTAGAAGGCCAGCATCCCGGAGTCGCTTCTTCACTGTAGACGTTGACACTGGCGTTTTGCGGATACCATTTGAAGAAGCTGCCAGTTGAGGACCTGTGAGGCGTCTATTTCGCAAAATAGAGACTCTAATATACTTGTCTTTTTGCTGAGTTGTGCACCGGGGCGACCCACTTCTCTTTCTACTCTAGTTACAGCCCGTTTGTGCTGTTCTCTGAAGGGAAGTAGTACACACCGTTGTAGAAAATGTTCAGTTTCATCGCAATTTCTCGCATGGAATAGCCTTCATTTCTAAGAACAAGAATAGACTGGCGAGTGTCACATGAAAGTTCTCTTTTTCTGGCCAATTTGAGAGAATAATCGAGCCCTCACTCACAAAATAATCACATCACACTACAAATCCAATGATAAATCAGTGATTTTGCCTTTGCAGATATTGACTTCAGAGAAAGTTTGGCAGAATCAAAAAGTTGACACTTTTTTTTTGAAGAGTTGGTACGAGTGAGTACACTGATTGATTTTAATGGCTTCATAAACAACTATATAAAACAGTTCATAAAAATTCATGCACTTTCAGTGTAAATTCATTTTGAAATAGTGGAAATTTATGTACAACAGTGTGAACTGTAACAGTGACTTCATTCAGTTGGGTGGTTCACCACAAATATACTTGGCTGCATAGAAACATTATTATTGCCTACACAGAAGAAATGAAAACAAAATCATGTAAAAAGATTATTTAAGATCTAACAGGAGCTTCTATTGAAAGATAACCGTCTTTCTTCAGACCATGATTAGAAAAGTCAGTTCCTTCCAACTCACTGATTTCACTGAGAAAAAAAAACTAAGAATTAGAGAATAAAACTGAGTATCGTTTAAGAACTTTCCCTTTACCAAAAGTTACATTCTGAAAGCATCATCAGGAAAGAACTACTGTACATAAAGTCAAGAGTAGAACAACAAAAAGCCTGAGTTGATGGGGAAAAGTAGAGTCATAATAAATCCAAAAAGCCTGAGAAAAAAGACCACTGATTTACTATTTTACAAAAATTTACAACAGTATTACTGAAATAAAAAAAATTATACAAGTTGCTCTAAAAAAAAGAAGGAAATCCAAGTAATTTTTTACAGCTAAGATATGTTATTAAATAATTCACGCCTGGTGGAAAAAAGAAAACATACTGAGAAAAAGAGAAATGCTGTAAATGAGGTACTTCAGGTGGTGAGCCTGAGCCCAGACTGGATTCAACCTTAACATCAACTTGCAATGTGATTCATGTGACAACCTTCTTCTCACTGAGTTAACACTTAAATAAGCTCGACAATCACATTATGCATGAGAGAGGGACAGAGACAGACAAACATGGAGAACAGTCAAATACAGGATCCAGTGTCATGGGTTGGTGGGAATATGAGGCAGCACTCAGGGTCAATTGTGTCCGTTTCCAGAATTTAAAAAAGTTTATAAAAATAACAAAGAAAGTTGTGCTGTCGAACCTACACAGCAATACAGCTTTAAACTCTTAAATAGAAAAATATGCTTTGATTATTTATCTGCTACCTGGTTTGAGCACGCCCTGGCGTTCTCATCCCAGGTTTCCGAGATGAGTTGAAGCGTAGAGATGACAGTCATGCTGAACTGACTGATACACAGTGCTTCAAACTGCTTCAGGTTGGAGTCCACAGTCCTTGTAAGGCATTTGCTGAGTCTATGGCTGCTACTAGCAGACCCAGGCAGCTCCTGTTATGTCTTGCGGCTGCTCCAGATCTGCTCGGGTGTGCTCTTGTGGTCTGACGAGTAGTCCAAAGGTGAGCGGTGCCCCATGGGTGAGCGCGCATCGTAGGGCGAGCGCTGGTCTCGAGGAGAGCGGGGCCCACTGGCTGAGGCTCGCTGCTCAGTCTGCCAGTCTGAGTGGTAGCGGTATGAGGAGCGCTGGTCGGAGTGGGAATAATCCTTCATGTCCAGCCGGTGGTCCCTGCTGCTGCTGCGGAACTCCTCCAGCTTCCTGTGCTTACTGTCATTGTAGTATCTGCACAAAAACACACCATCAGCATGACAACAAGACAAAGCAGGGACAACATTTTTAGTACATCTGTACCAACTACAAGTCATTTGTTATTTGATTATATGACCTACAACCAAAGATTGTCCCATCCTTCCTGAATGTGAATAATGTCCCCTCCTGTGAGGCAAATTAAGACATTTTACAGTTACTGCTTTGCAGGCAATATTATATAACACAGCTTGTAATGGATGGCACACAGGGATAGAAGTTTAGATTATTTTCCCCTCACCAGCAAGAGACAAACTGTCTGTTAATGAACAGACAATATTAAAATGTTCTCTTTTTTTTCCCTTTTTTTTTATTTAATGTGTCTGTGCCACATTCAAAATACCTATACATTTCTTTGAAAACAATGGGTTATTATTCACAAGCGCAAACAACAGCAGCGTAAACAGATCATTTAAGATTAATTTATTACACCCCTGCAACTGTGTCCAGTGCTCTTTGCCTCAATTTCACTTCAAGTGTTCACTCTCTTTCTTTTCTCACCTAAATGGGAGTAATGAAACTGACCCGATTCCCCAACATTAATAAACAATAGTAAGAAAGTTAAATATCTCTGACGGGTCACCGAACAAACTGCATTTTCTATTAGTGTTGTGTTTTCCTGCCCAGCGACTGGAAATTAATAACTACAGCCGGTTAAATATACTCTCTCTTTGTTTGCGGTTGATGTGTTTAGTGTTCCCTGAGAAATAAATGAAGAAGCTCTCAGACAGTCTTTGTGGCTCACCTGTCCTGTCTGTCTCTGTCTCTGCTGTCTGGTCTGTAGTGGTCTCTGTGGTCTTTGCCGTTGCTGAAGGAGTACGGCCTTTTCCTTGACTCCCCTCCTGCTGTCTTTCTGTGGGACTCAGAGCTGTGTCTCTCCTTGCTGCTGCTGCTCTCGTGGTGTCGACCTGTAGCATGATGCCTTTCAGAGCTGTAGCTGTCCCTGCTGCTCTCGTCCTGGTGCGAGTTATCCTTCAGCCTTTCAATATCTGAGTATGAACACCACACATAAATCAGGACACACAGACAACTTGCCCACCATTCCTTATATAAGACAGAGGTAAACTCACTGTACCTGCATGTTTATATCCGTGCGTGTTTATACTTCTAGTGTTCTGTTCCATTGCCTGAGGGAAAAGAAACAACATAATGGATTTTGATGCAGGATGTTGTGTAGCCATCCAAATAACTGAAGCATTTACATACCTGGGCGTTTTCTTGTCTTTTTTTGATTGCATGCTTATACAGTTTATGTAGTTTCCTCGCATCGAACTCAGTGAATTTAGAAACAAATATCCACAGGTTTCTGTAAAAGACAAACATCACCACTAAGTATAAGCAACATGTAGACCCAGATGACAGTTGTATGGAGCAAATTCACATCTTCATAACTGAGGGGAGATGTGTGGGAGTTTTTCAAACTGCTGGTGTCAGGTATTAAAACTTGATTTATGATTTGGTCTCACTACACATCATGTGAGCCACTTCTACTGGTATAACCTAACCACTATCAACCAATTCTACGGACACAGTGACCCAGTTGAAATGTTGTTCACTCTTAACTTTGCTTTGTGTTTAACCATAAACTATATGTGATAGAATGATAACAGAGTGGGTACGAACTTTCTCCACTGTTTGATCAGATCAGGATTTGAATACTCCTTCAGACACTCAGTGATGTGGTCCCCGATCTTGATGAGGCACTGTCTGGTATGTTCGAGCTGCTCGCGCTCCGACAGCCCTTTCTCCGGCCTGTCCAGCTGCTTCAGGGCTGCTTTCACTGGCCGCATCCTCTCCTTACACTGCAACATCCAAACACAAGGCAACTCCAGCAACTGCAATCCACAACTTTATTAAACCGTTTACTATTTATCCCTGTCTTTTAATGTCCATTAGTCAATGTTAATCAATATGCTGATATACAAACAAAGAAAAAATCACAGTACAATATATTTTTTAAAATTCAGTAACTATAGCGATGTTTCTTCACTAGCTGTATATTTTTGATCTGAAGGTTTGATAATCAGTGGGACATACTACACTGAAGGTCCTCTGGTCGAGCTCCTCTGACTCCTCAGATATTGGCACATTCTCTCCACTTGCTGTTATATGAACTGGCACATCAGAGGCTTTCTTTGTCCGTTCTCGGGCTTCCATTTTTACTTCATTCTGATGAAAAGGATTTGAAAAAGAATTTGAGAATTGATTCCTAACCAAGTTATCATCTTTTGTCTTTTACTTATTTACATTTACCTGCCTTCAATATAGTTATCAGTTCATATAGTTAATTCATACATGACATATAGAGCTATTGTTTCACCTTTTCAGTTGTCTCCTCTTGTTTAACTGAGTCCAGAGCCTTTGTGTCCTTTTTCTCTTTTTGCTCCTTTGGCTCTTTAATGTCCCAACTTTCCTCCTTCTTTTCCTTTTTGCCCTCTTTTTTGATCTCTTTTTCTTTGACCTCCATCTCCCCTGATGAAGAAACCTCCTCCTGCTCAGGCTCCTCGTCGTCGCCATCGTCAATGTCATCGTCGTCATCGTCATCATCGTCGTCGTCGTCATCCTCATCCTTCACCACCACAACCCGGTCTGCTCGGCCCCGTCTGCTCAGTGCCTTTACTGGTGCTATCTCCTGAAAAGGTCAGAGCACATCACACATAAATAAAACTCAAAACAGAGAACAATGACAAAATAATAGTGAGTATCTAAATATACCTTTTCCTCCTTAATTTCATCCTCATCATCTGATCTCTTGTCTGATGGGGGATCTGAGGATGGACTCTTAATCACCTCTTCTGTCTTTGTCGGCTTCAGAGTTTTACTTTTTTTGCTTCTTGGTTTCCTCTTCCGTGAATTGGCCTACATTCAAACAAAATGGAGGGTATACATATTAATCTATATATATATATATATAACTAGGAATATGGCTCATATAAGCATTTACAAATATCTATTACCAAATTGCTTTCGAGAGTGACCTGGCCAAGACTGGATAAACATTATAACTACAATTAGAACAAAAAATACAAAAAATACATACCTATATATATACAAATAACTACATAATCTATATATCCATATACACATAAATATCCATATACAGACAAATACATATACCCCATATATATGCAAAGTCAGATAAAGATGCTATAAAAATGTGTAGCGCTCATGACGTTATACAGTCGTACCTATCCATACCGTCATGTTGTGTTTACGTTGGAACAGCAAACTGCCTCCCAGTTAGGGGTGCAACGATGAATCGGCATAGTCAACAAAAATAGTCGCAGACGAATTGAATCATCGACGATTCGTTGGTTACGTCATTCATGCATGTGTTTTTCGTGCTGTGCAGCGGAACTAAACGTTGTTTTTAGAGCTGTGAAAAATTATTAAATTACAGGTATAATTCGTAATTTTTTGTAACGCATTTAACGCATGCGCAGAAGGACCTTCCAATTTACCCACATTTCTGCCCAATCTGCACTAGTCACCGCTCTAATGCAGTCACACGGCAGCTGCTATTCAAACAAACAAACATCACCTTCTGGATGGGAAGATCGTGCTCCAAAAAAAACAAAGATGGAACATTCAATAAAACCAAGGTCATATGCACACTCTGCGGGAAGACATTATTGTTTCACCATAGCAAAGCCGCTTAAAGTACCAACTTAATGGGAAGCATGCGTTGGTCGGCGAGGGGCGTTCAAGTGGAATCCGCCAAACCAGACTCACTCGCAGGAAACATTGTGCAAAAGAAGTGGTCAGCTTTACTGTCAGAGAATGTAAACAAGTTAGTTTGCCTCACCAACTGGCTGAAGGAAGACTAGCTAAGAGGGCCTTTAGAGGCATTAGATTGTGCCATGGTGTGGTTAATGGTTGTTTGATCAATACTGATCTTCATGGAAGCATGACACGAGCATTTGAAGAGGAGGCACGTTTGACATCTTAACGTAGACGATGCAGACTATATATAGCTTGCTATATAAACCTATATACCTGTGCGCAGGATTCTAGAATCCATTACAAAAATATGGCTTAAACTTTTTTTTGACGAGTTTAAAAGGGTTATGCTGCCTGACGAACGTATTTTTAATCACAATTATGCAGTCCAAAGAAGACTGTAGTTTTGTGTGCTGATGTTTTTATTGCTGATACTTGCCCTGTCCTTTTGTTAACAGAAAAATTAGATTTTTGGGTTTTAGACAAAAAATATATTTTTCTTAGTTGTTGTATCAATAGTACCCTTATATGCAGCAAAGTTTATAAAATATATTTTTTAAGAAGTATCTATCTATTTTGTCCTTATTTTCAGTCATCACATGTCACACATACACACACTTAGAACTGAGTCAGAACAAACGTTTGTCGTGTTAACAATGGAATAACAATTAATCCACATTTGCTTACTATATTTTGCAATTTTTCAGGTGTGCATACACGACTACAGGATATTAACTTATATTTAAGAAACATGAAATTATCATTGTTCTTGGCCACAAAATCCATATGGTGCATTCCTAGTAGAATATGTTTGGGAGTAAATGATATAACATCATTAAAGTTTTTCAACTTGAATAATTCTTTCATCAACATCCGATGTGATTTTAATTGTCCCCTAAATAATTTCTGAGCAGTGTGTATGTAGGTTTTTATGTGTGTTATATGGCTGTTTTAGTTGGATCTCTGTACACTCTTTACATGTGTATGTAGAAAGATATCATATTTTGTAGGCATATGAGAATGCTACTTGGCAGCAGCAAACAGAGTATAGTGATGAAAATAATGATATCTCAGTTAGTGATGCAGAGGCACTGTAGCACTTACTGTCCCTGCTTGTTTCTGTGCTTCTTTTTTGGCCAGGTCCTTGCTCAGTAACTTGATGAGGTAGTCAGCTCGGGTCTGTAGTTGTTTGGCCTGTGGCTTCTTGTCTGGGTCGTCTGGGAGGAGCTGATCAACAGTAGACAGTTAAGATTGTTGTAAGAGGTTTATGAAAGAGCCAATTTGTAAATGTGTATATATTTTAAAATGTATAAAAGATTTGAGATCCAATATTTGAGTTGGCTGTAGAAAAGCAAAGAAATTTCAATTATAGTCACTTCTCCTGAATGACTCCACACAAACGCATTACACAATGCAGCTTGCACTTTCGTCTTTACTGACTTTGGAAAGAAGGGCAAACTCACCTTGTGTGTGAGATTGAGATCCGGGTCCATCTTGATCATCTCCCAGCTGCCGTAACCATACTCATAAATTCCTATGAGCAGGCTGGAGTCATCCTCCTTCCCCCACTCAATGTCAAAGTGCGCTGCCTTCGAGTGGCATGGAATCATATACCTATTCAAAAGACAGACAATTACAATCCAGACATACAAAAACTCCTGCTTTTCTTCTTCAGCTCAGACATATTGTCAGGATGTCTGACGTAAATGTATTTTTAAGCTTATTCCACAGCTTCTCTGTTGGGTTATGGTCTGAAATCTGCTTCAACAGTTGAATTTTATTAGTTTGAAGTTGTTCTGTTGTAGATTTACCTATGTTTAAGGTCATTGTTCTGCTGAATCAGCAATTTCTACTGATCATCGGCTGGTGAACAGGTTGTGTGTGGGGAGTGACAAAGATTAGCAGACACACACACTAATCCTACAGGAATACTTGCCTAACACAGTACATAAATAAAAGCTCATTAATTAAAAAAATCCCATCCAGCTTGCTGAGCTGGTAACATAATCATGTCAAATAATATCAGACTGAATATGGGACAATATATTTTCCAACAAAATCAATAATACTGAGAAGCCCGCCATAATATTTTCAATAATGCACCAAGTGAAGTGTATCCTTGCACAGTTTACAGCTTGAGTTCTCAGAAATATTGGTATAACAACACAATGATTTGTGCTATTATTTGAAAAGATTGTGTTAGTTTTAGGGCTGTGAAATGATTAAAAATTTTAATCAAATTAATTACAGGTTTCTATGGATTAATCAGGATTAATCACATTACCAATTTTCTCTGTAGATTTTGTGAGAACAAAAAAGATTTATGACAACAGACAGATATATACATTTAACATGTTTTCTTTTTTTATTCATAAATAAACAAATCAATGGTGCTGCAACTCAGCAGTTCTTTTGCAGTTCTCTTTGCTATTCCATATGGAACATTCATCCTAAACAGAATTTGGGCTTCTTAGCCATTGTATGGGTTAATAAAACTTTTTAAATCAAACAGAAATTATTTAGGCTTCTTAGCCATTGTTTTTATAGTATGGTTAAACATTTTTCTATTTTTTGTCAAACAACCATTCACCACACCATGGCACAATGTAATGCCTCTAAAGACCCTCTTAGCTAGTCTTCCTTCAGCCAGTTGGTGAGGCAAACCAACTTCACTTTCTCTGACAGTAAAGCTGACCGCTTCTTTTGCACAATGTGTCCTGTGAGTGAAGCTGGTTTGGCGGATTCCCCTTGAACGCCCCTCGCGGACCAACTCATGCTCCGTGTTGCGGTGGAACTTTAAGCGGCTTTGCTCCGGTGAAACAATAACGTCTTCCCGCAGAGTGTGCATATCACCTTGGTTTTATTGAATGTTCCATCTTTGTTTTTTTTGGAGCATGATCTTCCCAGAAGATGATGTGTGTTTGTTTGAATAGCAGCGGCCGTCTGAGTGACTGCATTAGAGCGGTGACTAGTGCAGATTGGGCGGAAATGTGGGTAAATTGGAAGGTCCTTCTGCGCATTCGTTAAAAAAAATGAACGAATTAATCCTGTAATTTAATCATAACGCGTTATTTTTCACAGCTGTAATATAAATATGTTTGATATATTTAACGATTTGAGATTGGAAGGGAGCCGACTCAATCAGAGGCACCGAGATTATTAACCCTAAGTGCTTAATATAAGATAATCTGCACTGAGTAACCCTCTGCGCTTAATATAAGATAATCTGCACTGAGTGAACTCCAGAAGGGTAAAATTATGTCTAAAATCAGCTTGATTATCCTCTAGTGTGGGGAAGCCTTGACAAATCATGCTGTGTGATTGGAGCCTTACTTCTTTCTCTCCTCTGGGTCAGCAGGAATGGCCTTGTGGAGTGGAGCCAGCTCTTCCTCGTGGGAGATAACCAGCTTGGCATTCACCTGGACACCAGAGATCCTGAATGTTGGGCCTTTTACTTTCCCTCTTCTGCCTCCTGATGATCAAACAGGAAAAATAAAGTTTCATTAAGTTTCATGCTTTTATCGCTGTTGAATCCTGTATGAAAAAAAACAAAAACATTTTGGGACTGGACCACTACTGTGCAAAATACAACGTGTAATGTAACCCTCTCTGTGTTCACCTAATTTGAGCTGTGCAAGTTCTGAAAAGCCAGGGTCACTCGCCATGTGGTATATTCTGTACACATCAACCCCAACCTGTATGCTGTTTCAACTGGGAGCCAAGCAGAAATGAATTCAGGGGCTTCCTATAATAATAACTTGTGTGCGACCATTTCCTGTTCCGCAAAATTTTTTCAGTTTTACTTTAAGTAATTTATCTTGCCAAAGGGCTGCAACATATTTAATCTTTGCAAATCTGCACCTGGTACCATTCAGTGTATTCATTTGATCATAACATATGATGTGCACTGGTGTAACTGCAGGCATGGCTGTTTAGCAGGTGTTGGCTAATTTAGCAATGAAATCTTTGAACTTTTGGACTGATGGACTCCTCGGATGTGTTGGGCTACCTGAGTTCTTGTCTGGTCCACAGGGATTTTCACGCAGTGTTCTCACACAGCCATTGTGAACAGTCTCTGCCAATCGTTTCAGGTCATGTTCAGACTTATCTACAAGTTCAGCATCACGAGCAATAGCATCCAACCTTAGTGAAGAAGACACATGTTGAGTATACTGTTGTTGTTGATGTTATAAAGAAAATAGTAAATCTCATGTTGCTTACCTTTCCAGTGGTCCCCCAAACTTTTTGTAACTCTTAACAAACCTGTAAATATTTCACAAAGATATTAACAACAACATTCAGAGAATATAAACAGTAATAGTGAGAGATCTGTTACTAATATAATCACCTCCTGATCTCAGCATCATTGAAACCCTTGATATTTTCTCGTGGGATGGTCCTGGGCCGCCCCCTTTTCTTTGGCCTCTTTCGGTCTGAGGGGGAGTCACTGTCGGACCCAGAGTATCTCCTGTTCCTACTCTGCCGGCCCTCAACAGCGTTAAAGCTTGACTGTTCACAAAAAGGAAAAAGACAAAATCACCTGGGGGTTCATTGAGAACTAAAACCTGCAATACCACTTATCATTTCAAAATACCACTATCAGTTTCATCTCAAAATGAAAAGAATGAATATTGAGTCCTAATTATATTAAGCATGACTGCTTATGTACCTGTTTGGCACAATTCCTCATACGTGGCAGCAAGTAGATTTCTTCCAGCTCCTTCTGTCTCTCCTCTTCCTCCATCCTCCTTCTCTGCATCTCAGGAATAATGTCATCCCAACTCCGGTGACTACGCTCAGAGTCAATCTCCATTTCCTCATCATCCATCATGGAGAAGTTGGCTACCTGCACAGGTCAAATCCACAAATAACTGTTAATGTTAATTTGCTGAGGAGCAGAGTCTAACGGTTATGGGGTATTGTTTAATCAGATCCTGAAACAAGAAGCATTTTAACCTTGAACTGAGACAGAAGCTCTTCTCCCACTGTAGAGGGTCCAGGGTCATTCTCCCTGGTCTCAGCTCTTTTGAGGATCTCATCAATGTCCATTTCCTACAGAGCAGAACAGGACGTCACATGACACATTTTATTTCAGAAAAGGTGTTTTTATGTACAAAAAATTGAGTATAAAATTACAGACCTGGGGTTCCTGCTCTTCTCCCTCTAGCTCCTTGAAAAGCTCCTCTGCACCAAACTTCAGGATGGCAGAAAGCTCCTCCTTATTGAAAGGTGCTGAACTGTATGCAATAAAACAAACTCAAGTGAGATAACAATGACGTGTGGCAGGGATTTTTAGCGGAATACAAAGACCATAGATGAAGTAGCTTTTATGGTGAAAAAGAAAAGCCACATTCGCCTTAGCAAGCCCGTCAATACCGAAGTGGTCGACAAGCAAAATACTTTAAGATCATAAGGGACATGGACACAAAGGAGGGAAGTTGAAGTTGCAGTGTGTAGAATCTAGACAGAGTGGTGGAGTACCCCTAACCTCACCCTCCCCTTAAAAACATGAGAGAGAACTTGTGGTAACCTTCAGTTTTCATAAAAACTGAAAGGCTGTTTAGTTTGTCCAGTCTGGGCTACTACAAGAAACATGGCAGCCTCCATAGAAAGGATTATCACCATGATTATTTTATATCTGTCAATAGATCCCTTTCACATAAAACTTACACACTGAACCTTCAATCAAGAAGCAGAATGTGGAACATATTGCTTGCCTGGAGGGAGCAGAACCAGTATGGAGAACGGTTTTCCCTGTAGTATCCATCCTCTGAATGACAAGGTGGTCCAGCACCATTTTCTTCTTCGCTCTCTCAATGATGTCCTCCTCCACTGAGCTTTTAGTCACCAGACGGTAGATATTTACCTGCAAGTCCGCAAGCAATCAGTAAAATATACAGTACAAAGTCTGCATCACTAGATCAGCATAAAAATAACTTCTGGTACAGCATTTGGAAAAGGTAGATTGATATCTACTGATGACCTGAGTGGGCGAGAACAGAAAGTACATTTTGTTTGACAATTAAAAGCATTTCACTACCTCAAGCCCAAGTCATTTCATAGAAGATTTCTTCAATTGGTACAGTCTGGCTAGGAGATGACTCTAGAGTTGGTGAACAGATAGCAACTTAATACCATCTCTAGTCTCTGGATTTGATCCTTTTGAGTGTGAAACAACTGTTAACGTACATTTCCTGGTTTCCTGGTCCTGGCGGTACTGGAAACAATTTCAGCTTTCAAAACCACCACCAGTGAGGGCGTCGCTTTTATAAAAAAATTGGACTTGAAACACTTCCATCTTAACAACTAAACATTGACATGTCATCTTACTGACTGCCAACTCCAGGATGCATATACAGTGCTGTGAAAAAGTATTTGCCCCCTTCCTGGTTTCCTATGTTTTTGCATTTTTGTCCCACTTAAATGTTTCAGATCATTAAACAAATTTGTATATAAGACAAAGATAACCCGAATTAATATAAAATGCAGTTTTTAAATGATGATTTCATTTATTAAGGAAAAAAAAGCTATCCAAACCTGCCTGGTCCTTTGTGAAAAAGTAATTGCCCCCTAAACCTAAAAACTGGTTTGCTACTAGGGCTGCCACTAACGACTATTTTTCTATCGAATAATCTCTCGACTACTTTACCTATGCGTCGATTAGTCTAAACGACTCATTTTCCGCCCAAAAAATCTAATTGACAATTTCATTTCATTTCCAAAGCGCCGCGCTACAGCGCGCAGCGCCGAGGAAAGCCCGTCGCCTCCTATCCACCCCTGTCAAACCTGTGTGCGGTTCACATGGGCTGCTATGAGCCTCGCGCCCTGCACCGATGGTTTCGGCGTCGAGTCTGTCTAGTTCGCTTAATAATGTGCGTGAGACAGACTGTGTACTGATGTTGACATCTTTATTCGGGTCCTCACTTCCGTGTCTGACCCCGCCCCCCACATTCATTGCCTCCTCCTATTGGTCCACAACCTACCAACATAGGGGCTTACTATTAGCTAAACCTACATGTCAATCAACTGTTGTGAACAACATTGAATGATACCACAAGTTTTTTTTTCGCTCGCCGCAAGCATATAGCGCGATACGGGGGGGGGGTTACATACAGCAAGAAGCGGAGAAAGCTGAATCGTTGGCTGACGGCGCTGAGAAATGCGCGTCCCGTGTGAACAGCTGGGCGCCTGCCCACGCTGCTCACACGGTGTTGAGAGCGAGAGAGACGGAACGTGCTGGAGGAAGAGTGTGTGTGATGCAGAGAGATCTGTCATTGCTAGAGCGCTTCGGCGCTGTGTGATTCAGCGCTGCGCGGTGCAGCGCTTTGGCGTCCGGTGTAAACCCGGCGTATAGTGATTTCGAAGAAGAACAATTGTTATAATGAATTGAAATGAAAGATAGAAATCCAAAAAGTAAATTCAAAATTTGTTTGGGTCCGAGGCGTCGGCTTAAAATATTGACGTCGACGCTGTCATCGATGACGTCGACCAATCGCGGCAGCCCTATTTGCTACCCTTGTTAGCAACAACTGCAATCAAGCATTTGCGATAACTGTCAATGAGTCTTTCACATTGCTGTGGAGGAATTTTGCCACATTGTAGGGTTTTTTAATATAAGCGGCTTGTTTAGGGTCATGCCACAGCATCTCAATCGGATTTAAGTCCGGACTTTGACTAGGCCACTCCAAAACCTTAATTTTTTTAAGCCATTCAGAGGTGGACATGCTGGTGTGTTTCGGATCATTGTCTTGCTGCATAACCCAAGTGCGCTTGAGCTTGAGGTCACAAACTGATGGCCGGACATTCTCCTTCAGGATTTTCTTTTAGAGAGCAGAATTCCTTGTTCTATCAATTATGGCAAGTCATCCAGGTCCTGAAGCTCCAAATCAGCCCCAGACCATCACACTACCACCACCATGTTTGACTTTTGTTTTACGCCAGACGTAACAGGACCCAACCCTTCCAAAAAGTTCAACTTTTTTTGATCAGTCCACAGAATATTTGCCCAAAAGTCTTGGGGATCAACAATAAGTTTTTTGGCAAACGTGGGATGAGCCGTTAGGCCGCTGTATGCTTCTCCGAGTCCGTTAAGGACGGACTGACGGACGGATCGGACGGACACGTATGATTTATAGTTCTCCGTGCTGAAAACAATTGGGCGCCAGAACAATAGGGGGCGCAATGGAGGACGAGCTTAGAGAAGCCGACCTCATGAGTTCTCAGAAGAAGTCCACGTGCATTGTTTACTTGCTCCCGGCTGTTCACACACACAGTGTACGATGGTAACTAAATAAAATAAAGTGACACCCAGCGGGTCATAATGTTTATGTTATCGTGTCTTAGCGCAGCGGTTCCCCGGTCTTGTTTCTGAACTGCGTTGCTAATTCTACAGCTTGAAGCTACACGGAGGCAGCTAGCTTTCCCCCCAGCTTCCACACACAGTCAGCAGGGACTCCCGATACTAACTACCACCAAGTGTTTGCTTCTGACCTGACGGTGTTTAAGAAACAGTGTCATGACAGCCGTGGAATTAAAGTCAGCGGGTTTTTGCACAGTAACCACCGCAGTTAGCATGGTGGCTAGCGCCTGTTATGATAGGACTTTATAACCGTATGTGACCGTACACACATGCCTTTAGTGCTCTAACCAGCCACCGTCAGCCGGACAACTCCACTGGCTTAACATACTTGTCACATTAATCATAGAGTCGTAGTTGTGTTTGGGTTTATTGTGCTATAGGGAATGAAACAGGAAGTTTGAGGTCCGGAAATGTCGTTAGCGGACCAATCACAGCCAAGGGCTATCTGTAGGCTCTCCGCCATGCCGACGTGTAGTAGTAAATCAGAGGTGCACGAAAAGCTCTCCGAGGCGTTCGGAGTGGGCGTTTCTCTGTCCGTGTCCGTCCGTCTCCGTCAAAACGGAGTAAAAACGTAGAAGCATACAGCGGCCTTTAGTGTACTTTTTGGTCAGCAGTGGCTTTTGCCTTGGAACCCTCCAATGGATCCCATTTTTGCCCAGTCTCTTTCTTATTGTTGAATCACGAACACTAACCGTAACGGAGGCAAGTGAGGTCTGCAGTTCTTTATATGTTGTTCTTTGGTCTTTTATGACCTCCTGAAAGAGTAGCGATGTGCTCTTGGAGTTATTTTAGTAGACACTCCTTGGAAGGTTCACCACTGTTCCAAGTCTTCTCCATATGTGGATAATGGCTCTCACTGTGGTTCACTGAAGTCCCAAATCCTTAGAAATGGCTTCGTAACCCTTTCCAGACTGATACATGTCAATTACTTTGTGCCTCATCAATTCTGGAATTTCTTTTAGATCGAGGCATGATGTGTTGCTTTTTGAGATCTTTTGGCATACTTCCCTTTGTCAGACAGGTTCTGTTTAAGTGATTTCTTTATTCAACAGGTCTGGCAGTAAACAGGCATGGGTGTGGCAAGTGAATTTGAATTCAGCTTTCCAAAAAATTTTGTTAATCACAATTCATTCATGATTTATCATGGGGGGCAATTACTTTTTCACATGGGGTCAGATAGGTTTGGATAGCTTTTTTCCCTAAATAAATGAAATAATCTTTTCAAAACTGCATTTTATATTTAATCGGGTTATCTTTTTCTGATATACAAATTTGTTTAATGATCTGAAACAATTAAGTGTGACAAATATGCAAAAACATAAGAAACCAGGAAGGGGGCAAATACTTTTTCACAGCACTGTATGTGGCAGCTGTGTACCTGTGGAAAACCACATTACAACAAACAAAGAACATGAGATGGAGAGGTTAATGGCACATGCTCCCTACCTGTCTTTTCTGTCCGATTCTGTGGGCTCTGGCCTGGGCCTGCAGATCATTTTGAGGGTTCCAGTCCGAGTCAAATATGACTACTGTGTCAGCCGATGCCAGGTTTATACCCAGACCTCCGGCACGCGTTGATAACAAGAAGCAGAAGTCCTAGGCACACAAGTAGAGGTTGACTATAAAGTCCTGGTATATTCAAATGAATACCAAACTACATTTACTGTTAGCTACATCACAGAACTTACCTCTGAGCCCTCAGCATTAAAGTGGTCCAACGCCTGCTTTCTCATCTCTCCTTTGATGGAGCCATCTAATCTCTACACAAATAGACATTTCAAATTCAGAAATTTATAACAGGCATACAGTAGCATCAGAAAGTATTCAGACCCCTTCACCTTTCCAAAGTTTGTGCGGTTCATTTAATTGGGTTGAGTGCTACTGACATGGTCCTCCTTCCATTAGGTTCTTAGTCACCGCCCTCTTTTTAGACAAACCGACAATTCTAGGAAGAAATCTGGTGCTTGAAATGTCTTCCATTTTTTTATTACAGAGGTTGCTGTGCTCATTGGAACATTAAAATCTTACTACTACAATATTACTCTGCAGGCAGGAAAAGGTCTGCAGTAGATCAATAAGTCACTCTAACTGTTCATGTTACCGCAACAGTTCTCCCCAGGAAGGCAGACCTGCTAATGCTGTGTTTCAGGTACACCTAATAGCGTATTGTGTGTTTGTTCACAGGTCAGTCTATCAGTATTGTTGCTGACCATGTTAAATTACATTACATGTCATTTAGCTGACGCTTTTGTCCAAAGCGACTTACATTTTTAGTACACTCAACATATATGAGGGGCCATTGTAGGGGTTCAGGATCTTGCTAAGGACACTTCGACATGCAGATGGGGAAGAGTGGGATTTTAACCGGCAACCTTCTTGTTGGAGAACACCCACTCAACCCCCCTAGGCCACGCCGATCCATTAAGTAAATGTTCATTACTTAATGGCCACAGTCTAACTTCTCCTAATGGCTACATCCAGCAGAATAATGCTGCAAGCTATAAAAGTCGTAAAACAATTAGGCAATAGTCCAACCAATTTCAATTAGGTCAGACAAGAACATATCGACCAACCAATTGGCCTGGTGAATGGGAGACATTTCCAACATCTCCTGGAATCTATCCCACTGTGCCTGTCTTGAGCACAAAGGGTGGAGCAGCAGTATTGGTGTGGTGTTCTGGATAAAGTTCTTGGTGAGGGTATGTACAGTGGGTGATGGCCATGTGAGAACAGTGTATAGCTACCTGAAAGAGGAACTGTCGGCTCCTCAGGTAGTCAGCAAGGATATCCAACATCCGTACCATCTGGGAGAAAATGAGAACTCTGTGGCCTCGCTCCTTCAAACGCACCAGAAGTTTGTCTAACAGAACCAGCTTGCCACTGCTGCGGATTAAATGCTGTTGGAAGAAGAGAGTGGCTTACTGTTATTGGTCAAGCCTCCTCAAGTAATGTCAGGAAATACATTAATATATGCGCTGAACTCTGTTCATTTAATTTTTTGCATTCAGTCATACTAATCAGTCATACTAATGTAGAAACAGTAATACTGTTTCTACAGCAGAGTGGATGCAGATGGACCTTACATGACTAATTTTGAGGAGTTTGATCAATTAAGGCAAAATGTAATACATATTTAATTGATTCACATTAATACTGATAGGGTCATCATCACCAAACAAAGCCTAAGACTGGGGAGGAGGAAGTGGCAATGCTGGTCAAATGGCAGAATGGCAGGTTTGATACCATTCACCTGGATGGGATTCATCCATTGAACATCATTAGATTATGTGTTTGTTTTGTAACCAAATTGATTCAGTGTCTCCTTTGCTTGAAAATCATCCATCATCAACTTCATATGAACATCAATTTCACAGTTTTAAAACTGATTCTGGTTTTCACTCATATCCCTCTAAACATGATGATGCTTATATTATCTAGGATCACAAAACAAGGATTTTATGTTTACAAGTAGAAGATGAGTCATATTTCTTTTTGAAAGGCAAAACTTGTTAGCAGTAATAGAAACCCGGTCATTAAAAGATATTAACACAAAATAAACAGACCTGCAAGGCTTCAGCTCTATTGAGGAACTCGTTGTCCTCTGGAGGCTTGATCAGGTAACAGTGGTTACAACACTTCTTGAGCTCCATCATGACGTTTAGGAAACCTGATGTGCTGCCTTTGGTACCTTTACTCAGAGCCTTGTAGTTCCTGGTCAGGATCCATCTGATCACAAACAGAAAACATGATAGCAAAAATGTAATATACACACACACAAACACAGGTATATATATATTAGGGATGGGCGATATGGAATTTTTTAGCAATATCATTTTAGCTATTTAAATCAAATCAGTGCCATTGTTGCGTTAAAATCTTCTGGAAGAATGTATATCTGCAGGAGTGTGTGTGTGCTAGTCTCTGCCCCTCTTTCCACATAAACTTATAATCACATGTAGGGCAGCTCGAATAATCGAAATTTAATCGTGATTTTGATTATGGGGTCAAACGATCCCCAAACTGCTATAATCGAGTTGAAACAGTTATTTGCCAGCAGAACCACACAATGTAGCGGCCGCCCCGCGTCCATTCTCTAGCGCACTGACGCCTGGCTGTTCGCACCGGACCCGCGATTCTCTGCTAGTTGTTGTTTGTAACCCGTTCAATGTCGGGGTTCGGGGATAAATGATGATGGTCCTCATAGCACCCCACCCCTCTCTTTCTCTCTCTGTCTGTGTGCTTGTAGTGGGGGGGCAGATGGGGACATTTACCGGAACAGGAAGTGACTGGTGCTTCCGGTTGTGGTAATTTAAAGAATAAAGCAAAGACTTCAGGATAAGGACACATATTAATAATCGTTTGAATAATCGTGATTTCGATATTGTCCAAAATAATCGTGATTATGATTTTTTTCCATAATCAAGCAGCCCTAATCACATGTATTTAGTTATTAATCAATTACCACTTAACCCTGATGTCCCGACTGTGCACGTCACGTTTCATCTCGTGTCGTGCAGCAGGTTTACTCTTTTTAATGATAGAATAGTTGGGGTAGTGTTCACAAATCATCCCTGCTTCAAAAACTCAGGATACTCAATTACTCCAATCAAACCTGCAATGGTGCAATAAGGCTGAATCTGCTTCGACTTGGGTTTCCTAGTTCACAATTTATCTTGTGACCAGCAACACAAACGTGCCACAGACACTTGGGCGAAACAGTCTAAACATGAACCAGCCTCAGTAGATATCCATGTCTTAATGTTTATGTAAGGTTTGCTAGCCTGGCAAGCTGGTGTGAGATTAAAGTTGAATGGCGATACCTGTTACATAACACCAGGCTTGCATTGAAAAAAGGTAGTTTCCAGCTCTTACTTGTAATACTGTTTCTGAATGGCGCTCATCTCCACTCGGAGGATCTGCTCCACTTTGGCCGGAAGAGATTTCTCCACATCCTTCTTGACTCTGCGCAATAGAAAAGGCTCCAGTTCTTTGTGCAGACTGGTGTAGCCTGAATCCCTGCCTTTACCATGGTCCTCCTCAAATATCTCCCAAGAATGAAACCTTAAAAACATGAGAAAAACATGGTGACGTTGTAGCGATACGGTCAACTCAAGTTAAAATGACTCATTAATTCCTCCTTAGATGCAGAACATGCAAACAACGTATCGTCTTACTTTGTACAAAGCATCTCAGGTTTGTTTGTATGATACAGTGTTTAATATTCCTACACTACCATTTATCATGATTGTTTTTAATGAAGCTCACCTACTGGATAAAGACAGTAACAAAACAAAACTTTTCGTATTGCACATGTCTGAGTTTCTCCATGTCTTTTATTTGTATAACCAAGGCCTTTAAAAGTTTACCGTAATAAGAGTATGGCGGGTAACCAAAGGCTAGATAGATAATGGGAAACACTGGGAAAGACATCACTTCTTGCTTTGATGAATATCAGAATGTACGGAGCATGGTTATTATACTTCAAATACAAAAACTAAGTTAGTCTTCGAGTGTATCAACTGATGTGGCATACTTCTCAGGCATAATGAAGTGCAGGAGGGACCAGAGCTCTTTCAGCGAGTTCTGCAGCGGTGTTCCCGTGATCAGAAGCCTGTGATTGGACTTGAAGTCCATCATGGTCTTATAGAGGAGGGAATCGTCGTTCTTCAGTCGGTGCGCCTCATCCACACCAATGAATGCCCAGTTAACAGCGCCCAAAAATGACTGAAGACACATATACAGTTATGTTACATGTTAACATTGTACTGTACATCTTTTGAACAGAAGAACTTTAATCATTGCTGACCTTATCTTTAAGAAGAATCTCATATGTTGTGAGAAGGATGTTCAATTTCAGTCTCTTGGTTTGGACATGCATCCACTCATGTGTCCTGATCTATAAAATAAAAAAAAGATTGAAAAAAAAACATCCAAAATGTTAAGACACTCATTAACATACTGCAATCATGATGCTTGCAACGTCAACTGAAGGGAGGAGGGAATGTGAAATTGAACCAATACAGTACAATAATTCCCCTGGTATGACCTTGTGCCGAGACATTCACCTATAATGTGTGTTAAACAGGTGCCTGAATCATCATACCATGGTCCTGCTGCTGATGTCTCCCAGGTACACCACAATATTCATCTTAGGCGCCCAAAGCTGGACTTCTCTCTGCCAGGAGACGAGCGTAGAGAGAGGAACAACGAGCAGGAAAGGTCCATATAGTTGGTGATCATTGAACATATAGTTGAGGAAGCTGATGGTCTGGATGGTCTTCCCTAAACCCATCTCATCTGCAAGGATACAACTGTTGCCTCTACCAATGATGACAAAGCAGAAGAGAGAAATAGCAAAGTTCAGATTGGATATCTGCAACACATCTGAGTTATGAAACATTCAGCATTTGACCATGGGGTATATTCCATTCATATATTAGCTGTAGTGTAATTTGATGTAAAACTTCGGATAGTGTTCATTTTTTATGTGGGACAATCAAGCACAACCCCTACATTTAAAGACTTGCTCCAAATGTACTGTTGCTATTTCCTTTGTGAATTACTGGTGGCAGAAAAGTTATTATTAAGTATTGGCTTAAGCCAAAGAACAGATGTGGACTATTGGTGGACCTGTGTGGTCTTTTAAATGGCACAGGGTAATGTGTAGAAAGCAGGGCTGATATACATCTCCGACATTATGCGGTCCTTTTGAATGAATTGATAATTAAAAAAAAGAATTATACTTCTATTAAAAAAAAATTGATACAATTTATTAAATTACATTTGAAAATTAAAAGTGCCTAAATGGATTATAAACTCGGTACTGTGCTAATTTACATTTTATATTTAAATGTCCACAAGTGATCAAAATAACCAAACTCAATAAAAAAAAACATACTTTGATGTGTGCAAACATTTTTGGATCATCGGCCTAGTAACCACAGACATTGGACACATTCTACAAGTGCACTAATAAATATCTCGGTGACCACTTTACAACGAGATGAGAGCTTGTTTGTTTCACTTTTGGACAATGCAATTATAGAATTTAGGTAATGCTTAAATCGTACTTGCACCAGGAGTGGGCCATCCAGTTTAAACTATCCAGCTGGTAGTCTCGGAGCTCCAGTCCATCACCTCCTATGTAAGCTGGCTGCTTCTTTAAGGCTACAAACCTGGGTCTCTGTTTAAGTACCTACAGGGAGAAAAATATGCTCGTCAGTCACAGATTACACCAAGCTGAACTAAAAGAACTCTACTAATTAACGAAGGAGCAACACATTATCAACTCAGCCACCACCAGTAGAGACTTGGCAATACATTACCTTGCAGTCTCTGAATGGAATGCTCTTGGACTGATTTCTGGTCATATAGTCATCGATGCATTTCTGGAACTTCTTGGAAATCAGGGCGCCGTCTTCCCAACTACACTCCGAGTATGGTAACCCCTGCCACTTGCACAGGTAGTCTGGATAACCAGCCACTGACTTCTGGTTTGAATGACCTGCTCGAAGGAATTTAGAGACATATTTAGTAACTCAAATCCAGTGTCATCAAATATAAAACTGAGCAATACACAGCACAAAGCACACCTATGATTCTTTCCACTATTTGATACTGAGAGTGCAGGTCATCAATCAATTCTTCCTGACAGTTGAAGTATTCTATATCCTCTGGTGAAGCCGCCTTTAACCTGGGAAGACAGAAAGAAGAACAATTAGAAAGAAAGAAAAACACTGTATTCAGTTTTATAAAAATTCTTTCAGTTAGTACAAAATAAAGGTTAGCATTTCAAAAACTCTGGTTGCAACACAACACAATACGAATGCAATGGTTCAATCGAAATGAATGAGTCATCTTTTGTTAAGAGCATAAATGTGACAAAAATGTTTACACACTGTTACTCATTGTTTTTGTATGTTTAGGTTCAAATGAACAGTTAGGATAAAGATAGAGTTGATAACATGGGGGTTGTTTGTATTTTTTATATTTTATTTGTGTGTGTATAAGGATAATAATGCTTATATTTATACATTTCCTTAGTGAGGATATGGCCACTGTCTTGACCAGGGAGGATGGCCACCGTTTATGTGGTTGTTGTCATCCTATTTGTCCAGGTAGACTTTCCTGCTGCTCAGTGGTCAGTGCAACTCTCACTGTCTGAATTTACAATTGTGATAAAGTAGGAAAGATTAAAAAACAAGCTCTCACCATCTCTTTTTTTCTTGGTCCTTCTTCTTAAAATTGTCCAGTTTCTTCATGCCCTTGACGTTCTGCAACTTTAGTGTGTCTTCGGTCTCCCAGGTATTGTGGATATGGGCCCAGTTCTTCCACTTTATCAAATACTGGACATCACCGGCCTCTTTGTTGGGATTGAAGTTGCTGTTGGGGTCCCCGTCTGCTTCTATAGCGTATACAGTGGTCACACTTCCTACTGCTGTTTGGGAAAAATATATAATTGTAATATCAATCAATCAATCAAATTTTATTTGTATAGCCCATAATCACAAATCACAATTTGTCTCATAGGGCTTTAACATGGGGATAGTAATTCATTCACAAATAGAACTTGGATAACAACTTGTTTGGTAAAATCTCTAACCCTAACCCTCCCGGAGATTGTACTAGCTTAATCCAAGTTGCATAGTGGAAGAGCAGGTGTTCAGGTTAAATAACATAAAAATACTATTGGAGTCTACAGGATAGTCAACGGCATTCAGTTTTAGCGTGGTATATTTACCTCTTTTCCTTCCTATCCTGCACTCCATCACTCTTTCCAGAGTTTCAAACTCCTCTTCATCAGGTGGTGGGACATCTTCACCCACAGCTTCCACCACATCGTCTGAGTCTGTCTTCAGTTCCTCATCCTCCTTGTAGCTGATGTTGACTGTGGCCTGCCGCCGTGGTCCCGCAGATGCCACCTTCTTGTAGTTATCATCATCATCCTCAGATGAAGAGCCCTTCTTTGTTTTCTTCTTCTGAGAGCTGCTTTTCTTCCCATTGCGAAAATTCACCCTGGGACATGACAAGAAGTGACAAAATAATGCATATATCAACTTAAACTCTATTTGCTCTTAGTATTTCTTAAAGGATTTCTTCTCAGTTTTAAGGAAAAACACATTATTTGATAAATTTTTATTGCACCCCTTAAATTTCTTAATGAAAAAAAGTAAGCGTCAATGTTACCCTGTGAACCCAGGCAACCGTTAAAGTGCAGCTGTCCACTTACTTGGTTGGAGGTTTTCTGCTTTTCATTTTGTGACTGGGCTCATAGTCTGATGCTGTTTCTTCACTCTTGTTTTCTGCTGAGGAGTCTGATCCAGAACCACTCCCAGATCCAGAACCTGATCCAGAGTCAGAGGAACCTGAATTTCTTTTCCTTTTGGATTCACTTGATGAATCTGATTCGTCACTTGATGAGTCCTAAAGAATTATAATCAAAAACAGAAAGTTGATCAATCCACAGATGTTAAATTCTTTTCAGAATGGTATAGAAAAGTTGCCTGTTAAACTGAAAATGTGTACTGGTTTTAATTAATTAAAGTTAAAAACAAACCCCATCGGATCCACTATTCGAGGAGCTTTGTCTCTGCTGAAGCTGTTGCTGCTGATGCTGAAGCTGCTGTTTCCGGAGCATAGCAGACCTCTGCACCGCTAGAATACTTGGGTTGGACTTCCAGAACTGAAATCAACGAGTGTGGTGGAGGGTTAGCAAAAATATGCAAGGTTTTAGAAACTTACATAAAACAGCTGTTGGCTGCAACAAATTGGGCAGGCTATTGTTTGAATTGTATTGTTTCTGGTTCTTATCAATTTCCTGTTTCAATCTCAAAAGAAGTAAAAGAAACAGGAGGTTTAAAAGGATCAGTGTGTAATATTTAAGCGAACGTATCTATTGGCAGAGATTGAATCTAAAATAGGGATGCACGATATATATCGGTTCGATATATTTTCCGGCTTGATAATCATTATTATTTTTCGGGATCGAAAATTATAGCCGATCAAACGTTCGATAAACACTGGAGGCGCTCATGACGTCATCAACCGTGCCTGTCCATACCATCATGATGTGTTTACGTCGGAATAAAAAACTGTGTCGCTGGTGTGGAAGTTTTTCAGAATTTTCTGCGAGTACTACAGGATTGCAATTTGCAACAAATGTGCAAAGGTTGCGAGAGGGGGAAACATTTTAAAACTACCAATCTCATACGTCACGTATGGCGATAATTAAAAGGTGCTTCAGCCAGCGTTAGTTAGGGGGAAAAAAGGCCAAAGCGTGTCTAAGTGCAGCAGTGCCTATCAGCAGGCATTTGAGAACTGTAGTAAGTTTGCCAGATACAGTCCATGTGTTTGTCAGAATTATCAGGCTTTCAGTTCTATAATAACCTATTTTTTTGAGAGCACATTATTTTATCTGAATAACTAGATTAAAAGATTGACATCTTAGATGGGTTAGGGGTCACTTATATGTCAAAATATCTAATTTAAAAATCATTTGAAGGGGGCACTCGGACAGGACATTCTGACACGGTTCTGACATCCAGACCAGACCTTTAATGTGCATCTGTCCAGATCCTGAGACAGCAGTAGTTATAATTATGCAGCAGTGGGACATCGTTAAAAACATTACATGGCAGAAAACATGAATCATTCTTTGAAATCACATTTCTTTACCTCAGCTCCATCAATGTTTGACTTATTTGGTGGTTCGATCTTCTCCTTGGCTTTCTCTGTGTCAGAGTCAGACTGGCTGCCGGAGTCTGAGCCACTTCCTGAGTCACTGCTTCCTGATCGGCTGCTACTGCTGGAAGAGCTGGAACTAGAGCCTGAGCCCGACCCCGATGCAGACCCTGATCCAGACTCATCATCAGAATTACTGTGAAAATTAGACGAAAGTCATGAAAAAAAAGATGTGTATAAGAAATGTATCATTTGCAAATCTCATTGACATATAAGACATTGGGAAAAATTCTAATTACGAGACAGCCCCATCATTCATTTCAATGAAGCACCTGCATGGGCAATAAAAGTTTGTACTTAAACAACTTTGAATGTTATTCAGATCCAATGTAATCCAGTTAAACTATTTGTTAATTTGCAGCTGCACATTTGAGTTAGATTACTGGGTAGTGGGCTATTTCCCTTGCAATCATTAGGCTCAGGGGGTTATTGTTTTCTGCCATTATAGCTTTCTTGAATTGAAAAAAACACTGCTGTACAAGGAAAACAACAGACGTGTTCAAAACAACGCTGGCATAGTCATGAGTCTGTAACTTTAGATACTACAGATATCAGTGTAAGCAAACTACAGTGTCACAGACATAGAAATGAGAGACAAGAGGTCCAAAAAATTCTACTACTGTCTAATTATAAAAATGAAGGGTCATATATTCAGTCACAAATCCCTATCTTACGTGCAACAACTGAAATTAAGTATCAATAATTTACCTTGATTCTCCACTGCTGTTGCTTGCACTTTCCTCCTCAACGCGTCCAGCCATGTTGAAGTCCAAAATATAGACTTCCCCCTGACAACCTGTAGTACTATGTTCCACGTGGTTAAACTGTGAAATAAGATGCACAATAAAAACATTATTACTAAAATCTGGAAATTCTGAGGATTGTATCTGGATCCTGTACTGGAATTCATAGCCTGATGTGGTTCAGCAGGCAGAACGGCTTGTCCACTGACTGTAAGATTGGTGGTTCTATTGCAGCCCCCCCAGTGTCTATGGGCAGATACTGAGCCATCATATATACACTGTGCCTGCAGTGTGAGTTATGTATGATGTTGAAAACTGCTGCACAGAAATGTACTGTGTGAATGTGTGTGTGAATTGAAAAACAGTACTGTAAAGTGCTTTGAGTGGTCATCAAGAACAGAAAAGGAGCGTTGTTAAAAACAAACCATTTACCAGCATTCGAAAATTATACAATGCAGGTAAAAATCCTGGTGCTTATAAAGTCAAATGCAAAAGCTTTTAGAGCATTTACAGATGAATACATCATACCTCACAAAGTATCCGCACTGTATCAAACCAATAAATCCTCCTTGAAGAACTGTCAATATACTTTCACGTGATTTTTAACGTTAAGTGCCTAAGTCGCTGATGCTCTGCGCTTAGATCGTAGGACATATAAATGTCCTCGCTTGCAAAACAGAACGCTTTCTTGATGAATATGTCAAGTTAAAAGCACAACACACAGATTGGTGTGGATGGCTGTGGCTACATGGAACTTCACTGCATTTGCTCCCTCGGCGCAGAGGCCTAAGAGGCCTGCGCTGCAGCATGTTTCCACTTTGACACAAAGCTCCCTGGACCCTTCAATATTAAAGAACCCGACTATATCGTTTCCATGGTCAATAACACCCTATGCAAAACGGCCTTGTACCAATCCACATGCTGTCGATGCAGGGGGGTATTTGGTCTTACTACTGCAACAGCTTAGCTTGTTGCTAACTAGCCAAAACCGGCTATCGACGCAAACATTAGGTATTGGCGGGGCACGTTAGCCATAATGTATATACAGACACGGTCACCGCGCCAGACACTCTTTAACGTCAAATAGAGACGGAAAAAAGGATATCATAACAAACCGCAGTACCATATTGCCACCAGCATCTAGTTGGTTAGCCACTGGCTCTTAAATACAAGCACTTGCAGTTTGCTAGCTTATAAGTGTTATGCTAATATTATGATTTACTAACAGATTATCAGAGCTTTCACAAAATAGTATAGGCAACGATTACAGTTGTAATCCCTCGATATATGCAGCTAACATATGGGTAAATGTTAAAAGT
Source organism: Pseudopleuronectes americanus (assembly GCA_038501795.1). Classification (NCBI taxonomy): domain Eukaryota; kingdom Metazoa; phylum Chordata; class Actinopteri; order Pleuronectiformes; family Pleuronectidae; genus Pseudopleuronectes; species Pseudopleuronectes americanus. The sequence goes on along the minus strand of CM076733.1, from coordinate 967,130 downwards.
CGTGCCATTATTTATTAGACGTCAACGTTGGTTCGATAAACATGGAGGGGGATGATAGCGAAGCGTTTAGTGGGGTTGTCAAGGAAAGTAGCATCGGCTAACGTTCTGAAGCACGCGGCTACCACGGATGCTAACAAAATTACAAAACTTTGTCCCAGTTCATCTGAGCAGGGAACCGCTGGAATGTTCACTTTCCAACCAGAGTCCACACACGCGGTTTAACAGATAGCGATGTGTAACTACGCTTATGTCTGTTCCAAGTAGTGCAGCGCGGAAGATATATAAACGTATTAACTATTCAATATTATACCAGAAACCAAAACTAGCTAACCCAACTTCACCCTCTTCCATCTTGTTTTAATTCGCCGCTCACTTCTCGCGGCTTTTACCACATCAACAGCTAACATTAGCTTACTTTCACGACTAACGAGGGATGCCTAGCTCCACGCTGTATGTTACCTACTATTGTTTTATGTTACCTGTGAAACTCCAATGAAATAGTTATCCAAATCCGCTTTTTCACTTCAGATGTCCTTTCTTCTTTTATTTAAACAGTGAGCTAGCAGCTGCTGGTAGCTAACGCTACCGTGCGCTAGCTAGCTATCTCCCAGTTAGGGAGAGCAGCCGCGGACGACTCAGTTCGGTCAAACCGGTGCAATGTTGTTTTTCCTCTCCTTCCAAAAAAACAAATTAAGTCCCCTTTCCCGTTGTGGATGTAAGCAAACCGCAGTGCTCGTCGGTCAACTGCGATCGTAGAAAGCTGGCATTTCAATCCAGGCTCTTCCGACAACCGGCCTCCGCCATGACGCCGTAGGGTTCACTTCACTAGGAAACCCCGGGCAGTGACGTAACGACCGTGCTCCTCACTATACAGCAGCCGCACATCTGGCATCGCACACTTGATACAGAGCAAATAGATGCACACGTTGCAATGTTAACCAAAACCACATATTGAACTTCAGATGCAAACAGATCTATTATATCCAGCGATGGGCTCTTAGTCGAAAACAAAACACTGTAGGTGATTACCATCACTATCAAGATGCACATTTAGATTAAAGTAATTGGGTATGTACAGTCTGATACCTGCTCTGTGGTGGTCACTTCAGCTAAACAGGGTCTCACAGAACTGTAGATTTACACACCTGCTGATGGTGAATTTCACTGCCAATGGGAAAGTTAACTACATGCAGAAAAAAGCCCTTAGTATTAATATCTTCATTCAGGAACTAATGATATGTAAGGCAGCCCTCATACTCGCATCTTTCAGAACAAACATATTATCTTCACTCATGTCTTTTGCAATTTTTAGCATAGACCCTAAAGAGTGAGGATGTTTTTTGAAAGTTGGGACATTTTGAGCGGTCCCCACATTAACAATGGGATATTTAGTTTGGATGGTTAGGGTAAGGGGCTAGGGAATGTATTGTGTCAATGAGTGTGTCAGGTTATCATCTGTAGTTGAATATCAGAATCAGCTTCATGGCCTTGTAGGCATACACATACAAGGAATTTGGTTCCGGTTTTTCCGTTGCTCTCAACGTACATACACAGAAATAGACAAATAAACAAAGCAAGGACAACAAAGAGTTTAAGCTATTTAAACTATTCCATACAAATCTTAATATATATACAAAAGTATAAATATATGAACATAAAAAACCCAACAACAATGATAATGAAGTGGGAAAATAGTGCAATGGTTTTTTTGCAAAGTGCAAAGATGCTTCAATAAATATGGAAAGAATAAGGAGTTGAGTTTGATATTTGAAAACAACAAAGTCGTGAAATTGTATTAATTTGTTTATCATATGAACCTATTTTAAAATGGTATATATTGGTATAATATCATTCAGACTATATGTACAACCTGCACTGAAGTGAAATCACAGTCCAATCGAACTTTAACCACACCGCCATCTGCTGGTCAATTATGCTAATCACCCAAAATCGACCCAAATTATCATTTCAACTCTGATTAGTTTTTTGTAATTAAAGTAAGTTTGACCTGTTTTAACCATATATAGATTATGAAAGATAAATAACCACAAATCAAAATCTGACTGTTCAGTGATTTGTTCTCGCGAGCATCATATGTCCAATGAGGTCATTTTCTAGGAATGTGCACCAATAGGAAGTGATCAGATGCCACCGGAGCGGAAGCCCACTCACAAACATTTATAAGCAGTGATAACAGAATGGCAATGCTGAGCCGTGAAAACACCATCAGCTCTTTCCACAGTTCAGCCTACAGCTCAGATCCACAGCTCAGATCCACAGCTCAGATCCACAGCTCAGATCCACAGCTCAGACCCACAGCTCAGTGCCAAACCTCAGATCCATAGCTCTCATCCACAGTTCACATCCACAGCTCAGATCCACAGCTCAGATGCACAGCCCAGATCCACAGCTCACATCCTGAGCTCACATCCACAGCTCACATCCTGAGCTCAGATCCACACTGATCGCAGGCAGCTGAACGATGGGCTTACAGAGGAACTGCTGGGACTAAACGGGGAGCGCTCAGCAGGGTGAGTGTTTGACCGCCTCCATGAATTCCTCTCACATAATCACCCTGACCGTTTAATCGAGAACGCGACATTCAGCAGTAAACATGTGACAGAGATGTGGAACGATGCACCGCGATTAGAAAGACGAGATAACCTGGTGGCTGATGTCCCGTCACAGAAATACGAGGACGCAGGTTATGCGGAGAGAGATCTCTGTATGTTGTGAGCTACTTGATGCAAATCTCATGCAGGATTGATATGAAAGGTGCAGCTGAATTAATGTGAGCGTGATTATGACTCCTAATTGTGTGAATACAAAGATGGAGCAGATGCCAGGCTGGTATGAACCATTACCCCGCTGTGGTTCAGTATCCGGCGGGCGGCGGCACAGAGGAGAGTTGGCAGCTTGTAATACCGGTATTTCACTAATTCTCCATGATGCGTGTTTGAATTGGCTCCGTGTTTGTTGTCTGCTAAGTTTGAGTTGATTAGTGGAACAAATATCTATATATTTAGAAATATGCATCATGTTATTAAAGTTATTGATAGTATGTCCCAGAGCCCATCCAAAAACAGGGCTGCAAAATCATCTAAAATACAGGTGCTGTCTTAATGTCCTCATAATGTCAGTCTTGAGATCTACTGGTATAGACAGTGTCACCATACTGACTGCTACCGAGCCGGATACTTAAAGCCCCTGGAGCAGTTTCTTATTGTGCCTGGTTTTTAATCTGATCTGTGCAGAGCCATGATGAATATTTCTGTCACACTGGCTCAACACTCAGAGAAAATTCTACGTGAGACTATACTCCACTGATCAAAGTCTAAAATGTTGTCTGTACTGGTATCTTAAACATCTCTGACAAATCCAATACATCCCTGCCGACCAATACCTAACCTCATCCATCCCCACAAAGCAGTCTGTAACGGGTCACTTCAGCCAAATGATGAGTGTTTGTATACGATACATAAGTGAACAATCTAACACCGCCTAAGAGGCTCATTCTACACACATGATTTTTTTCAAGTTTAATTTGCCCAGGGTAATATGTTATATATTCCAGTAACATATGCAATACTATATTTTATTCGAATTACCAACAGGGAATTTGAGGTATTTTTAGACGTCTCAGGAAGTAAACGCTCCAGACTCATGTCAGATTTAATGCAAAATGTCCTACCACAACTCATATGTGTATGCAGCCTATAGTAATGTAAAGTGGCTCCCACCACTCGCTGTGCGTAGGGCACAAAGTGCCGGAGCGGCACCACTAAATTCACGTTAACTGCGGTGAAAATCCAATGATTTTTTTCCACCTGCTGCCCTCAGCTGGACATTCTTCACTTTGCAATATTTGTCTTGGGAGGGGACCAGATTCCAGATCATGTTGATACCTTTACTGTGGGTTCATTACCCCTACATGACAGGCTTGACTTTTGTGCTCAGTTCAACGTATATATAAATTGTAAATAGGAACTGAGTTGGTAGTGCTTACTTATAGATCTCTCTCTCTCTCTCTCTCTCTCTCTCTCTCTCTCTCTCTCTCTCTCTCTCTCTCTCTCTCTCTCTCTCTCTCTCTCTCTCTCTCTCTCTATATATATATATATATATATACATATGTATATTATCATATAGAGTCAGAAAACGTTCCAAATAATACAAGCAAGCACTACACTGATGATGTTACAGTGTTCAACAAGCTCCAGCACACAGAAAGCAGTTCTACATACATATCTTTTCCTCAGTCTCAACTCTCAAGAAGAATAGCTGTGATGTAGAACCAGGCAGACAGCCAATCACAGACTTGCTAGCAGACTGCTGACTCAGTGTTTAGCTCCGCAGCATCCCTGGCCTCATGTTGCACTACGTCAAAATTATCTCAGTGAATTCTCTGCTCTGAGATAAAGCGTCCCGATCTGTAGGATTTGTTATTTTTTCTGATTATACAAATAAGTAACTGCAACACTTTAACTGTATTGTGAATGTGTCACTTACTTGTGTTAGAATTTATGGCAAAGTAAATGTGAAACACAATGTTATCCATCTGTTAGATGTAATCATGTATCGCAACAGCGATTAGTTGGGTCTTCTCAAAACAGAATAAATGACTTACTTTTGTGTTTTTAATAGGGTTCCTCTCAATTATGATTAAAATAAATCTATACACACATCCAAAGACATACATACATTTGAGTATGAATTACACTTGGTTATGATATGACACTTGAACTGAGACCAAACAGTTCAGTCTTGGTTGCATCAGACCATCTTGAGCCCATTATGTGCTTTCACGTGTCTTTCACTGAGGACACGTTACTCTCTGCACTCTGCCTTAAGCTCAGATTTGTGGAGGGCTGCAGTTTTGCTCCCACTATGGAAGTTTCTCCCATCTCCATACAGGATCTCTACACTTCAGCCATGAGATCATCAGGTCCTTTGTCACATCTCTCATTTCGGTCTTTCTTCATGATTGCTCAGTTTCAAGATCAGCTCTAGTCATTGTTGTTCCCCACCTTTTTAAATTTAAGAATCATGGAGGTCACTGATGGATTTTTGAAAATTCAGCATAAGGCTGCTACTAAAATGTGAAAATAGTGAATGGGTCTTGGATTGTATTTGTTGACGTTCTACGGTCTTATGCCTTTTCATCAATAGGGGACGCTGTGACCCTGTAAAGATTTCGGCCGAGGACACATTATAAGAGTAATGTGCGCAGAAGAAGTGGCCAAAGGGACTGTTCACTCTCTATTCCCGACTTGGATTTGAAGTTTATTTGCAGCCTGAGGATTTGTACAACACATCTTGTAATGCCAGTGGCACAAATTAATTTCTACTTTAGAGACTGTTATAATATCTAATCTTAAAATACATTTTACAGTTAAGCGTAGGTTTAATCCTTCCATTTACATTCATATCTTCATGATCTTAATCTATTGTGTATATCCCTTATTCACACAATTGTATTATATTATATTATGTGAGAAAGGTGAAGGGGTCTGAAAACTGTGAATGATTATATTCAAATTCAGGACTACACTTGATGGTGCACCCTATATTTTCTAAATTGCTTTAATCTTTGATATGGTTTTACTGCAGCACTGTATTAGATGTATGGAGAGTGTTGGATGGATTTCTGAGAAGCCTTAACATGATCCTGATCTTTTCTGCCCATGCTGAGCTGACTGGTTTCTGCAACACTGTGTACTGATAAACCAGGATACCCTCCCAGGTGTCATGTTGTTGCTTTACAAATTTGATGATTTTCTACACATAATTGCATCTTTTCAAACATCATCTCTCGATTTTTTGTTGAATATAAAAATGATTTACTCTGAGCTCTACAAGCAATTAACACCAAGGGTAATTGTCAAGTCTTTATCATCACATATGAAGAAAGATAGTGGAATTCTGAGTGACCGAATGGTAAAACCTGTAACTGAGCATTTATCATTCTGTTACTCAAAAGACATTTCAATGTAAAAACAGAAGCTTTAAAAAGACAGACCACTTGCTAACAGAGGAAGTGAAGACACTTCACTTCCCTAAGAGTGTGAGATTTATGTCTTTTGAAAAAGTTATAATAAGGCGACAGTGCAACGCCCCCACACAGTGCGAGGTGTGGATCGTCATATGGTGACATTTTCCATTCCTCAGTGCATCAAGTCCAAACAAAGCTGAAGGCCCTTGAAGCTGATTGAAGACCGCATGTTGCTGTCTCTGGGTCTGAAATGTCACAATGTTGCACCATCTCCTTCATGCTGCTCTTCTACTTTTCACTCCGACTCTGACACCGGGATTCACATCACTGCGGCATGATCCAATTCTCTCATAAAGGGTTTTTCAAGAAATAATTTTTGTTTTTGAAAAATTCTTAAAAAGTATTTGAAACAAACGGAAGTATTTTCAGAAGAAAAATGGACGACTGTGCACTTTCATGCAGACTTTTGACTCTGTGACTTTATACTGATAAGAAAACTCAGTGTGACCTATGCGTTGACTCGGAAAGGGATGTGAGGACATTTTATGAGGGGATGAAAGCATTTTGATATGTGTCATCATGAGATTATTCATAGTTTAGTCTAGTGTGTTATATAATAATACAATATATAAAGAGTAACAGTTATCAAAAACAAAAGTTATAGAACAAACTATATTTTAGCTTAATCTTTACAGGAGTAGTTTATTAAATATCAAGTATACACATTGTAACAAAATTACATGTTCACTGCATTTGGAAAGTAAATTTAGCATTGTCCTCACTCTGGAGGTAGAAAAGCTGAACTGGTCCTAACAAAGTGAAACAGTGACAAAGTGAACACACAGTAACCAATGTGCACTTCCTGAGTGGTGTTCATGCTCTGGTAGTGACACATGACTGACCCAAATGCATACACACACAGACACACACACACGCACGCACGCACACACACACGCACACGCACACGCACACACACAAACAGACACACACACAGACAGTCTCAACCCGTGGGGGATTTCTGTTCCTGCAGTGAAACGAGTCCCATGGGTACATTCAGATTATAGACACCAACATATAAAAACAAGGAAACACAAACATGCATGAACACACATATAACAAACAGCCATCAGAGATTCCTTTAAGCCTAGAACCGCACTAATACGATTTTCTAGTACAATGCTGGACTTTATTACATCTTTATTAGTCTACTATGGAGTTTTTCTGCTTGTAAGACTTTTAAAACATATATCTGGAGAGACATGATTCTAGTTTAAAATAAAAATTTCTCGGTGTGGGTACATATAACCTGTTTATGCAAATTCCTTCTTAGTAAGGACATCATCGAACCTTATATAATTGGGAAAGAAAATAAAACATATAAATATATTTGAAATCAATTTATATATAATGTAATTATATAATAATCATAATTTAAAGACAAATTAAACCAACAAGTTTACGGTTAATTGCTTAGCCTAGTCACTCCACAATGGTTGGTTACCAGTTTATCACATTTTAAGAGTTAAAAGTTATTTGACTGTCTATTCTAAAGCAAATATTAAAATGTCCTGGTATTTATTATGTACTTTTTTTGACTCCACTGCAAACTCCAAGAGCTATAGATGTTAATTACACTTTCAAATCATGTAAAAGCTTATATGAGCTTTTACTTTATATTTATATAAGTAGACTAGCCTTCATGAACATCAGTGAATCCAATTACATTGTTATTATTCAAATTAAATGATTATTTACTAATAAATCATTTCTCAACAACACATTTAAATATATTATACTTGACTGGTGTCATAGTCAGAGTTCCATATGGCCTGGTTTGTGTACACTATGTGGGCAAAAGGAGTAACTGGTTCCTTGTAGTAAAGGTTCTGCCCCAAAAACCTATACTTTTAGACATAAAAACAGTGACAAACTCATGACATGACAAACAAAATTAACAGTAACAATTTGATGGTATAATAGTGCAGGCCTGTCAAATAATCCTGCCATTATTTTATATTATATTATATATTATATATCAGAGTTTAAAAATAAAAGCTTTTCTGTTGCTTTTAACTCAAGTCATTCTCAGCAGCTGTTTCCACCGTGGACTAAAATTAAATACAATGATCTGTAAGTTGGTGTCTTACTTCTTTTTCTTGTTACATTTGCCACATCATTTCCTGTGTGCAACTTGGTCAGTGTTCAAATAAAAAAGGGAAGTAGGAGAAGAAGAAGTTGTTGAAATGAGGAAGCTTCAGTGCTCGAGCAGCTCACTATGTGTCAGTGACCAAACCCAATCTGCAAGAAAACACAAACAGGATTAACTGTGCGTGACCGACGGCTTCATGTTCATGGTTTCATTTCGTGTTTGTCAGGAGCTGCTGAATGTGAGATGACCTGTTCATATGTTGTTCAGACTGTCAAAGGACTGAAAGAAGTTCTCTAGAGGAGGATCAACCTCTCTTCCTCACCACGGACACAGTAAGTGCAGACTTTACTCCCTGTTTAAAATGTTCAACTTTTCATTGTGAATGTGTCTCTCTCACTTTGCTGAGTTAGTCTGGATCAGAAAGCAAGCTTTGTTTCAGGAAATTTAGATGTCAGGATGAAAATCATTTTGTGTGGTTTCAAGAAAAACTAATTAAAATATTGAATAATGTTAAGTATTAATATCTCAAAATATTCCAAAGAATACCAATTTAGGAATACTTAAAATGTGTTTACTACCAAAGTCAAAATACCTCTGAAGGAAACTGGCCCCTGCAAATATATGTTATTATACTGTGTATTGCATTACAACACTGTGGTTTGTTGGGGTGTAACTAGTTTACTACTTTATATATGGTTGTGTACTCAAATCACTGAGTTTAATTAAGTAGTTTCTGACCCCAGGATTGGGCCCCGCTATAAGAGCTCCACAGAAATCTTGGGAGTTGAGAGATGATTACCTTGTTGGAAAGTGTTATGTACTACACACATTCATAGGAGAAACGTTGCTGTGTTCCAAATAGGTTGTAATGAGTAATGACCCCTAATGCATTGTCTAAGCTACTAATCTGCAAAGAGATTGACAATAAATGTATTGCAGAAAAAACTGCATTTCCCTGTGATATATAGGAGGGAAAAAGTTTCAAGTATTAGAAATACCCAACTTCTTAAAACTGGGCTTATTGTAAATAATTTACTTTCATATAAACAAAAAAAGGCCACCTTATAGTTGGAATCAAATATACATTTGGTTTCTAATGAAACTCTGCCAGTAGAGTAAGAGAAGAATGAATATATTTTAATAATAATTTCTTTATTCAATCAATTATCTTTAATAACCAAATGCTTTCCTGTTCGCTGACTTCCTGTTATAAAGATATTGTTTAAAAGACTTTACAAAGTCAGAGGGATTGTCTAAAATTAATACAGCTCTGACAATTTTTTTTTAAAACATTAGCTTCCAAAATCTTAACCTTAAAAAATTGTAGTTAGAAAATATTTATAGTAGTTAAAGCTACTATGCATCTCATTCTGTATAGACGTACACATTACAGATTTACATATAAATAGCACAGACATACAAACTGTCCCTTTATAGCCCAGCAAACCTTGCAGAAGCCTCATGTGTCAATTGAATCTAGTGTAAGTGTGTGAAGACTCTGGAGGTTTGGAAGGTTAAGAGACCGGGGACGTATGTCAGGCTGAGGAGAGCAGCGTGCACACATTATCAAGATCAGTCAGCACAGCCATTTCCTCAATGATGCTGCTTATTCAGCTGTTCCCATAAACACACACATATGATTATGATTGACGTTCCATACAAGTAAAGTAAAGTAAACTGAAATGTAGATTAGCCAAATAGTCTAAAAGTAAGAAAACACAACTGAGTTCAGACTAATCCCAGCATGTGCAGCTATACATTGTCATTTTACTGTGTGGCTAATGTTAACAGTGCTAGCAGCCCTTATTCCACATCTCATCTCTTTCAGTTCAACAGATGTTTGGTGACTTGATTCAGATGATGCTTCATTCCCTCAGTAAAACATATTGCTGAATAAAAACACATTGTCTTATTCTCTGAAGAGAAAAGGAAGAGGTATTACATTTAATTTGAATTAAATTAACTAAAAAGTTACACAGACACAAATATGGGATGAGAATAGTTAACAAAAATACTTAAACCACATGTGAAAAAAATGATAGTTAATATTTAAGATATATATAATGACAAAAAATCTATAAAGTCACTTAAATTTCCCTTTCTATTTTTTTCTTTAGTATCTTTAGACCATTCACACACACACATCAGTTAAACTAAAATATAACGATGAGACCTATTTATCTAATTGTTTTATATTAAACCAAGTGGCTGCTTCACCTAGTAGTGCAAGCTAGCAAATTGAAATAATATAATACAATAAAATATTAATTTGTACTCAGAAGTCTATGGCAGGTTAGTGATGAAGTAAAAGTACTTTTACATTGCACCACTGACCTTTTTCTATTTTCCCTAATGATCTTGTTCAAAATCGAGCATGATAAGCTAACCAGGTAGAAGGGACGCCCTAAGGAGGCAGTGCCTGAACTGCAGCAGGTCCGGTTCCGTCCTGTTTGCTGCATGTCCTCCTCAACCATCTATGTCCCCCTTAACAGCCTTTCTCCTTCATATCAAAAGTAAAGGCCATAAAAGCACCCAAAATATATACCGTAGTAGTATCAGTAGGGAAATTGTTGCAGTTATGAAGTTGTAGGTCTATTAGGACTTTTGATAATTTTCTACCATAATAATGTCTTTTTTATATTGCTCAAACACTAGTTCTTAGAGGAGTAAACATGATCAGGAAGGATACACATAAAGGGCTGCTCATTGCTGAGGCCATGCAGGTTTGTGTATATTTATATATACTGTATGTAGCTCACCTCACAGTGATGATCCGACGATCAGTTTGGGAGCTGCACATGCGATTATGTTCCTGTTTGAATTTTTACACTGAGGTGCAAGTCAAATGTCACTGACAGAGTTCGGTCTTTGTTTTTAGGATTATTGCATCTCACTGGCTGAACTCTGTGAGGGGAACATTCTTAAGGGAGCCATCATCAAGCAGCCAAAATGGCTGACAATGTGCATACATTGCCATTCTTCTATGGCAACATCACCAGGGAGGACGCAGAAGGATACCTTAAGCAGGCAGGCATTGGCAACGGCGGGTACCTGCTACGGCAAAGCCGCAACTATCTTGGAGGCTTTGCACTCTCTGTGTTTTACTCAGGCCGCTGCTACCATTACACCATTGAAAGAGAACCAAGTGAAACATATGCTATAGCTGGTGGTAAGAGCTACATGAGCCCTGAGGATGTGATTGACCACCACTCACTGGAGATGGATGGCCTTGTGTGTCTCCTCAAGAAGCCCTGCAACAGGCCCAAGAACATGCAACCAAAGGTGGGGCCGTTTGAGGACCTGAAGGAAAAACTGATCAGGGAGTATGTCAAGCAGACCTGGAACTTACAGGTTAGTGTCATCTCTTACTGTTATAGCCCTATCATTCTGTTTGTTATTGTAACATTATTCTCACCGAAGCAAAGCCTAAATGCAAAACATTGGTGAAAAGGGGCAAAAAAATCACAAGCAGTCAAGCAATCCGACTTGTCTTTTCTTATTTTGCACTATTATAAGTATGTGTGCCTGTGTGTGTGTGTGTGTTCGTGTGTGTGTGTTCGTGTGTGTTTGTGTGTGTGTGTGTTTGTGTGTGTGTGTGTGTGTGTGTGTGTGTGTGTGTGTGTGTGTGTGTGTGTGTGTGTGTGTGTACAAGTGAATGGTGAGCCCCATCATTTTTTGTTTGTTTCATATTCTGCTGCTGATCGTACTACACTTGCTGATATACAATACCGCTCATGCGCTCAATTGCATCTGCACACACTGTATATAGTTAAAGACAGTGTCTTACTTACCACCAGCCACAGTTCTGACTTGGTCATTAAAGTTGTCCTACAAGATCATTGGTCATGTGTGTGTTCAGGGGACAGCTCTGGAGCAGGCCATCATCAGCCAGAGGCCTAAGCTGGAGAAACTCATTGCCACCACTGCTCATGAAAGAATGCCCTGGTTCCATGGATCAATTTCACGAGAAGATTCTGAGCCCAGGTTACAAAGTGCCTTCCGTACAAATGGAAAATTCCTGTAAGTATTTTACAAGAGTTTTTATGAAGCCTTTTGGTACATTTACATTTGACAGTGTGTAATGAATTTGAACAACTGAACAGCTGTTCAGAGCTCAGAATATCTAGAATTCACTGGTATGCAAGGTCTCACAAAATCAAACCAAATTCATCACAAGTGTTCATCCCTAAGCATGAAACCGTCCAAGAAAAGTTACTGAACAACACATTGAGCAAAGTTCAAAGGACCACATTTGTCCGTGAGGGGGGAAGAGGGACAGAGAGGGCCTCCTCCACCGACCAGGAGTGGTCAGTTGGAGGAGGCCTGAGACTGGGAAATGTTGGTGGACATGGGCCAGTGGCTTACAGTCCCACCACATATTGACAATACCCATGTTGATGAAGCGAATGAGAGGCAAAGGTAGACATGGCATTTTTGGATATCTCATCTCACTTTGATACAGGTTCTTCCTACGGGTTCTTTACTTATGGGATGTTCAAGAAGTTCATTAAGAATTCAATGGTGGGATTGACAATTGCTGACTGTCGCTCATTAAAGTCAATGTTTTGTGGACAGAAAGAATTTTAAAACGTTGTCATATTTACACTGGTGTAGTGTAGCCTATTCCAAACATGGGTTTTTCTAATTTATTTGTTCATTTGTTCTAGTTTAGTTTTCAGGTCATAGTTATTTTCCTTACAAGCATCAGATGGGACAATAGGTCTCAATCACATGCTTTTTTTCCTATTTTGTATTTGCTAAGGGCAGTAATATCCTGTCAAGAACCACAAAAACTGCTAAGTTCAGACAATGGAAACAGTTCACATGGATTACAACTGTACATGTACAGTCTTACATTTCTTCTTTACTCTTTGCTACATTTCATAATTGTATGGTGCGGTTGTTTTGCACCTCTACAAAGTAACATTGGGAGTTGTGAAATAAATGGAAACGCTGAAAGGCATCATCTGTACTATATATTTAACACTTGTTACAGTTGAACGGAGACGAGGTGGAGAATTTATAACTGCTGAGCACCCTAACACATAGACACACACATATAGACATATACACACACAAGCACACACTCATTGTGGTTTCCGGTAGTTCGCTTCCTGAAGTAGCCAAACAACTGAAGCAGGGTGAGGTGTGTGCTGTCCCCTTTCTAAACAAGTTGAATGATTAAACATTAAATATCAACATATCAAAATCAAGGTAGACAACACATAAAAAATACTGTATGCCTGAGTAAAAAAACTAAGTGATACATACAAATTTCTGTAAAGAATTAGCATTTTTTGTATTCTATAAAATCACTCAATCGGCTCTTGTGACAGGTCGTGCCAGTTCCTCTTTGCGGGTTATGAGAAAAAAATTAATTATTCATAACAATATGACCAAAAAAGGGCATCACTCAAAGGGTTGGAATAGAAAAAAAAACATCTGACGAAAGAGCAAAAGCTGAGCTCAGATCACAATATAAATCATCTTTGAGCTTAAAGAAACACAACATGTTGAAGCTCCAGAAGCTTTCCTGTAACCTCAATGACTTTTCTACTGATAGAGTTGCTGTGATAAGTACATGTGTGTTGTTCACTACAGTATGTATTCAAGTCATGGGCCAATTAAACATATTTTGCCGCCATCTATCACCACAGACAGCACCTGTTACTCAGTGGAAGTGGTCAACAGGGTTGAAACCTTACACTGAAACTGTTGCCATGGTTCATACTTTGTACTGATATGATGTGTGTAAATGTAGACCCCAAGATGAATATAACAACAGTATCCACCAGGCTGTTGAGCCTGTGAGACTCACAGGCTCTGATTGAAGCAGCTTCGCCAGAGCTTTCCATCCAAAAAGATATGGAGTAACAAGCCACTGGGGAAAACTACCCAGCTTGTGGAGTCCTGGGGACAGTTTTGTCGTAAAAACACCTTGTACACACTGATCTTGATTGTTTCATATTTTCTAAGATGATTCATAACATCAAGTGATATATTAAACATGAAAATTTGGAATCAGAAAATTTAAAATGAAGATTCACTCTGTTTTAGACAAAGCAGGATGGTCTAAAGAAACGTCGTTTGCAGAGGAAGGACATGAGACAGGATTCTAACCTCCATCCTGCTGCGGTCTCCGTCTGCAGGTCCCACTGACCGCAGATATGTTCATAAGATATTAATAAAATCATGACAAACTTACATTATCACCTAGAATACAGACGGATTACATTTTAGCTTCTCCATAACTATCCACTATTACCTTAACAAACGTTATAGTTCCTCTGATTACACTGTGTCTAACAGTGTGCAAGCGTGTGTCAGGTCGTGTGGCCCCTGTGTATGTATATGTTTGCATGCATGAACAGGAGTGATATAAAATAAGACTGCTCAAATATCTATCTTAGTTTAGGTATATCACAGATATGCTAGTCTGATATGCAGAGCGGCTTGTGAGACATGAGAATTTCAAAAGCGATGTTTCTGTATGTGTCAATCATCTCTCACACTGTTTTTAATAGCATCAAACACTTTGGCTTATATTTAGTCCCTTATCCATTGTGTTGTCCCCTTTCTTCAAATGTTCTTCTTCTTGTGTGGACAGGATTCGACAGAGAGATTCGAAAGGATCTTACGCGCTTTGTTTACTACATGAAGGACAAGTCATGCATTATCGCATTGACAGGGACAAGAAAGGAAAACTGTCTATCCCAGATGGCAAGAAATTTGACACCCTGTGGCAGGTTAACACAATGCTTTTCATATTTCTTATATTAAATAGTGTTCATCTTTAACTTTGACTCTGAGCGCCAGGTTTGGAATGTGTCCCAGCTGCTGTCTGATGCATCAGTGACTTGGACCAAATTATTCTCTCAAAAATATAATTACAATGATTTTCAGTCTGATCAGTGTCTGACGTGTGAACTTCTGTCTGTACCACAGCTGGTGGAGCACTACTCATACAAACCAGACGGCCTACTGCGGGTGTTAACAGAGGCCTGTCCAAGACCTGATGCAGACGTTGGTAAAAATGACTGTCTTTCAAAGACTTCTGTATATCAATGTTCATATCTAATCAACATGTGTCATACGCTGTGCTCATACTCACACTGATACTAATAGGGCGGCCGCTACTCCCAAGGGACCATCCTGGACTTTCTGCTACCCTTGTAAGTTCTGTGTGTGTGTGATGGCATTTGCATATTCTCGTATCTATCCATCTATGTATCCATCTATGTATCTAACTATCTATCTATCTATCTATCTATCTATCTATCTATCTATCTATCTATCTATCTATCTATCTATCTATCTATCTATCCATCTATGTATCCATCTATGTATCTAACTATCTATCTATCTATCTATCTATCTATCTATCTATCTATCTATCTATCTATCTATCTATCTATCTATCTATCTATCTATCTATCTATCTATCTATCTATCTATCTATCTATCTATCTATCTATCTATCTATCTATCTATCTATCTATCTATCTATCTATCTATCTATCTATCTGTCTATCTATCTGTCTATCTATCTGTCTATCTATCTGTCTGTCTGTCTGTCTCTCTGTCTGTCTGTCTGTCTGTCTGTCTGTCTGTCTGTCTGTCTGTCTGTCTGTCTGTCTGTCTGTCTGTCTGTCTGTCTGTCTGTCTGTCTGTCTGTCTGTCTGTCTGTCTGTCTGTCTGTCAGCCAATTCGAAAATTAAGAGCAGTAATTAAGTAACACTTGTTTGGCTCCATGTTACACAATTGAGATTATTTGATAATAGAATTTCTGTTATAGAAATATATCTAAATAATATAAATCTAATCTATCTGCTCTGAAACATGTATTTGGTGTTCCAAGTAAAAAAGAAAAGAAAGAAGGAGAATGAAGAAGGGAATGATTTATCTAGAATGAACCCATCGTGTTGTTTTGTTTTCTGTAGTTTAGAGTTGAAAGAGTCAGTAAGCCTCAGTGTTTAGTCTCAGAAATAACCTTTTCCAAAGTCCTGAGTGCTACTGTAATGACCGTAACATATCCAGGTAACGTACTGATAACCTCTCTGACATTTTGGTTTCTAGCAAAATGCAGCAGATGGAATTCTGTCCAGACTCAAATTTGTTCCCATTCCAGGCCGAAAAAAGGTGCACTGAAACACCTCCTGCCCACTGGTCACCGCCGTGTTTAACACCACTCCAACTCTCTCCCTGTGTGATTTTGCTTCTTACTACACAAACAAACTTATTTAATTTATGAGATGGGATGACACTCTATCACCATCCAGAGGTCATTCAGTGCTGAATCATAGCCTGCAGTCTTCTGCTATGTCCCATTTAGGAGCTGCCTCCCCCTGTAAGTGCACTTCAAGACCAAACATGTCATCATGGACCAACACACTCATTGGTCCACACTGAAATAACTCAACAACGAATGGATTGTCATGAAATTATGTTCAGGCTGATCAATTCTATAACCTAACAGCTACCAACAAGGCAAACCTTTCTCATCTCCAGTAAAACAGCCTTTCATACGATTCCATGGTACTCTGCACCAGAGTAAACAACCAGAGTCAGAACACCTTGAAAGTAGGGTCTCAGTCTCATGTTGAAATCCGCATCTGTTTCCCTTTGTTGGCTTTCATACCAAAAAGAACCACACTAAATTGACAAATATATTAATTTGTTTTAACAAAACAATTAGGAAACTGTGTCAAATTTAGAAACAGCTTCTACTGAACATATTAGTCTGTATATGTATAAAGTATATATTACACCATATTATTTAAAAATATTTTTGGGAAGCTTAGGATTGAGTCAAATTGATATTAATATTCTGCGACTCATCTAGTGAGTTTCTAAACAGAATTAAAAAGAAAAACAGTTGATATTAGGTGAACTCTCTTACATCACAAGTGTGTGCCACCTTAAATATGTAGGAATGGAAGTTAATGTTAGCCATAATTAATTGAATGACCTGTCATTTAAAGAGACCTTCCACATAAGTTCAATAAGTCATCAGTACATCTAAAATTGTATTATATCCTCTGTAGAAATTAAATTAAATATACATTTGTGATGCTCTGTCCAATATGAGGTCACACCTTCCTCATTAGATATAAGCCACAGAAGCATAACACACACAGTGGACTGTGGAATATTTAGTGTGAGAAGATCCATTGGCAGTGTCAGTGCTGAGGGACATTACCCGGAGAAGCCTTTGGTTTTGAAAAACCTTGTCAGCCTTATGAAGAGTTTGGTGTTGAAGTGTGCCAGTGAAAAGAGGACTCCCTGAAATACTCCTCTGAATAGACCTCTGAGAGGTTAGACGTTCAAACTCTGGGAAACCACCGTCATGTTAGCTGTGATCTTTGAAGGTGGCAGCATCTGGAATGACTTCTGCCTGAAAATTGTGACTTTGTTACCCAAAGCTTTATGCACCGCACACCTTTTCAGCATTTCTAACTTCTATAAATCCAATTGCTTTTAAAAATGTTTCTGTGGTTCTCTAGTCATCATTGCTGGAGACTCAGAAAGGTTATTGGATGTTTATATTTTTAAAGCAGGGGTGTGGGACTTATAACAGATTTCAACCTTCGCAGATCATTGACACTGAGCTGTTACAAAGTGCCTGACGAACATCTGAACAGAAAATCATTTAGTGAACCTGTTCCATACCCCTTCTTTGAATGCATGTAAAGGAAGATGTTAACACCAAGCATTTGTTTTCTTCCTCTAAACCCTGTTGTATGGATACTCATACAATGGCTCATTTAATGGACGCCATGTATTAGAGTGGTATTGACTGATTACTAAAAAAGGTTCTCCAGAAACAAATATATATACTCTCCTTTGCCAATGGGCAGATTTAACAGACAAATATTTGAATCTGACCGTGATTCATTTCAGTCAATCACTGTAATACAGGGTCCATATAAAGACTGGCTCTTTGCTGCATAAGAAAGACATTCAGTTGTTGCCTGTTTATGGAATGAATTCACTCATTGCAGATGATATTTCAGCAGAGTACCTTGTGAATAATCATGTGTTTCTCCATCTGTATGTTCTCTGAAATGTTGCCTTTGATAACTGATCACAGAGCCAGGGATCTCGAAACCCCCCAGATCAAAATGCTTATGACACTAGGCTCCCCGACAATAAAAGTAAGTTATTTAAAATTTGGAAACATACATGAAAAATAAGTTTCACAGTGTTTCCTTGATGGCTTGCTTGTGTGTAACTAAGACTGCTGAAGCTCTGATAATTGTGAGATGTTGGTTTCAGATTAGGTCAGCTCAGTGGAAGCAGACAGAGTAAAATGCTTTGACTGATCAGATTAAAAAGATTGTATGCTCATGACAGGCCTTTATTTCATATCTTGACTCAACTAAAACATTTATACCACCTTCAAATATATCTATTTTTTTTTCAATTTCTTTATTTTTTTGCTTCTGATGGTAGAATCATGGGGAGCCATCACAGAGTAATCTGCACATGTGTACACACAACTTAGTTTTTTACATAGTATTATTTGTGAAGATGTATTCAATTCGTGTTTCTAAAGACCTAAACTGCCCGTACTACGGTTGCCCTGAGAGCTCAACGAGGTGGCCCTGAGAGCTCAACGAACAGCAACTTAAGAAAAAACACATGCAAGTTGACAAAACACAAGCAAAGTAAGAAAACATTTTAATCAATTTCACAACACAACACAACACATTACAGAAACGTGCTGCAAATAGACAAACGCGCTGCAAAAAGACAAACAGGCTGCAAATAGACAAACGCGCTGCAAATAGAGGCGACAACACAACGGAAGTGTGTCCAGAGGACAGCTAAAAGGGATGGACACCGCTGCCACAGGAGACACAAAAACGTCCAATACATCAAACAAATTCGGTTCCGCACAGGGGTTGGCCACCCGCGGCTCTGGAGCCGAACGCGGCTCCTCATCCCCTCTGCAGTGGCTGTACAGTACAGTGTTGTGCATATGTTTCACGATCGCTGAACTTAACGAATCAGTTTACGTGAGTGAACGTCACGTTCATTTTTTAAATCATCATCGTATCAGGCCCTCATGAAATACCAGGAGCGGGCGTGTGTGTGTGTGTGTGCGTGGCGAGCGCACAGATCGCAGGGCACCGACCCCGCCCACTCGCTCAGAAGAGGGGGCAAAATGTCTCTTTTGATATTAAGGGTTTCCTGCCCCTACTTACTATGGACAATACATTGCCTCACAAACAGGGGCTTGCTTGTTAGCGCTGTTTATTCAGTTTAAGACGGCACGTCTCTAGATCGGACCATCTTCAGAGCTCAGAGCTCAGAGCTCACTGTGGGTCTCTCCGAGCGAGTGGGCGGGGTCGGAGCCCCGGTGCACTGGCCACACACAAACACACGTGCACACACACACACACACACACACACACACACCCGCTCCTGGTATTTCATGAGGGCCTGATACGATGATGATTTAAAAAATGAACGTGACGTTCACTCACGTTTATCGTTACGTACACGTTAATAATATGAAAACTGATTCGTTAAGTTCAGCGATCGCGAAACATAGGCACAACACTGTACAGGGAGTCAATGCAGAGGGCCGCGTTCAGCTCCAGAGCCGCAGGTTGCCGACCCCTGTGCGGAACATAATTTGTATGATGTATTGGACGTTTTGTGTCTCCTTTGTCAGCAGTGTCCATCCCTTTTAGCTGTCCTCTGGAAACACTTCCGTTGTTATGTCGCCTTTATTTGCAGAGCGTTTGTCTATTTGCAGCGTGTGTGTCTATTTGCAGCGCGTTTGTCTATTTGCTGCGCGTTTCTGTAATGTGTTGTGTTATGATGTGAAATTGATGAAGATGTTTTCTTACTTTGCTTGTGTTTTGTCAACTTGCATGTGTTTTGTCAACTTGCATGTGTTTTCTTAAGTGGCTGTTCGTTGAGCTCTCAGGGTCACCGTACTACTCACATATGTTTTAGTGGACATTTTAATTGCCGGCTTGAGTATTTTTACAAAGGCAACTTTTCATTATTTATTTTTAATAAGTAAAGGAAGCTCTACATTTAGGATTTAGGGTATATACCGTGCACAAATGCCACACCAGAGAGCCCTGTCCCATTTATTTCCCATAACCAGACAACTTTTCTTGTCAGCGAGGAACATGATCATCCTGAAACCATTACTTAATCTTAATTTTTGTAACCAAGACAACGAAAGTCCTTTGGACAGAACAGAGTACTTGTTTTAACACAATTTATGTTTCCCTATGTATGAGGGCACCTAATCAAGTAATCATTTCAAATCAAGGGCTTGTTTAAAAAGATACAGTATCCACGTCAAAATGTTTTGTATCTAAGTATCTAAATCGCTACTTGTCTTTTGTGATCTGGTTCTTTCTCCATCAGAGGCATTTCCAATGGACACAGAGGTATATGAGAGTCCATACGCAGACCCAGATGAACTCAGGAGCTCCACAGTGGATCGCAATTGCCTCTTCTTGGAGGATGGAGAGCTGGGCTCTGGGAACTTTGGTACAGTCATGAAGGGCATCTACAAGATGAGGAAGTATGTAAAATCACGTCACAACATTCAAATTACACAACTCCCCCCTTTTAACTGGCAACTAAGACGCGATGATAATTGCTGTCAGACATCTACATCTTGCCCGAATGTTGATATTAGTTCATATGTCTTTATTATGATTTTTTCTATGGTGACACACAAAGAGCAAAAACTTAAGGATGTTTTCTTTTTTGTATGCTTTAGTTTGTCTCCTATTATTCCATTATGTTGTGTTACTGATTGTGTTGTGCTAATACTTGTTTGTGTTGGTGGGCTTTTGTGGATTTGTGCATTTGTGGTGAGAGTCAATACAAACCATTCCTCTTTATTAGGACAGAAAAGCCTGTTGCAGTAAAAGTTCTGAAGAATGATGACAACAACCCGTCGGTGAGAGAGGAAATGCTGCGAGAAGCCAACGTCATGCAGCAGCTGGACAATCCTTATATTGTCCGCATGATCGGCATCTGTGAGGCAGAGAACCTCATGCTGGTCATGGAGCTGGCTGAGCTCGGACCTCTCAACAAGTTCCTGCAGAAAAACAAGTATGTGCTCCGAAAGGATCCTGAAACTCTCCAGAATGGGATTTCATTCTCAATGGTAAAGGATATGGTTTGCTCAGTAGACATGTGCCCCTTACTTTTAAAAATTCCATTATGAGCCCTGATATCTGTAAAAGGTGAGTCAACGGAGTGTGCTCTTTGTATTAAAGTTGCAAATTCAAAATTGTAATCTATCAGTAGGCATCAGTTCTTTATCATAGAAACTACTAAATATTATTTTAGTTTGATATGTTATAGTGTTGTATATTTATATATATTATAGTTTTCACATTATATTTAGTCTTTATAGCAACATATTCTCTGGAATCATTGTTTCTGCAAGTCAAGTGCATTGTTAAAGTTACCAATCTTCTGAATGTAGGGTCTTTCACAGATTATTAGATGGATATGGCAGCTGAGGGTCAGGGGATCGAGCAGGTCATCCTCTAAACAGAAGACATTTATGACCTGTCATTTGGAAGCTTTCATAAGTCTTTAGTAAAGTTAGTAACAACAAGTGTATTGAGCTTTCCAAACGGCAGCAAAACACAGACACATGTTTTGAAACAGAAATCTGTTTAAGGTTTATTTCTAATTGAGATATTGGTAGAGAAAACATTTCAAGTCTGATTAATTTACTCTTTGAAACCTATGCTCAGAATTCAGGGTATCTCCAAAGATTGTATGTGATCAGCTTCCCATTCTCGTTCCTATCTTTCTACATTCACAGTTAAATAACATTTGACAATCCACAGGCAAACTAGCATGAAGAACATCACAGAGCTGGTCCATCAGGTGTCTATAGGGATGAAGTACCTGGAGGAGCATAACTTTGTCCACAGGGACCTTGCTGCCAGGAACGTACTGTTGGTCACGCAGCACTATGCCAAGATCAGTGACTTT